>JBANSL010000001.1:27027500-27617500 GCA_037127255.1 Persicaria tinctoria | reverse complement strand
TCAAGGGAGGGAGTTATCAATCTCCCCCTTGATGAAAGACAAAACCTGTGCATCCCTGCAACTTAGTCAAACAAATATATCATAATCAAGGACAGACTAAGTACCTGCAAGGGGTTAGACAAATGTTGGATCAAAATATTTTAAAGTAAGAAAACATCCAACTGAAAACCAGAAATCAAAAGGGCAAGGTCTTCCAAGACCTTTAATCAGAGGTTTTCAAAGTCTAACGATCATCTCCCCCTTTTTGTCTTTCAACAAAGGGCGGAGGTAAAACAATCACCAAAAAGGTACCAAATGTTTTGAAAATGTTTCCAAAAACCAGCAAAGTAATAAGTTTCAGGGTGGGATAGGGTGGGTAAGGTTTAGGCTTGGTCAATCCAGAGCATCATCAGTGAGCCTCGTCCATAGTCCTTCCAGCAACGTTGAAATCCCGCTCATCTTCGTCATCACCTCCGTCTGCAGCTCCTTAATATCCAGGCGAACTTCCTCCAAGCCCAACTCTAGGTTGTCCATGCGTTCATCGAAAGCTGGAGCAGTGGGAAAGGCTTTTGAAGGAGTGGCAAGACTCAAGGTCCCTTGGGGAGACCGAGTGATGCCAATCTTTTCAAGGCCTTTAGAGTCGAACATACCCGTATGACGCAGCTGTTCTTCATTTTTGAGATCAATTCCAAAAGCTTTGAAGATAGGGGTCAAAAGGGTAGCAAAGGGGAGGGGAGAGCCTTTTCGAGCTTCTCTGGCATGGGCCATGGTTCCAAGGATAGTGTTGGCCAGATCAAGATCAAGGCCATTAAGAATGCGGTAGAGCAGGACCATGGCATTGTCGGTTAGGAGTGAGCCAGAGTTGAGACGGGGTAAGAGGCATCTAACAATGATGTTAAAGATAATTTTTGCCTCAAGGGTTAGGGATGAGTGGGTGAGTTGCTTAGAGGTGCTGTTGGCTGCTTCGGGTAGGAGATATTTGGCTCGGGATAGGATGATGCAGTTTTCTTTTGAGGGGTGGATTTCAGCTGGTGGAACAGGGGTAGGTAGGCCTAGGAGATCTGCAAAATCATTGGGGTTGAGAGAGATTCTAACCCCTTTGACAACAGTCTCCAAAGACCAACCATCAGTTTCGTTCTTGGCTTTGAGGTTAATGTAGAAGAGTCGGGTAAGTTCAGGGTAGTAAACAGTTTCTCGGTTAAGAAGAGTCCAGGCTGGGGAATTTTTGAGGAGCTCAATGCAGGGCATCTTCAAAGCTTCAAAGAAATTGAAATCTAAAAAATCTGAACAGCTAAGCTTACGAGTACGAAACTCATCTACCCACTTACCAGCAGTCTCAGCATCTAAAAACCAAGAGGAGGGCAAGGATTGATTTACCTGGATATAGGCCGGGGGTTCAGCGTTCTTCCTGCGTGCAACAGTTGGAGCAGCTTTCTTGGCAGGCGCTACAAGGCTCTTGACTGGGCCCTTCCTGGTACGCTTGGGGGAGGGAGGCTTGACGGGAGCAGGGGCTTTCCGCTTCTTCGGAGACGGGGGAGGAGGAGGAGAAGGAGAGGGAGTTTCTTCCTCCTCTTCCTCAGACCCCGAGTCCTCACCGGACCCCGCTTCGTCACCTTCTGGTTCCTCATCCCCTTCAGAATCCTCGTGCTCTTCCTCTTCCTCTTCTTCTTCAGGATCCTCCTCGGACTGGGCCTCCTCGGCTTCGGCTTCCTTCCGAATCCGCTCAGCCTCTTCCTCAGCCAGTTTCTTAGCAAGCTCGGCCTCTTCATCGGCCTTTTTCTTCCTTAGAGCCTCCTCCTCGGCTTCCCTGGCAGCGTCTCTTTCCAGGGCAGCATCAAGGTCGTCTTCCTCTTCTTCCTCGTCGGGTTCCTCAGCCAAGATCTTTCTCTTCCCTTTCTGTTTAGCACTGATCGGCTTCTTCGCAGAGCGCTTTTGAGAGCCTTTGGAAACAATGGCCGAGCTCTCAGCAATGGTGCTCTGGACAGTGGTTGGGATTATGGCTTGAGTAGCCGGTTCTGGTGTGGGAGAAGTGGCAGTGGCCTGGCGTCCCTTGGGGGTGGCGCCAAGTCTTTTGGGAGTGATGGCTTTCTTGGTTTTGGGTGCCATGGAGGTAATTGGTTAGGGTTTCTTTGAGAGGTTGAAGATGAAGGAGTGGAAAGGTTGTGGTAAAAATCTGAGTGTGGGTTGTAATCGGGTACAGGATGGGTTTAAGTAGAGAGAGAGGGTGACGGATTGATGGGATGGGTTTAGGGTTCCAAGGAAAGAAATCATTACCTTGCCAAGTTGAGGGATTTCCAAATTCAAATTTGAATTCAAATAACCATAAAAATCGGACTAAACACAAACCAATTTAGTTCCATAATTAAAATATCTTAACGGTTAAGGAAAACATGAAAATAGGCAATTTTTGAAATCCGATAAAAACAAATATAATTGATTAAATATCTAAAAAGATATTAACCAAAAATATATGATCCGATATATGTACTCCACTGTTCAGTTGGCAGACCTTGACATAACTCTCAAAGGTCTTGACACTGAGTGGAGTTTATCTTTCGTAAAGGGAAAGCTCCGCCTACGAAAGTGCATCCTTGTCAAGCATCCCAATCTCTCGTCTAATGAAGGTGAACCTGTCCTCTGCCAAAGGCTTAGTAAAAATGTCAGCCCATTGATAATCAGTAGAAATAAAAGATATGGACACATCACCTTTTTCAACATGATCTCTAATGAAATGATGTCTTACATCAATATGCTTGGTCCTTGAATGTTGAACAGGATTCTTAGTGATGGATATGGCACTTGTATTGTCACACTTAATTGGGATATCCTTGAGGTTGATGCCAAGATCTCGCATTTGTTGAGCTATCCAAAGGATTTGGGAGCAACAAGCTCCAGCTGCAATGTATTCGGCTTCTGCAGTGGATAGAGCGACTGAATTTTGCTTCTTTGAGTGCCAGCTGATCAAGGATGCTCCTAAGAATTGGCAACATCCTGATGTGCTCTTTCTATCCACTTTGTAGCCTGCAAAATCTGCATCAGAATATCCAATTAAAGTGAAATCCTTTTGCTTTGGGTACCATAGTCCAAGTTCCTTAGTGCCATTGAGATATCGAAAGATCCTCTTCACAGCCACCAGACGAGATTCTTTGGGATCTGCTTGAAACCTAGCACACATGCAAACACTAAACATAATGTCAGGTCTACTAGCCGTGAGATATAATAAAGATCCAATCATTCCTCGATACTCCTTTTGATTGACACTTGTTCCATTCTTGTCTTGATCTAGAGACAGTGTTGAGCTCATGGGAGTCTTGGCTGCTTTGGATTGATCCATCTTGAACTTCTTCAAGAGATCCTTAGTGTACTTGCTTTGGTTGACGAAGATTCCTTTCTTGGATTGATGAACTTGTAACCCCAAAAAGAAGTTTAGTTCACCCATTAAGCTCATCTCAAATTCACTGCACATAATGTCAGAAAATTCCTTGCACAAAGATGTGTTAGTAGCACCAAATAATATATCATCAACATAAATTTGAATAACCAAAATGTCCTTTCCTTTGGTTTTGATAAAAAGAGTCTTGTCGATCAACCCTCTTTTAAAATCATTTTCTAAAAGATATTTTGACAAGCGCTCGTACCAAGCTCTTGGGGCTTGTTTCAAACCATAAAGCGCCTTGTCAAGTTTATAAACATGATTGGGAAATTCTGAACTTTCAAAACCTGGGGGTTGAGCAACATAAACTTCTTCTTCTAAGAAACCATTAAGAAAAGCACACTTGACATCCATTTGATATAACTTTATGCTCATGAAAGATGCAAATGCTAATAAAATGCGAATGGCTTCAAGCCTGGCCACGGGAGCAAAGATCTCCTCGTAGTCAATACCTTCCTCTTGATTGTAGCCTTGGGCAACAAGCCGTGCCTTGTTCCTCACAATCTTGCCATTCTCATCTAACTTGTTTCGAAACACCCATCGAGTGCCAATGACTGATTGATGCTTTGGTCTAGGCTTCAGAGTCCAGACTTTGTTCCTCTCAAATTCATTGAGTTCACTTTGCATAGCTATAATCCAGTCTGGCTCCTGAAGTGCCTCATTTACCTTCTTTGGCTCAATAAGAGAAACAAACGCGTTAAAAGCACAAAGATCTTTAAGTTTAGAACGAGTTTGAACACTAGAAGTAGGGTCAGAAATGATATCCTTTAATGAGTGTGATGAGGAGTATTTGGATTTCCTTTTGCTAGTCTCAGCTCCTTGATTCGTCACACCATCAGGATCAATTTGTGGTACATCTGACTCCGTGGTCCCGTTAGGTTCAGTTACAGCAGTTTCTGACGTCTCAACACTGTTGGATTGGACACCAAGGGCTTTGGACGCATCTTCAACACCTTGGGCCAATTCTTCAGTGTTAAGAATCGGTTCCTGCATGTTCTTCTTCTCTGTGTTCTTGATGGCAGTAACATCACCTTCCTCGTTCTCTTCATGGATATTAAGATCTATATTTGCAACACTTTCACTCAAAGCACCATCATTGCATTTATCAAAAATAACATGTATACATTCTTCAACTACTTGGGTCCTTTTATTGAAGATTCTATAAGCTTTGCTACTCGTGGAATAGCCAAGAAATATACCTTCATCACTACGCGCATCAAATTTCCCAAGGTTATCTTTTCCATTGTTATGAACAAAACAAGTACAGCCAAAGGGTTTAAAATAAGATATAAGTGGTTTGCGGCCTTTGAAAAGTTCATAAGGAGTTTTCTTTAAGATGGAACGGATAAGACAACGATTTAAAATGTAGTTAGCCGTGTTAACAGCTTCAGCCCAATAGGTTTTAGGTAATGCATTTTCTAAAAGCATAGTCCTGGCCATATCCTCTAAGGTGCGGTTCTTGCGTTCCACAACCCCGTTTTGTTGAGGTGTCCTAGGAGCAGAAAAGTTATGGGAGATGTCATATTTAGCACAAAACAAATCAATTTGAAGTTGATCAAACTCCCTACCATGATCACTCCGAATAGACACTATGGGCTCATTTCTTAAAGTTTGCAACTGCTTACAAAGTTTTGAAAACTCAAATAAGGCCTCTGATTTTTCTTTCAAAAATGCAACCCAAGTATATCTTGAAAAATCATCGACAACAACTAGCATGTACTTTTTACCATTGGGAGATTTGACTCGCATAGGACCACATAAATCCATATGTAAAAGTTCAAGGGGTCTAGAAGAACTTACAACCTTTTTGGGTTTGAAGGAGCTACGTGTTTGTTTACCTCTTGTGCAAGCATTGCACATGTCAATACCTTTGAAGTCCATCTCAGGTAGCCCTCTTACAAGCCCTTTGGACACAAGCTTCTGTAGTGTATGTGGACTCACATGACCGAGTCTCCTGTGCCAAAGCTTTGGATCGTCCGTCAAGGCCTTTAAACAGGTTAAGCTTCCTTGTGCCACTTGATCAGCATTTACAGCGTATATGTTGTTGTAACGGTATGCAGTCAGAATAACTTCACATGTATCATCTCTGCACACTATACATCTTTTCTTGTTAAATCTGACATTGTTACCACTATCACATAATTGAGAAACACTAAGCAAATTATACTTTAAACCATTAACAAGATAGACATTTTTAATACTATGGCTGGAATCACTTCCAACACTACCAATACCAACAATGTCGCATTTCCCTTTGTCACCAAGAGTGATTGTTCCCGTGGATTGCTCCTTTAGATCATGAAAGAGAGAACTCTTCCCACTCATATGCCTCGAGCAACCACTATCAATAATCCATTTGTGTTCTTTCACCTTGGTGAACTCCTGCAAAACAAACATCAACCTTTGTGGCTAGACCAATAAGCAAATTTGGATCCATTGTTGGGATAAACCATATTTGGTAAAATAGTGCCTTTTGGGACCCAAACTTGTGTTATCCGTTCTTTTCTCAAATGAACAGGAAATGTATTGCGAATAATATAAGGATCCTTTCTTCTATAGGGGCAGGTCTCTTTTACATGTCCCTTTCTAGCACAATGGTGACATATAGGAGAGGTTCTGCTTCCTTTAGCCTTTACAAAAGTGGTAATGTGTTGCTTCTTTAAAAATTTTGGATTGTAACCAATACCACTTTTGTTTAGAGAGCTTTGTTGCTCACCCAACACCTTATCGAGAGTGCCTTTGGATTTGGTAAAACTTATGAGGGCTGTCTGTTGGTCTAGAATCTTATTATTCAGGGAGATCTTCTCGTTCTCTAAGTCATGATACACATTTCTTAGAGAGGAGAGATCTTGCTTGAGTTCAGATTTCCCCGAGTCAAGCGTCTTGACTTTAATGTCAAGACCTGAATAAGAAGCTTCAAGACCTTTGACCCTCATAGACAGATCCTCAATAGTTCTTTCCTGGTCCACAGTTCTCTTAATAAGAATGTTAGTTTGGGCAATAAGCTTCTCTTCATTGGCAATCATATTTGAAAGGAATTCCGATAATACCTCTTTTGGGCTTTCCATTAGTTCTCTTACAGTAGCTTCAAGCTTTCCATCGTGGGATTCATTTTCTGAGGCCATAAGACAAATGTTGGCCTTCTCATCATCGGAGTCAGAGTCGGAATCACTCCAAGTAGCCACCATAGCTTTCTTCTTCCATTTGTCACCTTTCTTGGGCTGGCTCTTGGTCTTTTGAGGGCAGTCCTTCACAAGATGATCTGTTTCACCGCATTCAAAACAAGACAACGGTTTAGTCTTCTTTTCATATTTGTTGTATTGAGGCTTACCTCGAAATTTTGAAGACTCTGATCCATCCTTGTTGTTGAATTGCTTCTTCATTTTGAGAATTCGAGCAAGGCCTCTTGTGATAAGAGCAAAAGGATCATCCTCATCGTCATCCTCATCTTCAGAATCAGATCCATCCTTGGACTCATCCTTTTTAGACTTGAGTGCCAAGTTCTTGGTGCTAGCTGGAAGTTCTCCATCGTCTTCATTAAGGATCATCTCATGCGTGATCAGCTTTCCAAGAAGGTCATCAAGGGGTAGAGTGGTGAGGTCCTGAGCTTCTTCTATAGCTGTTACTTTTCGACCCCATTTCTCCTTTGGAAGGCACCTCAGTATCTTCCTCACTTTCTCAACGTTGGTAAAGCTCTTGCCGAGAGAGTCAAGGTTGTTGGTGATTTCAGTGAATCGTGTGAACATGGCTTTGATTGACTCATCGGACTTCATCTTGAAGAGCTCATACTTTCGAAGGAAGATGCTGATCTTGGTGTCTTTTACTTGGCTCGTTCCTTCATAGGTGACGACCAACTTGTCCCAAATCTCTTTAGCTGACCTACAAGAGGAAATACGGTTAAACTCATCAGTGCTAAGACCACAATAAAGTAAGTTTATAGCCCTGTAGTTTTTGGAGATGGTTTCAAGATCTGCTTGGTTGTAATCAGACTCCTTCTTTGCCACTTTGGTATCGTTTGGCCCTTCCTTCTCTGGAATCTTTGGACCATTCTCTATAATGTTCCAAAGCTCTAGATCTTGGTCTATGATGAACATCTTCATCAAAGATCTCCAGTGGACAAAGTTGTTTCCTACAAAGAGTGACGGTCTGCTTGTGGACCTTCCCTGTGCAAATCCTCCGCTTGCTTCACCAGACATGATCGAAAACTCACAAGATTGTTAGATCAAAAACAGTGAGTAAAGCTCTGATACCAATTGAAGGTTCGATAATGTAAAACAAAGTAATATAGAAATACTCTAGAAGGGGGGTTGAATAGAGTATGCCCGTTTTTCGTAAATATTCTCAAGGCTCTTGAAGCACGTGTCAAATCCTTTGAGAAAACCTGAGTCACAAAGTTAAACAATACGAACCAAGTGCGGAAATAAGGTAAAGCAAATATGTAAAGGACACGAGTAATTGTTTACGAGGTTCAGCACAACTGGCCTACGTCCCCGCCTAGGGTTCTTCCACAACCCTAGGATTCAAAGGCTTTATTGATTGCTTAGCTTAGGATCCTAATAGCTCACCGAGAAGCCTCTCTCCTATACAATTGCAATCTAGTCAACTCACGTTCCCTTGGAGTCCTAGACCAATCTAGAAGAGCCCCACCTCTCTCAGCTATCTAGTACAATCCTCTAACTCTCGCAAATCAATAGCCTAGTGCAACTTCCCGAGTTATAAACTCTCAAGTAACACTTGTAATGAATATATCCTATAAGCTCACAGTGACTCTCAAAGGCTTTGAAATAAACAACAAAACTATATGAGCGCTTTGCAGCGAGACACTTGGAAGACAGATCGCTTGAAAGAATTGAAGCTCGTGTGTAGCACTTGTGTGTCTGTCTTCTCCTTCCTTTCCTTTATATAATAGTATGAAGATAGCATGGAGCGTGAGAATCTTCATCACCAGATCTCCAACGGCTCTTTCCAATCAGGTTGATCTTGGATCTTCTATTTAAGGACACTTCGAAGCCATGATCCATTTTTGAACCGATCTTCTCAACGAGTAAAGGAAGGATGTAATCTTGTTTTATACTTCCTGAAATGGTTAGTCCAACGAATATATATAATATAAAGGAAGTATATAATAAGATAAAATAATATACGAATAATAAGATAGGTTTTGTATTTCATCAACTGTTAACGCTCCAAGGCCTTTGACACAAAAATCCTGTCAAAGTCTTTGGAACATCTTTTCCGATTTTCATCAAGGGAGGGAGTTATCAGGTTATGTCGGCATACTTCACTGAAGAACAAGATGAGCACTAGATCAGTCTAAAGAGTCAAAAATACACATCCATTATGTTCTTCGACATAGACATATTGGAAACCGTGGGATGTTTGGTCCAGTGTCTTCATTGCTTACTCAGGGTAGACTTGAAGATTTTATTGAGGTTAGTGCACCGACATATCCAGCATTGGTGCGTGAGTTTCTGACAATGAGATCTTGTTCTGTATAAGAGGAAGGGAATTCTTGGAAATTAAAGACACCCTAGCTCAAGCTTTGGGGAACACTAAACGCTAGACAACCGCTTGGAAAACGGCGTTGGTCAAGCCCCCCACCACTGCAAACATAGGAATTAGCGACTGGATGGCCTGATTACATGATTTCGCATCCAGCCCTGCGTCTATGACATAGGATTCTGAGTCGTGCTTTCTTTGGTATGGAGGATCTTGCCATAGTGTATCTGAGAAGTTGGTTTTGGAGTATTGCTTGACACATGAGGCCACTAGAACCTTAGATTGGGTCCAATTGTTCTTGGGTTCATGCATTGACTTGCTCTGGAGAACTTATATATGAGACGATCACATCATCTCTTTCGGATGCCTGATATCCTTGAATGTACATCAGGTGTGTCCTTATTTGAATGAGATACAACCTCTGAGCCCCTCGCATACCTATAATATCTCACCACTGATAAGTGCCAGCATAATTGAGAAGGTTTTCATTGCATCCTCCATGATACGATTATGTTGGATGACATGCCCTTAGGGACAACACCATCGACTTCTTCCTGTGGAGTTACCTACTTCTCATACTTTGATAGATTATCCCCTCCTTCATGATGATCTTCTTCTTCCATATGAGATTCTTTGAGATCATGAGAAGGTGGAATTTGAGAACTCCAATAAGGAAGCGTATCAAGAAGAGGATGAGTACCTGGAGGCGGATTATGATATTGAAGCCGACGACGATCCTATTTCCACTCTACTAGTGGATTTTGATCACCTCTTGGCTAATTAAATTGGAGCAGGAACAGTCATCTCGCCAAATGGAGATTACAAGTAGAATGACCAAGTTCCAACATACACTTGACATGCTTTTAGCTCAGCTTCAGTACTCTCCATTCCAGCTGTCACTTGCCCAGTGATCGGTATGTTTCTCCATACACTTGGTCCTTATCTTTTTTCTTTTTGTTTTTTCATTGAGGACAATGCAACATTTAAGTGTGGTCGAGGAGAATTAGATGGATAGATAGTTCGTGTTTAAATTCAGTTTCATGTGTAGTTTGCTTTATTTTCAAATTTAATTTATTGTTATCATGGATCATATTTAAGTTTAGTATGTTTTAAATTCAAAAAATCAAAGAAAAAATTGAAAGATGTCAAATTTTTTGTACAAAATACCATGCATTGGATTTATATATTATTCATACACCCATCTGGCTTATTTTGTCCTCTATTTCTATTTTCAGTAGAATCATATAAGTTCCATGGAATTTTGGATGAATTAGCCCTGTCTTTTTTGAAACATGATTTGGCAATGGTAATTGAGCATGTATGATCTAAGTTCCTAGGCATAATTGAAATCCAATAAATATTTGTCATAGTGAGGATCTTTTTCCTTATAGGGAATACATCTATATTCTCTCTGCTTTTGTTGTGTGCTTTACTCTTCTTATGCATTTATCTCTGATTATGGACATGGATATTATTATTGAGACCGATTAAAATACATGATCATTACATATGAGTTTCATATGATAGAGGCAATTGTTTCTTAGCCTGTATTTATCCATATCTACATTACATTATGTATTTGTTTGAAGCCAATATTTGACCCTTTAACCTTTTCTTTTGAAGCCCCATAAAATTCATGCATCTTAGCCGATAATAAGGTTGACCCTTCCGGAAATTAGGATTTAGAGTTGGTTATGGAATGAACATTTTGAGTAGAGAAAGAAGTGTTATAAAGTGTTGTAATGTTATATGCTTTATTTCCCTCATATTGTATGAATTAGTGGCTCTAAGAAAAGAAAAAAAGAAAACCAAAAAGAGAGAGAGAAAAGAAAAAGAAACCGAAAAAGAAAAAGAAGAAAAGAAAAGAAAAAGGATATTATTCATCGAAATAAAGAGTCCTGGTCTTATTTTTACATATGAGAGTTGGATAAAGGAGGGATTTCGTACCCTAAAATTTCGTAAGGTCCATTGGGGACCCGATGTTTACACAACGTTACATGTCTTAAGTTATAATATACGCAAATTAGTTTAAGTCTAAAACAAGTAAGCAAAACATAAATCTAAAATACAAGGTTGCCACGACAGAGTCGGGTCAAAACATGGTAAATTAACCAAAGATAAAGCGTTAACTGAGTCAAGTCAGTCTCTCCAAGTACGCCATGTCATCCTCGATGGGGAAAGAGCTTCTCAGGTTTTCCTCTTCATTTCGGGTTCGAACGAAATGTATTAACGAGGGGATTGTGTGGGGTGGTGGTGGCTCCATTCGGCGGACGTAAGGGAATGGTGAGCTTGGGGCTGCTGAAAACAGAGGAGGAGGAGAAGAGGGAGATGGTGGTTGCTGGAATCCGCGAGAGAGAAAGGGAATAGAGGCTCGGCGTTTAGGGTTGGTGTTGCTTGGAATTAAAATTACAAAACGGAGAAAATGAGGAGGCTTGACTGATCAGGGGGAATAGACAAGGAGTATTTGTTTTGCAAATGAGAGTGAAGAAGGGATTCAAGAGGGAGTGAGGAAGGAGTGAAGAGGGAGTGGATTGCAGAGATTTTTTGAAGACAAAAAATTGAGGAGGAGAGTTACAGGCTTTGAGGACAACAAGAGAGGAAGTGAAGAGTGTGTAGTAGTGTGGGTTGGCCTCTGAAATAGGATGTGGTGGTGTTTGGTCTTTTGCTAGAAATGGGGTGACATGAGAGGTAGAGGGAGGAACGTTTGAAGGAGTTGTGGAGCTCGATTTTGGAAGAGGACAAGGTGAACTAGGGACGGGAGGGTTTATGCCCTATCTAAATTCTAAATGAGCGAGGGAGAAAGAAGGAAAAAGGGGGAGAGAGAAGGAAAGAAAAGTAAGTGGTCTCAAATATACCTGAAATAAATAAATCCCAAAATCCGCTCTATTGATCTTTCCGAACCGATCTTGAAGTGATTTTTAAATTTAAATCAGAAATATTAAATTTTCTTTGCTCGATAAAACAATAAATGGAATCCGTAAAATATTTTCAAGTCTCGGTATAAGAAAGCGGAATAAATCCGATTTTAATTAAAATTCAAAGTTATACTGGAATTCGCTACAAAATAATCAAAGTAAATGTAATTGATCGAGGACAGAGATTTTTAAAATTTTCTGAATATTATGAATTAAATCAAAATTAAATTGGAATTAATTCATAATTTATAAAATAATTGTTTTTAACTTTCGGGTCCTTACATTATCCACCTCTAAAAACAAGTCTCATCCTTGAGACTAAATTCCTTTTTAAAAACAAACAATACCGTTTGATAGCGTCTATTTAGTCATGTTTATAGGACACTATTGGTTAGAGTTTAGGAGTTTTACTCAAGCATTTGCCTATTTCTTAGCCCTTAGTGTCCCATTTCGAAGAATCGATGTCTACCGCTAGTTTATTGTGATTTCATGGGTTTTGGAGCGATTTTTGGAGCTGATTCAAGAGATAACGGAGGAAGAGGTAGTTCAAGACTCCTTGACGCGCTTAGAAGTCGTCAAAGACAAGCTAGAAGGCACAAGATCAAGGAAATGTGCCAAGAGAATCGAAGCGGAATCGAACAAAGTGGACAAGGCGGAGCAGAACGGATAAACTTCCTATTTTTGAGCTACAATAATTCGAGCCAAGTCTTGATATCTTCATGCGAGTTGTATTGCACGAAAAGAGCTTTCCAAATCATATTCAAATGCATTAATTGGATGAGCGACGACTCCAGAAAATGCATTTCAAGGCGACCCTGCTGAAGGCCACTCGACAGAGTTTCTGAACACTCGAGCTGTTGTATGCTCGAGTGGGCTCCAGAAGCTAGCAAATCTTCACAATCGGCCGAGTGCTTTTGACACTCGAGATGTTACATGCCTGAACGCCGTCCCTAGACAATTTTTTTTCCGTTTTTAATTTATTTTTATTTGGGGATATTTAAGGGACGTTTTTTTAGAGGTTCCAAAGGCCGAAAATCTGAGATTGTAGAGACCTATTTGGAGCCTTTGGATATCGGGGATTCTTGAAGATAGTTTTGTTTGATTCGTGAAATTCTGGTAATTTCCCGTTGTTGTTTCTGCTGTCCAATGTTTATCTTGCCAAATATGATTGAATCAAGCATGAACTTCTCCATGAGTGGCTAGATCTCTTGTTCTAGTGTCGGGGTGATCCCGACGATGCAAAGATAGACTTGTGCTTAGTATTGTTTGAATGATATTTGATTCGATTTGGTGATGCAATCCTATCATGCTAGACCTAGTTGACGAGAGTCGATTAGAACCGATTTTGGGGTTTGAAATCAAGAGACTAAGCCCCCAATTTGAAATCTAGATGGTGAATTTAGGCCGAAAAGCTAGTGGAACCATGGGAACCATAGGATTAAGCCTAAAGTTTAGTTGATAGAAAGAGAAATTGAACTTCTTATGGAACCATGATAATTGTATCGACTGAGACCGAGATGGTTATGTTTGTATGATTATTACCTATACTTCTAAGCACACAATGAGTCTAAATTGGTTGGTTGAGACCGAGAGGCCATCGTTAACCAATTTAGACACATTTACTTTGATTCCGAGAGGAGCTTTGCGATTAACTTGGACGATCTACCTTCACATTTGAATTAGATATCATTCAAGCAAGAAAATATTTTTGGTCTATCGATGATGCATTGTTGGTAATCCCTTGTCCTAGAACGCTTTCCATATTGATATTTCTCTACACTTGATCTGTTTTCGTTGTTACTTTATACACAAACACTCAAAATTTTATCGTTTATTCTGAACTTGGTTGAACTAGCTTGAAATTACAATCGATACTCCTCCGGTTCTTGTGGATACGACACTTGATTAGTACAACTGAACTCCATACACTTGTGGGTGTAGGTTTTTAGCTTATCATGTTTTTGGCGCCGTTGCCGGGGATCGAACCCGGGTCACCCGCGTGACAGGCGGGAATACTTACCACTATACTACAACGACAGTCATCATTGGACATGCGGAGTACTGAAGAGAATCCTAAGGTACAGATTGATGCTATATCTTTGAGAAGTGGAAAGCAGCTGGAAGATCCGATGCCCGTAGCACCAAAAAAGAATAAGAACAGACCTGAAGCTAAAATGGAAAAGGCTCCTGAATCGGTGAAAGAACCGCCATATGTGCCTCCTCCTCCTTACAAGCTCCCCCTTCCGTTTCCACAAAGAAAGGCTCAATCTCAAACCTAGGTACAGTTCAGAAAGTTTTTGGAGGTGTTGAAGAAGCTCTACGTCAATATTCCGTTCACCGATGTTTTGACCCAAATGCCATCCTATATGAAGTTTATGAAGGAGATCCTCTCTAACAAGAGGAAGCCCGATGAGGGCCAAGCAGTGTTTCTTACCGAGGAGTGTTGCGCCTTAATTGAGAACAAGCTACCACCTAAGCTAGAGGACCCATGTAGTTTCGTTGTCCCTTTTTCTTTTGGTCATAGCCTTGATTTTAAAGCTTTATGTAATTTGGGAGCTAGTGATAGTTTGCTTCATTTCTCAATTTGCAAGAAACTGGGTCTAGGAGAGCCTAGACCGGTTAGGATGCAGTTGATCATGGCGAACAGGTCCATTACCCACCCAGTTGGTGTTTTAGAGAATGTTCATATTAAGGTGGGTACGTTTTTCGTACCCGTAGACTTTGTTATATTGGATATGGATGCCAGCACCCCCGTTCCTGTCATTCTTGGAAGGCCTTTCTTAGCCACTGCAGGGGCTCTGATTGATGTACGAAAAGGGACTCTCTCTTTTGAGATAGGGGATGAGAAGGTCGAATTGAACCTCCCTAAACCTTTAGAACCACTTGTTGTTGATTCTATGTGTTACAAGATTGATGCTGCAGGTAAAGGAGGTCATGATGCCTTGAAAGAAGGGGTCAACCGAGACCCTCCGGAGTTTGCTCTGACAAAGAGTGTGGTCAGTGGTACTAGAAAAGAGTTACTTGCTGATGTAGCTCGAGATTTGACTATCTTTGTGGAGGATCCCAAATCTGTTTTACAGGTATATGACGGAGTCTCTACGGGTGATTTAGTGTTACTTTTCCAGTCAGGGCTAAAACTAGCTCCAGGGAAGTTGATATCAAGGTGGAGCGGCCCCTTTAAGGTCAAAGAAATGCATCCCCATGGAGTTGTTGAGGTATGGAGTAAACGGACTAGCGAATTCAAGGTGAATGGACAAAGACTAAAGGAATACTCCGCCGTAGATCCGACCAAGGAGGTTGTTTCCATTCAACCACCTTGACCCAAGCAATCGAAGGTAATGGACGGTCGGCTTCAGACCTTAAACTAGCGCTTCTTGGGAGGCAACCCGAGGTATGTTTTCTTTATTTTTAGTTTTCAGTTTTTTTCTTAGAAGTGCAAGTATGGGGTGGAGAGTGCAATATATTGAGAATATTATTTGTGTTTTGGGCTGAATTGAAGGTGTTTGGCACCTATATACTAACCCCCATCTTGCCGAGTTTGTTGCTTGTTTGTGTTGGTTATCTTGCCTAGGTTTGGACGTAAATGGCTCTGGCTTGGCTACCTTCTACACACCTTCTAGACACATGCTCTTCATGTTGAAATTGTGAGTATTCCTATCACTTACTTGATTGTTTTGCAAATTGAGGACAATGGTTTGTCTATGTATGGGGTGGGGGTGAATACTTGATGATTGCTTGAGCATTGAGCCATTGCCTTGTTTGACTAGCTAGATTGTATACCCTCTTGCTTGATCTTATGTGTATCTTGCCTCATACTTGGATACTCGAGCTTGACTTGATACCGCATTATTGGGTTTGTGTGCACAAATTGATATTTCTCTACACTTGATCTGTTTTCGTTGTTACTTTATACACAAACACTAAAAAATCTGTCGTTTATTCTGAACTTGGTTGAACTAGCTCAAAATTACAATCGATACTCCTCCGATCCTTGTGGATATGACACTTGATTACTACAAATGAACCCCATACACTTGTGGGTGTAGGTTTTTAGCCTATCAGGTTTTTTCGAAAACTCAGGTCAACTCCTCCTATTTCAGTCAACCAGATTTCCAAGGACTCAAGAAGCAATTTTCCATCTCTAAGGGCTAATCCATATTCCACTTCCTAGGTTCATTTCTCAAGATCAGTCTCAACATATCAAGGTCAAGATACCAATATATCAAAATAGCACATTTGAAAAATGTCACCATAACCAAATATCATCCTATCAGAATTCATAATATGAAGAATATCAACATATCAACATATCAACATATCAAATCTCATCATCAACATATCATATAGTCATAGAAATTTGCACATCACTACCAACCAGATAGGCACAACTAAGCACATAGATAGTCACAGAATCGGGCAATGAAACACACATCTCATGGACAAAAAGGCATATGAGGCACACCCACTACCAAGCTCACGAAGTCAGGGTCAAGTCCAATCTAGACTCATAAACTCAAATCAGCATCCAATCCCAAATACAGTCGTGTCTCACTTTTCTTAGAACCAAAACTCATAGGTATCCTCTTCAATTCTTTCACAAAGGTCTGAGGGCCGAAGCCTACTCCAAATTCATCGATTATATATCTCAATGCTCAGGCCCAAACGAGTTCTCCGAAAATGCACTTACATAAGGTATTAATCTCACGATCCCAACTTTCCATCCAATATCCCAAACCCTCCTTAAAGCCTCTAAATAGTGCACGATCAAACTAGGCGCCTTTTACTGGAATCGTTCCATCTACCTATGTTCTTACTAATACATTCAGTCCTTACCCTTAAGAGAGAGTTTCCTAATTGCTCGGATATTCCCATTATACTTCCCATACCTGCACACACACTCGTTGCTAATCCACCTCTAAAGAACCAACTCCCACTAAAACCTTATACAAGAGCATCCTCACATCCCAAAACCTCAATTTGCAGCAAGCAAGGGTTCATTTTCCTTAAGCTACCTACGTATCCCAAAACAACACTAGCCCGTCACTCAACTACGTCAGAAAGTCCGAGAAATATCGCAACCGACCTCTCAAGCTAGATCCTAAGTCAGAGAGCCAACAAATTATAAACCCAAAATCATGAACCATCGAGTCCTTCATCAACTGCACATATTCCCAAGCGATCAAAGTATGTGTCTTACCCAAGCTATCTCATTAGAGCACATCTAAACCGAATCGTATCTCCTGTTCTCCCAAATGGTCAAAACATTTGCACTTACTCTCAACACCACCTCACCATTCAAATCTCCACTACTATCCCAAACAATCACGATCTCACAAGTCTTCCTATTCTAACTCTTTATTGTAGCATACTTCCAACTCACCTTAAACTACAATCCTCAAGAAATGAAACCTTACCTCTTAATGAATTTAACGCCAACCTTCTTTCCCGAGAATTTCTATGTCATACGCATTCGAATTACCCAAGGTTTCACAAGCAATAAGAATTTCCATATTCCAATGACCATTAGTACTCCCATACAATCCACCTGGACTATTTCCCGTATTCATCATTGATGTGCGCCTATTTTCCCATGTTTTACATTAACTCGCATATCGATTTCTGCATTCATTTCATATCACCGGGTTAGAAATACACAGAATCTATGTAGTTTATGCTTATTTGCCAATTATAGAGGTCTACACTAGTTTCTATTTAATTTCGAAGAAATCAAGACATTTTATAGCAATTCAGAGAAGGAAGAAAACCATGGATGAGCTCGAGGTCAACTACAGAAAGTCTAAGGTCAAACAGGAGCTGAGCCAGGACACGTCGAACAGAAAACAAGAAAGGAGGCACTCGACAGAACTAGTGGACGTCGACCAGAAGTGGTCGATGTCAAGTACACCATGGTCGACTACAACTTAGAACACATGATCGAGCAGAGGATCACTCGAGGAGCACAAAATTACTCGACGCCGAGTAGTTTACTCGATGTCGAGTACTCGTCGAGCACCTAATCCTAGTCGAGCTCGAGTCCGAATCCGAGGAGAGCTATCTTCTACGAGAAAAGCATAATTCTACTTGACGTCAAGGAGTTTTACTCGATGTCGAGTACTTCTGGCGCCTAGTTCGAGTCGAAGTCGAATGAAGATTCGGATAGGAGATTATTGTTGTGAGCCTATTTCGTCATGTTTTACACTTACTTTTATATCGATTTCTGCAGGCATCTCATACATTTGGGTTAGAATAGTACAGATTCTATGTAGTTTACACTTATTTGCCAAATTATGGAGTCTACACTAGTTTTTGTTTAATTTCGCAGAAATCGAGGCAATTTACAACAATTCGGAGAAAGCAAGAAGAATCACAACGAGGTCGATATCGGCCAGACTTGGTCGATATCGGGTGGATCAAACCGACCAGAAAATATCAGGAATCGACCAGAAGAATGGGAGCGGAACAGAAGAGGTCGATATTGACCTATGTTGGTCGATATTGAGTCAAAGCTGGTCGATTTCCACCAAGAGGCAAAGATCGAGTGAAGAAACAATGGCATGTCGATTTCGACCTATATTGGTCGATATTGACCGAAATACCAAGTCGAAATTCTTGCCAGAGCCGAAATTGAGTTGTCACAAGAAGAATCCGAGAAATCAACTCGATATCGACCAACTTCCAGAGCCGATTTCGAGTCGATTTCGAGTCCGAGTGCTGAGCAGTTTTTCTTCCTCATGAAGCAAGAGATCTTCTATCAATTCAAGAGAAGAATTATCAAGTCCAAGGAGGATCTATCCACTTTAGATATAGTTTCCTTTTAGATTTAATTGTTTTATTTCCCAAATTTTATCTTAATGTTTTAGATAGAAAGTTTAGATATAGATATAGTTGTTCTTTCATAGATTAGCGGGGAATGAACACTATAAATAAAGCCTTTGGGGCTGGTTTTTATTCATTCAATTTCAGTTACAATTAGTCAGAGAGAGAGAGAGAGAGAGAGAGAGAGAGAGAGAGAGAGTGAAGGCATTGTGGCCGAGAGAGGTTGGAGTTTGCGAGAGCGGTTTTGGCTTTGATCGGTTTTAGGTTTTGGTTATTTTTAATGCAATTTATTTTCCTGAAATCTATGATGAGTTTCTTGATGATGAAGAGCGAGTAGTCACCCAACTTCTTGGGTCGGGGTGAGCCCGACGGCAGCCATGTAAGGTGATGCGGTAAAGGTACAATCTTTTGATGCGATTTCGTCTTCTATCCCCACGAGCATGATTCTTTTGCGAAAATTGAAGGTGATCCTTGTTTGTGTTATTGAAGCGAAAGTGATCTTAATACAACTTGGATTAATTATGTGAACAAGGGTTAGAAACAATTAGGGTTTATGTGAAAGCCTCTATATTCCTATTTGTTAATGACGAAAGTTATTTGATGAAAAGCATGATCTTTTATGCCTTTATGTGTTATTTCATCAGTTTTGCAAAAAAAGTGAGATCTTTGGTTTCTGTGTACTCGACATCGGGCAACAGGTAGTCGATTTGGAGGTGATTGGTCGATATCCAGGGGTTTTGGTCGATATCGATCGGTTTTCGTTTTTTGGTTTTGCTTTCTGTTCTGTTTTACAGTTTCTGTCGACGTAGTGGTTGATATCGACTAGATAGGTCGATATCGAGTACTCTGCTGGTCGAAATCGAGAGGTTTTGTGGATCTGAAAAGGCGGGCGCTGACACGCTTCCTCGTGGATCGATCCTGACTACCTTCTACTACAGCGGGAGGAAGTCTTGTAATTTATTTGCGGAGATCAGGGAGTCGAATTTGGAATTTGTATTTCATACTTGATTTTCCTCCAAATAATTACTTACCATACAAGGAACGAACATCTATCAAATTAAAGACTGATTTCTGTATACACAATTTACATTCAAAGGTTGGTGTTGTTGTGAGTCTATTTCGCTATATTTTACATCTACTTTTATGTTGATTCCTGTATACATTTCATACATTTGGGTTAGAATATTACAAATTTTATGTATTTTATGCTTATTTGTCAAATTATGGAGTATACACAAGTTTTTGTTATATTTCAAGGAAATCGGACGCACTTTGGAGCTTAAAGGAAAGTCATAAAGAAGCTAAGGATGGTGCAGCTGGAGAAAAGCCCACTTTTCACCATTTATCATTCTGAATTAAGCTTTGATGTCTTCATAATAGTTGTAGCCATTGAAAAGAGCTTTCCAACGCATGCTCATATGCGTCAATCCGACAAACGAGGATTTGGGAAAATGCGTTTCAAGAACAAAGCAGAAGGCTAAGAGCGAACCAGTTCTACTCGACGTCGACCGGATCTAGTCGAAATCGATTACATCGAAGCCCAGAAATCTACACGGAGTCGAGCAGGAGCCACCCGAGGAGCCAAGCTTGGCCGACGTCGAGTAAAGTTACTTGATGTCGAGGAAACTCGAGGAGCTAGAAGATAGCCGATCTCGAGTACAATCCATGGGGAGAAAAATTCTACTCAACGTCGAGGAAGTTGGTCGACGGCGAGGAGATTCCAGAACAGTCCGAGTCCGAGATCAAGGAGAAATCCGAGCATTGTGGTTACTTGCAAGCCAAGATTCGAGATATTCTATCAAGTCAAGTCAAGTTCTATCAAGGGAAGGAAGATCTAAATATTGCCTATTATTTACCTTGTTTCCTATCCGGGGATTATGTTGAGAATGAAAGTTATCTTTGGAGAAGTTATATGGTGTTTATGTTTGTATATATCATCATTGGAGTTTGGTAGGAAAGTTTCAAAGTTTATGGAAAATTTAATAAGAGAAAGAAAATACGGTCACCTTAGGAGATAAAGGTAGATCGACCCCGTCTACGTTGAGATAATAGTTCCGCAAGATGGGACACCAAGGTGAGGAGTCCGAATTATTAGCACTACATGGCCAAAAATTACCCACCTTTAGCATTTTACCAATCTACTCCTTATTGAGCTTAAATAAAGTCGTCTTCATTATTGTTGCTTTGTCACGTATGAATTGTTTTTGCATAACCCTCCTTTTGTGTGCAAAGTTTCTTTTATTCACATGCATGAATTTGTAGCACTAGTACCTTTTCAAAGATGGTAATTGATTGTAGGGACATAAAAATGGATCCAAGATGTTGAGATTTTAAATTTTTTTCCCCTGTATGACAATTAAAAGTATTGCTTGAGGAAAAGCAAGCTTAAGTACGGGGTGTTTGATGTGCGCCATTTTTGCCATGTTTTAGATTAACTTTTATATCGATTTATGCATGCATTTCATATCATTGGGTTAGAATTACACATAATCTTTGTAGTTTATTCTTATTTGCCAATTATAGAGGTCTACACTAGTTTCTGTTTAATTTCAAATTAAATCAAGCAGGAGTTGAGCCAAGACACGTCGAGCAGAAAACAAGGAAGGATGCACTCGACAGAACTAGTGAACGTCGAACAGAAGTGGTCGATGTCGAGTACACCATGGTTGACTACAACTTCAGAACACAAGATCGAGTAGAGGATCACTCGAGGAGCACAAAAATACTCGACGTCTAGTTGTTTACTCGACGTCGAGTTGTTTACTCGATGTCGAGTACTCATCGAGTAGTTTACTCGATGTCGAGTACTCGTCGAGCACCTAATCCTAGTTTAGCTCGAGTCCGAATCTGAGGAGAGATATCTTCTACGAGCAGAGCATAATTCTACTCGACGTCGAGGAGTTTTACTCGATGTCGAGTACATCTAGCACCTAGTCCGAGTCGAAGTCGAGTGAAGATTCGGTTAGGAGATTACTTACCATGCAAGGCTCGAAGATCTATCAAATTAAAGACTGATTTATCCACATTAGATATTTCCCATATTTACCAAAGGGAATTTTATTTGTTTTATTTGAGTTATTTATCCAATTTATATCTTAAGCTTTTAAATAGATAGTTTTAGATATAGATAGATTATTCTTTCCTAAATTAGCGGGGATTAAATACTATAAATAAGGCCCTAGGGGCTGGTTCTTAGCAATTCTATTCGACAACACAATTTACATTATTTGTGTTATTGAAGGTGATCCTTATTTGTGTTATTAAATCAAAAGTGATCTTAATAAAAATTCGGATTAATTATGTGAAAAGGATTAGTGACAATTAGAGTTTATGCAAAAGCCTCTATTTTCCTATTTGTTAATGACGAAAGTTATTTGATGAAAAGGCATGGTCTTTTATACCTTAGCATGATTCTTATATGGTTATCGTTTTGGCATTGAAACCCCGATTCTGGAAGCTTTTATATTATTGAATTCGAAACCCTAATCTTGTGTTTTCTTCTGTCTTTATTTCTACAACAAATGTATGGTTTTTATGTGCACTGACAACTCGAGATCAACTACAGACTAGTCGACGTTGAGTACCACTAGTCGACATTGCCTTGTTTCTTCTTCTGTTGTGCATAGTTGCAGGTTTACTCGACAGTGTAGTCGATATCGAGTACTTTACTCGATATCGAGTACTCTTCTGGTTGATTACGAGGAGTGATTTGGAAAGAGAAAGTCGAGCGCTGACACTCTTCCTCGTGGATATGATGTCACTAAAGTAGCCATGTTTTTATGCACATTTTAGTTTCATATTCTATACACTTTGCATATTTCGGGTTGGGAATATGTCTAATTTATGCAGTATACACTTATTTGCAAGAAATGGAGGTCTACATAAGTTTTGGTTTAATATTGCAGAATATGGAGCCATTTCGGGAGAAAAACCAAGAAGCAAAGACGGAGGCTTAAGTCTACTCAATATCGATGAGTTGTACTTGATATCGACAACAAATGTCTGATCACATCACTGATCGAGGAGCAGCGGATCGCGAAACTGAGGACAAGCCAACCTGACTCTGAAGCTTTACTCGAGATCGACAAGAAGTGAAGGTCAGCCCGGAGTCGAGGTGGAGAGCTTGATCGAGGAGACGAGGAGAGCTACCCGACCTGACCAGAGAAGCCGAAGACGAAGACAGGTCGGGCAACACTTACTCGATATCGAAGAAACTCCTCGATATCGACAAGCGCAGAAGCGAATGCCCGAGCCAATGTCGAGGAGAAGCTGCTCGACAACACCAGGCCAAGCCATGATCTATGCCACTACTCGAGATCGAGAAAGATACTCGAGATCGAGGAAACTTGAGAGCCAGTAACCGAGCCATGTCGAGCACCGGCTACCCGAGACGTCGAGCCAAGCCGAAGTCGATGTCCGAGTTACTCGAGATCGAGTAGATTTACTCGAGATCGAGGAAAGTTGTCCGGAGACGCGTTACGCGGTTTGAGAAGTCCGACGCGGTTTGGGATTCCTTGAAGCCGAAGATGTCCGAGTTCTATCCATTCTATCAACATCTATCCAAGGAAGAGAAGATTTATCCACTCGAAGTTATTTTAGGATTTTAGATATAATTTCCCTTTTTGGATTTAATTATGTTATTCCCTTTATTTATCTTTAAAGCTTTTAGATATAGATTTAGATATAGATAGAGATTTCTATCCTTGAATAGCAAGGATTAGAAGCCTATAAATAATGCCCAGGGGGGCTAGTTTTTATTTATTCAATTTCAGAGACACAGTTACACATAGAGGTTTTAGGGTTTTGGCATTCTGCGAAAGTTGAGTGCCGGGATTGTAAAGACTTTGAATATTAGTTTATTGCATGTTTCTTTTCATGCATCAATGTCTGCGATTGCGATGAGGCGCGAGTAGTCCACCTACTTCTGGGGTTAGGGGGAGCCCAACAAGAGCCATGTCGATGGATTAGCAATTGCAAAAGGAGGTATTTTATCATTATCTTAATCTATTCCCTATGTGCTTCATCTTTGATTGAGAAATTAAAGAACTCATGTTGTGAAACTTGAGTAGTAATTAGGATTTCTTTCCGAAAGATTATAAATGCTAATTTTGAAAAGGAATAGATGCAATTAGATTATTTGTCGCGAGATTTATATTCCTACTTGCCAAAATAGGTGAAAGCCTTTTCTTTTATCGATAAAGTCACCGCCTTTTGTGATTTATATTCAGCTTACATGGTAATCGTTGTCGCAAACCCTAATCTTGGAAGTTCTTTTTTAATTCATCAAGTTACCACTCGAGATTGCTTTGTTTTTACTTTTCTGCCGTCCTCGATCTCGACCAACCCTGGTCGATCTCGACTACTAATTCTCGATCCCAGATCGCCGTAGCTTCTGTGTGCAGGAACTCGACCAAGAACTTCTCGACATTTATAGCTTTACTCGATCTCGAGTAGCACTAGTCGAGATCGACTACCATCTTGTGACCGCTGCTGCATGAATCGACTTGTCCGATCTTCTGTCGAGTAACCTTACTCGAGATCGAGCACCTGTTGTCGACTTCTATCCGTGAGATTCCATCGCTGCCTAGGATCCGCTGACCAGCTTCCTCGTGGATTCGAACCTGACTTTCTCTTACTACATTAGAGGGAGTATTGAACATCATTTGCTGAGATTCGATCGGTTTGCTTTACTTTGTTCACTTACTGTTTTGCATTCTCGATTCTCTCTTACAACAAATTGGCGCCGTTGCCGGGGAAGCTATCATTCGCGCCTTAGGTACTTAAATCTCACGTCTACTTTGAGTTACTTTATAGGTGTATGCGTCGTTCTGGTCAACCACCTGAGTTTGACGGCTTAGACGAACTGGAATGCCTTCTACACATAAGAGCTAAACTACAAAGAGCCATGGCGGCCGCAAAGACAAAAAAACAGCTCATTGAGAGGCTTACAAGGGAACTAGCCACAAAGGATGCTGCTATCGCCGCTGAGAAAGCAACAAGGGAACAAGCATAAGCTAAGCTTGCCCAGTACCCAACCACTGTAGAGGATTATATGCACCCGACTCTCGTCGTGCCTGAATCGGCTATTCTAATCCCTGACAATACTTTTGAAATTCGCACTCACTTCCTTATAGAACTCAAAAATAATGCTTTTCATGGAAGATTTAATGAATGCCCTCTTGAACATATTACCAATTTTTCTTACATGTGTCGAACTCTTGCTGAAGGCACAACTCTGGAATATATCAAGATGAAGGCTTTTTGCTGCTCTTTCGCTGGACCTGCACTGAAGTGGCTAGAAGGACTGAAACCAAGATCCCTCACAACATGGGCACAAGTAGAGCAAGAGTTTATCAACAAATTCTTCCCTCCTGCCAAGACCGCACTCCTCCGCCAAAAGATCACAACTTTCAAAGAGAAGCATGGGGAGCCGCTAGAAAAAGCAAGGGAAAGATACAAGGAACTACAGCGATCTTGCCCTACTCATGAACATCCACCCTACGTCATTCAAGAGATCTTCTTCAACTCTCTTGACCAAGTGACTAAGGACAGGATCAATCATTACACTCGATATGAGTACCTGACGATGCCACTAGTTGACGCATGAGGTGTACTCGACAAGCTCATCAATTATGACAATAATTATGGGGCTCCTACAAATTATGAAGAGAATGCCTATGCTAGGCCAGCCCCGTCCATGCCTCTCTATGAGCCGTCTAAGGAAATAGACCCTGATGTCAAGGAGCAGTACTACAAAGACCAGAATCGCAAGCTCCTCAAATAAGTCAAATATCTCTCTGTCAACCAACCTTGCATCGAGTGTGGTTCACAACGGCACACCACTACTGATTGTCCGCACACGGAGCAAGTCAGGATGGCAGAAATTCATGAAGAGGCAACTTACGCAGGGGGGTCACAATCGCTATATGGGGGACCAAAGGTTCTATCAACCACAACGGAACCAAGGTCCTCCTAGGAACCCCCAGCCATACAAAGCTCCAGGACATCCAGAAAGGGATCAAAGGAAAGATGATCTGCAGCTTATCCTCGACGAGATGATGAAAAATCAAGCACAACAGCAGCAGTCTACAAGCGCCATCAATAATCAGCTCCAGAGCATCAACACAAGATTTGGAGAGCTAGACATCTGGAAGAGAAACATAGAGACTCAGATGGGCCAGTTTGCGGCACAGATTCCACGACCACCCAGGCAGCTCCCAAGGCATACAGAACCGAATCCCAAGGAGCAGCACGGACATGTAGCTGCTGTAAAGTTGCAGAGTAGTCACAAATTGAACGAGCCAGAGAACAGAGGAGAAAAGGGAAAAATTGTCCTCGACACAGAGAAGTAGCAACTCGATATCGAGAAAAGCTTGGTCGATATCGACAAAGTTCTCCTCGACACAGAAGAGAGGAAGAGCTCGGACGCATCTGCAAAGCCCAACAACACAAAGCCGCCCACTTTGGTCGATATCGAGGAACCTGTACTCGATATCGAGGAGAAGCAGGCCAACGTCTAGAAGCTATTTTGGCTCAGAAAACTAAGAAGACTAAGAAGCGACCTGGCTCAGAAAACTAAGCAGGCCAACGTCCAGAAGCTATTTTCGCCACCTCCAGAAGCTATTTTGGCTCAGAAAACTAAGAAGACGCTCCCTTCCAAGGAGATGGATTTCCTTGAGAAGCGACCTGGCCCAGGTAAGTTTGCTATAACTGTTGGACTTGGTCATCATAGATTTAAAGCACTGTGTGACCTAGGAGCAAGTGTCAGCATCATGCCCCTATCCATCTGGTCGAAGGTAAAGATCGGTGCCCTGGAACCAATTTATGCCAAGCTCTACATGGCCAACAACACCGTGGTAATCCCTACAGGTATTGTTGATAATGTTCCTGTTAAAGTTGGTAGATTTTTTGTCCCTACAGATTTTCTTGTAGTAGAAATGGCAGAGGATCCAGCTTGCCCCATCATCCTAGGGCAACCTTTTATGGCAACAGCTAATGCCAACATTGGAGTAAAGCGGGGAATTCTTACTTTCACCATTGGAGATGAGATTATTGAATACTTCTTCAATCCAGACACAGAAGAGGTAATGGAAATTAAAGCTATATACTCAAAATTCAATTTTATCTCTTGCGATGAGCCTGCAGGACAGCTCTTGATACAAGAAGTACAGTCCTATGTCCAATTCTTCAAAAAAGGTACCTTGCCAGATATCGACCAGCATCGGTTCTCCAAAAAAGGTACGTTCTCTGAATTTACTCGATATCGAGCAGTCATCCTCGATATCGACTACCTTCCTCCCTGCAGGCACACCTGAAGCCGAAGAAGCCAACTCGCTAGTTTTCCTCGATATCGAGGAAACCAACTCGAGATCGACCAACCATGCATTCAAGGTAAGTTCTGATTTCTTGGTCGATTCTGATCTTTCTAACTCGATGTCGAGTAGCTTGTTGCAGCAGTACAGTCCTATGTCCAATTCAACGTTTTCATCGATGTATGCTTGGTCGACGCCAACTCCTGTAGCTGATTTGGATGCTTCTTCTATGAGGATTGAGACGGATTACCTAGGGGAGATGATGAAGACGGAGGAATTTGAGCCCATCTTAATTCCACAGGGCCCTTCTCTGGTGCTGAAGCCCTTAACTGACACCCTTAGGTATGAATTTCTTGGTCCTAACTCTACTTTTCCTGTAATTATAAATGCTTCATTAAACCCACAGGAAGTAGACAAGCTAGTAGATGTCCTCCGCACTCATAGGAAAGCCATTGGCTATTCTCTAGAGGACATAAAAGGTATTTCACCCATTACTTGTATGCATAGAATTCTTTTGGAAGATGATCACAGAGCAACAATTGAGCATCAAAGGAAGCTTAACCCCAACATGAAAGAAGTTGTCAAGAAGGAGATCCATCGCATGCTGGATGCAGGAATCATTTATCCAATCTCCGACAGCAAGTGGGTAAGCCCTGATCATGTTGTTCCTAAGAAGGGTGAAATGACCGTAGAGGGGAATGAGAAGGGAGAGCTTGTTCCTAAAAGAATCACTACCAGCTGGCGGATGTGCATAGATTACAGAAAGCTCAACACCGCCACCAGGAAGGATCATTTTTCACTCCCCTTCATTGACAAGGTACTCGAGAGGTTAGCTGAACATGATTGCTTTTGTTAGCTGGATGGATATTCTGGCTTTTGGCAGGTTCCCATTCATCATGATGATCAAGAAAAGACCACCTTCACTTGCCCCTATGGAACTTTCGCATATAGGAGGATGCCCTTTGGCCTTTGCAATGCCACTGCTACTTTTCAGAGGTGCATGATGGCCATCTTCTCCGACATGAATGAGGACATAGTGGAGGTATTCATGGATGATTTCTCAGTTTATGGCACTACTTTCGATATTTGTCTCTCTAACCTACGCAGGGTACTCAAGCGTTGTGAAGAGATAAATTTGGTTCTTAACTGGGAAAAATGCCACTTTATGGTAAAGGAAGGAATCTTGCTAGGCCACAAGGTGTCTAACAAAGGAATTAAGGTGGACAGGGCCAAAATAGAGCTAGTGGAGAAATTGCCCCCACTATCGTCCATTAAAGAGATAAGAAGTTTTCTTGGTCATGCTGGTTTTTATAGAAGGTTTATTCAAGATTTTTCTAAAATTGCCAAGCCATTAACTAACCTTCTTATGAAAGATGTTAAGTTTGTGTTTTCTAGCGAATGTCTTGAAGCCTTCAACAGGTTAAAAGAAGCTCTTATCTCCGCTCCAATCATTCAATCGCCGGATTGGTCACTACCATTTGAAATCATGTGTGATGCCAGCGATTATGCTGTGGGAGTAGTTCTAGGACAACGAAAGGGCAAGAAAATACATGCCATCTACTATGCAAGCAAGACTCTGGATGTGGTTCAGGCTAAGTACACCACAACAGAGAAAGAATTTTTGGCTGTGGTTTTTGCTTTGGAAAAATTTCGTTCCTATCTTGTTGGTTCTAAAGTTATTGTCCATACTGACCATGCTTCTCTTCGATATTTAACGACAAAGAAGGATGCAAAACCAAGGTTGCTACGATGGGTGCTCTTACTTCAAGAATTTGATGTTGAGCTAAGGGACAAGAAGGGCATAGAAAATTCAGTCGCCGATCACCTATCCAGGCTCCCCAAAGACATGCTAGAGGAAGCCTAGGACACCACACCAATCGACGACTCTCGCCCAGACGAGCACCTAATGCAGACTGACACTGTCTTCCTCGACATCGAGCAAACTTCCTCGATCTAGACCAAAACAGGTGAGTTATCAGGTGAGCACTCTTCTTTGCATGGTTTTGAGCTACAGGGTTACTCGATATCGAGCACACCTTGGTCGATATCGACAAAGGCCAACGCGATGGACCACCAGGAGCCGAGCACAGCACAAGCAGACAGTACAGCTGTACTCGATATCGAGTAAGGCTGACCACCAGAGGCCATCCACACCACCAGGCAACACTGCAGACTCCTCGATATCGAATACCCCTTCTCGATATCGACTAGCCCAGGTGAGATTTCAGGTGAGGTTCTTCGATTAGATTCCGGTGAGGATTTCTTCTTTACACCTCCTACTAGTCCTATTCATGATATATATGCTATAAAAGGACCAAAGGTACCCTGGTATGCGGATTTCGCTAACTACCTTGTAGGAAATGAGATTCATTCAAGACTATCCTCACATGCAAAGAAGAAATTCCTCCACGACGTCAAACAATACTATTGGGATGATCCTTACCTATTCAAATAAGGGAAGGACCATATCTTCAGACGTTGTATTCCGGAAGAGGAGGTGGAAAGTGTCATTCGCCATTGCCATACTCTCCCTACTGGCGGACATGCCAAAGGCTTCAAAACTGCATCTAAGGTACTTCAATGTGGTTTTTACTGGCCTAATCTTTTCAGGGATGTGCAGGCTTATGTCACTTCATGCGATGAGTGTCAAAGATCAGGCAACATTACTTGGAAGAATGAGACGCCACTCACAGGGATTTTGGAGGTTGAGCTATTTGATGTGTGGGGAATTGACTTTATGGGACCATTCCCTGCTTCAAGACCTTACAAATACATCCTTGTGGCGGTTGACTATGTCTCTAAATGGGTCGAGGCTGTTGCAACTAGGACCAACGACGCGACGGTAGTTTCAAAGTTTGTTAAAACTAATATATTTCCTCGTTTTGGTGTTCCTAGAGTTCTTATTTATGATGGTGGCTCACATTTCATCGAGAGAGGGTTTGAGGCTCTTTTGGCTAAGTATGGGGTGACGCACAGGGTGGCAACACCTTATCATCCCCAAACTAGTGGTCAAGTAGAAGTCTCTAATCGTCAAATCAAGGCCATCTTGGAAAAGACTGTCTCTTGCTCTAGGAAGGATTGGTCATCTAAGTTTGATGATGCACTATGGGCTTATAGGACGGCATACAAAACACCGCTAAGGACAACTCCTTACAACTTGGTTTATGGCAAGTCTTGCCACTTACCTGTCGAACTGGAGCATAAGGCAATGTGTGCCCTCAAGGAGCTGAACATGGATCTTGATGAGGCAGGTAAGAAGCGCTTTATTGATTTATAGGAGTTAGAGGAGCTCAGATTAAAAGCCTATGAGAATGCTGAGATCTACAAGGAGCGCACCAAGAGATGGCACGATAAGAAACTGGTGCCAAAAACATATGAGGTAGGTGACAAAGTGCTTTTATATAATTCTAGACTGCGTCTATTTCCAGGAAAGCTCAGGACAAGATGGAGTGGACCTTTCTTGGTTCACCACATATACCCTCATGGAGCAGTAGAGTTAATTTGCACTGATGGCACCACCTTTAAAGTAAATGGGCATAGGGTCAAGAAATACTATGACAAAGAAGACCCGGAAGAGGAGATTCGCGCCACCTTGGCGTTAGTCAAAGCCTAAAACAGGGAAGTGGGTCGAGCTAACGACTTAAACCTTAGCGCTTATGGGAGGCAACCCGCTTTTCTTACTCTTTCCTATTTCTTTACATTTTATTTTATTTTATTTTCTTGAAATTCGTCCATAATCTCTTCTCATGGTTACATTCAGGCATTCAAGGTGGTTCTATATCAGTCAGGTTCGTCTACATCGGGTAAGCCACTCAGAAATGGATAACCTATGGATCGAGGATGAGGACATGTTAGAGTTGGTCCAGGATCTGGCAGCACGGGCTGAAAGGGCCCGTTGGTATGATCGGCCCACCATGGAGCAGTTGGGTATGCAGCACTGGCTAGTCCAGGCATTGGGTGGCTCGATGCAGATCGCTTATTAGAGCCCCTGGACTTCCATTACCCGGTCCTGACTGGAGAATTCCTAGCCACTCTCCGTCACGTACCAGACTCGCCTGCCTCAGAACAGCTCCCGCATCGCCAATCCACTTTTTGCATTGTCTTAGTTTGTATACCCTAACTTAGATGTCCTATGATGATAAATAATGACTGACTTGATCATGTAAATCCTATGGCATGTTTGGAAGGTTTAGCCTAAGTCCTCGAAATTGTTTTTAAGTGGATTGTGAACTTGTGATGAAATTGAGCACATATGATCCTAAGCTAAAGGTTGAAATCCAACAAAAATTGTCCTAGTGAGAATTTTGGCCATATAGGGAGAACAATAAAAATCCCTCTGCTTTCTTGAGTGTACTTACTCTTCCTATGCATCTCTAAATGTTGTGATAGTTATTCAAAACCAATGCATTTATATGTTTATGTGAATAAGAATAAAATGATGGAGGCACCTTTAAGCCAATTTTATCCTCTCTTTACCTACCCTACATTATCCTTGCTTGAAGCCAAAACATTAGCCTGAGACTTTTTATAAACTCCACAAAATTATCCTTAGCCAAATTGAGCCTGACCCCCATTTGGGAATTAAGACCTAGAGTTGGTTGGAATGATGATTTATGGAAAGAATGAGCTTATGTTGCATTTCAAGTAAGAAGGATTGTTGAATTAATTGAGATATGGGTTGGTTTTATATTTTTATCTTGCTATGCATACTATGTAAAAGGAGTTTTGGCTCACCCTATAAATGCACTAGTTATTTTCGTTCAAAAAAAAATCGAAAAAAAGAAGAAAAATAGTATATGTTTATGAATAAAGTGCATGAGCCAAATTTACCTTATTTCTTTCATTTTCGCAAGATACATACTTTGAAGAGGTTAATTAAGTTTGAAAGGTTACGTACTTCATTGAGATAAGTTGGAGAGTTTGGTTGATGCATATGATTAAGAGTTATGGTTTGGCTGAGTTGTGTTGGCCAAATAATTCCATACCCTTTTATTTCTTACCAAGCCCCATTACAACCCCTCCGAATGGAATCTTTTTTGATGACTTCTATTGAGCGAAGTCCTCTTGATAATTCTTGTTGCATATACATAATTGGTTGCGAAGTTGATTTATTTTCAAATTGCAATGTTTATGAGATTGTATATGGAATTGAGTTGAGAGTTTATCTACATAGCCTAAACACATTGAGAGTTGAGTGTAAACACTTTACCATGTGAGGTTGGATTCATATTGCCTATGCCCATGGATCGCTCATATATGTGTGATGACGTTAAATTCACTTGTCTTACATTGCTACTACTTGAGATGTTGCTTTTGACAAAGGGCGAAGACTTGAAGGATGTGTTGTAGGTCTTGGTTACTGTTTGGTTATTGCTTGAGGACAAGCAAGTCTAAGTATGAGGTGATTTGATGTCACTAAAGTAGCCATGTTTTTATGCACATTTTAGTTTCATATTCTATACACTTTGCATATTTCAGGTCAGGAATATGTTGAATTTATGTAGTAGACGCTTATTTGCATGAAATGGAGGTCGACATAAGTTTTGGTTTAATATTGCAGAATATGGAGCCATTTTGGGAGAAAAACCAACAAGCAAAGACGGAGGCTTAAGTCTACTCGATATCGATGAGTTGTACTTGATATCGACAACAAATGTCCGGGCACATCACTGATCGAGGAGCAGCGGATCGAGAAACTGAGGACGAGCCAACCTGACTCTAAAGCTTTACTCGAGATCGAGTATGGTCCTCGTGATCGAAAAAAAGTGAAGTTCAGCCCGGAGTCGAGAAGGAGAGCTTGATCGAGGAGACGATGAGAGCTACCCGACCTGACCAGAGAAGCCGAAGACGAAGACAGGTCGGGCAACACTTACTCGATATCGAAGAAACTCCTCGATATCGACAAGCGCATAAGCGAATGCCCGAGCCAATGTTGAGGAGAAGCTGCTCGACAACACCACGCCAAGCCATGATCTATGCCACTACTCGAGATCGAGTAAGATACTCGAGATCGAGGAAACTTGAGAGCTAGTACCCGAGCCAAGTCGAGCACCAGCTACCCGAGACGCCGAGCCAAGCCGAAGTCGATGTCCGAGTTACTCGAGATCGAGTAGATTTACTCGAGATCGAGGAAAGATGTCCGGAGACGCGTTACGCGGTTTGAGAAGTCCGACGCGGTTTGAGATTCCTTGAATCCGAAGATGTCCGAGTTCTATCCATTTTATCAACATCTATCCAAGGAAGAGAAGATTTATCCAATCGAAGTTATTTTAGGATTTTAGATATAATTTCCCTTTTTAGATTTAATTATGTTATTCCCTTTATTTATCTTTAAAGCTTTTAGAAATAGATAGAGATTTCTATCCTTGAATAGCAAGGATTAGAAGCCTATAAATAATGCCCAGGGGGGCTAGTTTTTATTCATTCAATTTCAGAGACACAGTTACACATGGTGGTTTTAGGAGTGCAAAGGTTTTAGGGTTTTGGCATTCTGCGAAAGTTGAGTGCCGGGATTGTAAAGACTTTGAATATTAGTTTATTGCAAGTTTTTTTTCATGCATCAATGTCTGCGATTGCGATGAGGCGCGAGTAGTCCACTTACTTCTGGGGTTAGGGTGAGCCCAACGAGAGCCATGTCGGTGAATTAGCAATTGCAAAAGGAGGTATTTTATCGTTATCTTAATCTATTCCCTATGTGCTTCATCTTTGATTGAGAAATTAAAGAACTTATGTTGTGAAACTTGAGTAGTAATTAGGATTTCTATCCGAAAGATTATAAATGCTAATTATGAAAAGGAATAGATGCAATTAGGATTATTTGTCGCGAGATGTATATTCCTACTTGCCGAATTAGGTGAAAGCCTTTTCTTTTATCGATAAAGTCACCGCCTTTTGTGATTTATATTCTGCTTACATGGTAATCGTTGTCGCAAACCCTAATCTTGGAAGTTCTTTTTTAATTCATCAAGTTACCTCTCGAGATTGCTTTGTTTTTACTTTTCTGCCCTCCTCGATCTCGTCCAACCCTGGTCTATCTCGACTACTAATTCCCGATCCCAGATCGTCGTAGCTTCTGTGTGCAGGAACTCGACCAAGAACTTCTCGACATTTACAGCTTTACTCGATCTCGAGTAGCACTAGTCGAGATCGACTACCATCCTGTGACTGCTGCTAAGTGAATCGACTTGTCCGATCTTCTGTCGAGTAACCTTACTCGAGATCGAGCCCCTGTTGTCGAGTTCTGTCCGTGAGATTCCATCGTTGCCTAGGATCCACTGACCAGCTTCCTCGTGGATTCGAATCTGACTTTCTCTTACTACATTGGAGGGAGTCTTAAACATCATTTGCTGAGATTCGATCGGTTTTCTTTACTTTGTTTACTTACTGTTTTGCATTCTCGATTCTCTCTTACAACATGATACAATGTTGAATACCCTACCACTACAATGGGAGGGTTTCTTGTATTTTATTTGCTGGGACAGAGAGTTGGTTTGCTTTCATATAGTTTTATAATTGCATACTTGATTTTCCTCCGCAACAATCATTCAAAATCTTCCTACCTCCAAACCCAATCAATAAGACTCATGATCAATCCTAACGATATCGTTTACTTAGCTATAGGCCTTTCCTCAAGACTTACCCTTCTCTCCCCAATATCTCGGCAATCAAGTCATTGTTATGCATACCAATTGCGACTTCTTCCGTATTCTAGAAATTTTCCAATCATGATCCTAGTAATTCTCCAATTACAACTCTAGCAACTATCCTCAATCTTAAATGAACATACATTCAACATAAATCTCACATCATGTCCTTTACCGTATAAACAATTCAACTCTATGATCTAGCAAACCTCAAGTTTTCCTTGCCACTCAATCTTCAAAGTCATCCATAATTCATTCCTCGAAAAAATTTTTACTAGTCATAGTACGAAGAGCTTATACATATCCACATCCTCCCTACAAGAATCCTTAGACATACACGCCGAGTCCATCCACATCTTCCTTATCGATACCTACACGGATTGATCATATCCCTTACTCGGAATACTCACTTATACTATGACCTTATCTTCCGAAACCTCACCCTTCTCATCTTAAGATCCACCTAAGGCTCACCTAAAAGGTCCATTTGAAAACTCCCAAAAGATGACTCCAATTATGCCTAGGAACCCCCTCAACCCGTCTAAGCCAATTACTCCAAATATGATTTTATGCTACACCATTACCAATCGAAATCTGTGACTCCTAATTCTCCTATCACTCCCCAGACTAAGTTGTAGTAGAACCCTGAGCCTTATTAGAGAGAATCCTCAAGTCCACACCACTCTACGACTATAGCCCGTCAAATCAACACATCATTAGTCACGCATCTGAAGCCTCTAGTCCTTTGAATGAATCTAATCCCATCATACAATGTTCTCTCTAGCCCTATTCACCATGCACTCAAGAATCAATACACTCGGTAGAAACCATGCACATAGTAAGGTTACCAACCAAATTTCAGGCGAAAGATTTTGACACTATATGGAGGAGAAGATTGCTAAGGATATCAAATGATGACAGGGAAGCAATATAGGAGGAGAAAAAGGCATAAGAGAATTTAATACGTTCAAATGGATACAAGAGCTGTATTTCTCTTGATCGTGATCTATGAAATATACTCGTCCTTCATTGTTGTCGACGATGTCAAATCTAGAACCTATAGGTTTTGGGTCCACTACGATTCCGCTGCGCCGCTCTAATGGTATCCAACTAGTTGTTCTCTTCTTCATATCGATATGCATTCCAAAGAGATGACACAGGAGGCCAAAACAAACGAAGATAGGGAAAGAGGAAAGTAGGAAGAACAGACACCCCTTAACGACTATCAATCTCAATCAGAATTTCGTCGGATGGAAGGCGAAATGGAAAAAAGTTAACCCCGACAAAAAATTTAACCCCGACAAATAAATGGTGGAAGGTGGTGGCTCTCAACCTGGTGTAGTGTCGTTGGTCCTGGTCCCCCAAATGAAAATAATATCCTAACTCAAGCCTGCAAAATAAAAGATTAGTATAACAGAAAAGTAAAGAGTCGATCCCACAAAGAAGACTGATTCGTAATTCTTATGATGATTCTCAAACACGTATCAATAAGGTCGTAGCAAACAAATGAAACAAACAAATAAGCAAAAGAATAATATGAGGAAAACGCTTCATCTGCAATTCTTGACAATGGTTAGGGTTCATAATCCTTGGAATGATTTCATTTTTATTCTCAATCAATGCAAAACAATTGATATCAACAGTTACGCCGACTTGTCTTAGATAGATTGATCAATAAAGGGACAACCATTTACATTCTATGAAATACAACATAGAACAACATAAAGACCCAAGTGCATGGCCAATTAGCAATATCAATCTCAATGCAATTAGGAATCAAGAGATTGAAAAGTTGGAGAGCTCTTAACCCTAATCTCATAGAAATCAATATAAACCAATAGTCATCATCATGTAGAGACGATTGATGCTTTCACATGATCAATTTCCCTTGCTTGCAACAAAGATACCGATCTCAAGAAAGGAATCACTAGCAAAGATGCAGTTTCTATCTATATGATCAGTCATAGAGAGAAGCATATGCAATATGACTACTTAAATGCAATAGAACATATAATGTCTCGGATCATAAAAATGCAGAATAAACACTAAAAAGCGTGATTCCGAACTCGAATACTTCATATGAAAGATAATGGAAATAGAACAAAACATATGGAATATGACTACTTAAATGCAATAAAACCTATCTATAATGTCTATCTAAAATATGCATTACCAAATCCCCCAATACCTAAGCTCCTGCTTGTCCCAAGCAACTAGGAAGAATAAACAAAATTAATGCATCCCACAGGACACTCATTCATAACTTTTCCTCATCAAAAGCAACTTCAATCAAAAGTGCAAATATGAACAAGGCATAAAAACATCATAACATGTATATGGGTGATCAAGTAGCCCGCATTCTTATCAATCCAACCTCACAAAGGAAAATATGTGTTTCTCTCACTCTCACGTGTTTAGGCTTTCAGCATACACTCAACTCAATTCCATATGCAAACATCAATGTACATTAAATAATGACTCTTATATCACAAAATCTCCACCGGATACATCAAAGAATAATAAGAACATCAAGAGGACTTTCACTCAATGGAAAATTTCAAAGAAGATTCCATTCGGCGGGGTTGTAATGGGGCGTGGTAAAAACATAAGGGTAAAGAATTGTATTTGGTCATGTGATTTGTGTACAGAATTAGGTAGGTCGCCTATTCGATCGCCATCTAACTCTCTTACTCTAGCATGGGGGGGGGGGGGGGGGGGGGGAGTGGCAATATGTCCCAAATATCTAGCACATAAACATCATATCTCCCGTATCGTCGACTTCTCACCTGATTGTCATTCCAACCATCCCTTCCACTAAAAGAGACAATCTTTACCTGTCAATCCTCCTACAACATCAGTTTTCCCGAATCATTCTTGCAGGATGTGTTGGCTACTATATGGATTAATGCCCGCAATAGCGAAATGAAGGTATAACCCTTAGTGTGATGCGATTCTATCTTAGTGACCAATTAAGACAAATCAACAACATATGCAATATGGGAATAAAGAGAATTGAAACAATTTAATAGAATAAACCTTAAATCAACCCTCACTGTCATCAACTATGTCTTGAAATGTAAGCAAAACTAACAACGAGATTAGCCGAGCATGGCTTAACTCGAAACAACTGAATTGAAATGCTATGAACGATGGATTGAATTGTTGTGTTGATAAGCTCGAATCCACGTAATCTACTGAGAGCTTATCGGATAAGCTCTTAGTAGATTACGTGGATTCGAGCTTATCCACCCAACGAGGGGAACCGGTTCCCATAGGCGGGCGCCGATCTTCATGATGTCCAAGGGTGGGCGCCGCTCAGTGTTCACGGGCTTCGATTCTCTATTTCTCGGATCTCTTCACTTGTCTTCCATGTCTTCACTTGAGTTCTCGTCTTGGCTTCCTTATAGCTCGTTCTTAGATATATTTTCTCTTTTGCTCCATCATCCTAAGTAGCTCCAGCAGCTTCAGGGCTCCAACATCACCATCTCAAACCATCCTTTGAGTCTGGATCCGCGAATCTACACATTTAATCAGAAAAAGTGTAGACTCCGAATTTCGAATATAAAATGAAATCTTACCGAATTTATGTATTTTTTTACGCTTTTTACCAAAAATAATCAGTTTCCGTACAATGCAATATATATATATATATATATATATATATATATATATATATATATATATATATAATGTGGTTGAATGTATCTATAGTTTGCTAGCTAGCTAGGCAAAACAAGCGATAATTTCTAACTGTCACTAGCTCCTTTCGTAACAACCCCCACACTGCCACCAATGTTGGGTGGTGGACCGGTGGTGATGGTGGCCGGTGGGTGGGGCTAACTGACTCAGAGGGAGAAAGAGAGGATCTGTCTTAATTCCGATAATTTCTCTAGTTTCACGTGATATCCATGTGACATAGTGACTCATGTATCTATCCCCATTTTTAGTACTAACTTCGCAATCAACTTTTCATTTATTTATGATATTTACTTAATTTATTATATTTATTTTTGTTTTATTCCACTATTTATTGGCCAACCACCACCCCAATGTACATGTTGGGTAAAGGTATCAAACGTTAACCCCCATTCGATCATAAACAATGAATCTTAAACTAAAATCGACTTGTTAATTAGTAATTCTATTTTTATAAAGGTGAGATGGAGGTTTCGTCCCTGGTTCAAATGGAAATCATTGGATTAGGATCAACGGAGCTTAATACCTCTCAAAATGTTACCTTATATTAAGCAAAAGTAAAATGATATACAAAATGGTGGTTATGACTTCAAAACATGCCATACCACCATAATAATTGGAAGACATTCCTTGCAGTATAGAACACAACCAAATCGATGTTTATGTCAATTTTCAAAGTTAGTAACACGAGATGCAACTATCTATAAAATTGATAATATTATTAAATACAGGCTTTCATCTATCAATCTATCTATCTATCTATCTATATAAACTTTAAAATAGAAAAATATTTCACTTATGTGTGTCATTTTTACCTTTTTTTTAACCGGAAATAATTCGGCAATAATGAGGATCCTTATGTGCCAAGAGCATCCAAGCGGATGAAATTGCGAAGCACAGAGTCGTCAGGTGTCGATGAACCTGAGAAAACAAAGTCGAGATACGATAAGCGGTCCGCTACTCGGTTTGCTTCCCTATAGACATGACGAATCTCGTATGAATGAAAGAAACCTAGGGATATGTTGACAGAGGAAATCGAACTCCCTCCCGATGCAGCAAGAGAAAGTCAGGTTCGATCCTCGAGGAAGCTGGTCAGCGGATCCTAGGCAGCGCAGAAATCTCACGACAGAAGTCGACCACAGATTACCCAACCTCGACTAAGGTTAGTCGACAGAAGACCGGACAAGTCGAAACAAGCAAGCAACAACCACAGTTTTTGGTCGATCTCGAGGAATTCCCTCGATGTCGAGGAGATTTTGTCGATGTCGAGTAAATTTGGCCGAGATCGAGTACCTGCAGTTCAGAAGCTACGACGATCTTGTTGATCGAAAATCAGTAGTCGATGTTGACCAGTTTGGTCGAAATCGAGGAAGACAGAAGCTTTAAATAAAATAAAGAACAAAGCTTTGCGAAATTCGAAATAAACTATGTGAAAGAAAACTTTCAAGATTGGGGTTTGCAACAACGATAACCAAACATGCATAAGGCAAGATAAAGAAATAATCATGCAATCGCATCGAAGGATCAAGCTTTCGCCTTTTCCAATAATTAAGAAACTCTTTCAAGAAACCCTAATTGTATCTATCGATTTTATGTTTACAATCCAAGTTGTTAGCATGGATCTCCATTGAATGGGTAATAAACAGATAACAGATAGTAGATGCTCAAAACACGACAAAGATGAAATCTTTACCTCAAATTTGTATGACTATCGTCGGGCTCACCCCAACCTTAGAAGTAGGTGGACTACTCGCGCCTCATCGTAATCGCAAACATCGTTGATTGAAAAGAAATAACTTGCATTAACTAAATTCAAAGTCTTTACAATCCTGGCTCTCCAACTTTCGTTGAAAGCCAAAACCCTAAAACCTTTGAACTCCTAAACTCTATGTGGAACTACTTCTTTGAAATTGAATCAATAGAAAATCAGCCCCATGGGCTTTATTTATAGGGCTTAATCCTTGCTAATCAAGGAAAGCAATCTATATCTACTTTCTAAAGATAAAATTAAATATAGATAAAGCATTAAATCTAAAAGGGAATATCTAAATATCTAAAATATCTTCATGTCTTCATGTGGTAGGTAAATCCATCTTCCTTGGATAGATCTTTGATAGATTTTGATAGATTCAGACTTCCTTCGAGCCCAAGCAAGCCAACTCAACTCAGATTAGCCCAACAACGTCGCGGCCCAAAGGACTTTTGCTCGATATCGAGGAATTTCCTCTACATCGAGGAGTTTTGTCATCGACTTGGCTTGTCTGGCTTTCTCGAGTAACTTCTTCCCGTCTTGGACTCGGACAGCTGCCTTCGGTTTGGTCGATATCGCGGAATATCCTCGACATCGAGTAAACATGTCACTCGAGTTGTCTTGTTCTCAGCTTTCTCGATCAGGCTCTCCTCGACCAGGCTTTGCTCGCACTTTTTTGTCGATATCGAGGAACTTTCCTCGACATCGAGTAAAAGTAAGCTTTCATCTTCTCTTCTTGGTTTTGTCCCGGAATGGCTCCAAATTCTGTAATATTAAACCAAAACTTATGTAGACCTCTATTTCTTGCAAATAAGCATATATTACATAAATTCAACATATTCCCAACCTAAAATATGCAAAGTATATAGAATAAAGAGCTAAAATGAATGTAAAAACATGGCTATTTTAGTGGACATCAAATCACCCAATACTTAAGCTTGCTTGTCCCCAAGAAATAACTTGGATGGTCATTCAGGGGAAGAATTTAAAACTCTTAACATCATAGATTCATTCTTATATAACCCTGCAATCAATTACCATCATCGAAAAGGTACTTGTGCCACAAATCCATGCATGTGCAAATAACAAGAAGCATCTACTTCACAAAAGGAGGGTTATGCAAAAAAAAATCCATATGACAAAGCTTTAATAATCAAGAGGACTTTAATTTAAGCTCAATAGGGAGTAGATTGGTAAGAGGCTCAAGGTGGGCGATCTTTGGCAATGTGGTGCTAATGATCCGGGGAATGGAGCATTTCCAAACTTGAATTTCCACATTCCTTCTTCATAAGAATCATCACCTTTCTCTCATCGCTCATTGCTTTTATCAATAATAATGCTTTTACCTCTCTAACCTTAGCGCTGCCTTCTCGCGAGTCGCAAACATGGGTGTCATGAATGGCCCCGGATACTTAGGGCTTTAGATTTCTCACCTGTGTGTCCCATCTCACTGAACTATTATCTCAGTAAGCAGGGTTTATCTACCTTTATCTCCTGAGGTGATCAGATTTTCTTTCACTCATTAAATTTTCCATATTTTTCAAACAATTTCCTACCAAACTCCAAATATGATATATAACAACCACACAAACACCATATAATAATCTCCATAATGTAACATCATTCTCAACATAATCCCCGGATAGGAAATAAGGTAAAGAATGGAAATATTTAGAATATGTGGAGCAATGTATGAAATATGGTATAATATGGCTTTTGTGATGCATAAGCATAGGTATGGCTAGAGAATATAAACATATGAGCATTATATGGAAATATAAAGTCCTCTATCCGCTTATTATGCAACTTGTCAAAAGCAATTTCAAATTTTACCTCATTTCATGGTTTTTAAGAAAATAATGCACTTCATTGTGACTTCTCTTTACTAGTCAATTTCATGCTATATCTCTAATGAATCTAATTTTGCATCGTCGAGTTCAATTAAAGCTTCCATGACACTATTTCTTTGAACAATTTACAAGCATTGGGAGATGTCTCATAGAACTTTGAGTTTAGCCTTATGCACCAAAATTTAAAATTTTACTCAAAATTCACCATGTAAAACCAAAAACAAGAATAAAACATATAATAATGATAATGAGCTCTTCCCCCACCCCTTACTTAAAATATACAGTGTCCCCACTGTATAAATATAAAACAAAGGTAAAGGAAGGAACTCACCGAATAATGCGTCGAGGAAGGCAAAACAGGGCATGTCGAGGAAATTGCGCTGGTAGACATCGAGGAATTTGGTCGATATCGACCAACTTACTCGATATCGAGTAATGTTGGTTGAAATCGACTAGCTGCCTTTCCTCCCCCCCTGGTCGATTTCCACCTCAGGAGTCGATATCGACTAAGGTCCAGGTTGGTCGACTCCAGTTTTCTTTGACCTATAAATTTGTTAGTTTTTCCCGAAAACAAGATTCCACATGAAGTATTCAAAAACAAAAACAAATAAAACCAAAACCAAAAGTTTCAAAGTGCCAAAATTCAAAAGTTTTATATACATGCTCTAGATTTTAGAGGAGCTAGGCCAACCTCTCCGCTTGTGCTTTAAGTTCAGTCAATGTGGGCCCCCCTTGTGCTTGGCCCTTCTCTTGGATCATTTATGTCCTAATTGTAGTATGCAAGCTCAGCTGATAGGTGGTCGCTTGCATAATATCCCTTTTCTTCCTTTCTTTTCTTTCCAGCTCTCATCCTTCGCAGATTTCCTCGCCACGGTGCCTTACCTCCCCTTAAATTATTTATAATTTTCTCAATGGACTGAGGAGGAGTAGAACTCATACCTGAACTTACAATTTCGGGCCCAAAACAGAAATCTTTGGGCTTAGGATTGGTCAATGTCGAGTAATACTGGTCGACGTCGAGTATAGGGACCGCATACTTAGGCTTTTGGCAAGTCTGGTGCTCAGCAGGGGAAGTTGATGTCGAGAAATCTTGGTCGACATCGAGGAAGACAAGTCGATGTCGAGTTGCTTTCTAGTGTTTTCCCCTGTTGTTTGCTCGATCCTGTGGTTGCTGATGCTCTTTACCTCCAGCCATGGAACTTCCTCCATTGCAGGGACAAAAGAGAAATATAAGACCTCATCGCCTATTGTGAAGGTGAGCAATCGCTACTTGACACTAATCTTGGCATCTGCAGTTGCTAAGAAAGGTCTACCAAGAATAATATGGCAAGTAGGATCTTCCGCACAATCTATAACAAGGAAATCAGCAGGAATAAAGAATTTACCAATCTGGACAGGGGTATTATCAAACATACCTATAGGGATGACCACTGTAGTGTTTGCCATGTATAGCTTGGCATCCACACGCTCAAAACACCCTATTTTCAACTTTTTCCAGATTGATAGGGGCATGATACTCATGCTTGCTCCTAAATCACAAAAAGCCTCATATTTATATTGTCCGAATCCCACAGTAACAGAAAACATACCAGGGTCAGGTCTCTTCTCAGGGAAGTGGATCATTTTGCATTCGCTGGCGATTTATGAGATAGATCGCTTGTTGCTCAGGATCTCCTTGAGAAATTTGACATACGCATGCATCTCTTGAAGAGCTTCTGTAAAAGGAATTGAGACATTCAGTTCTTGAAGCCTATTAACAAAACGTTTAAACCTACCTGCAATGGGATCTTTTAGCGCCTTGGAAGGGAAATGCAGTGTCTTTTTCTGCTTTGGAGCCAGAACAGATGTCGGAGGTGTTGCAGAGTTCTCGACATCGATAAGGTTTTCGTCGATATCAACCACTGTTGTCGACTTCGAGTTGTCGTGCTGTGCAGACGAGTCTGGGCTTGGATTCTCCTCGACGTCGAGTTGGTTTTTGTCGATATCGACCAAATTTTGGTCGAAATCGAATTGTTTTTTCTCGTTTTCGAGTTGCTTCTATGCCTTGTCCTGCTGCTTTTCGACCTCTGGCTCTCGTAGTTGGTGCCCACTCCTGAGCTTTATAGTTGCGACGTATCCGGTCTTCCCTTAGGATTTGGTTCAGTTTGCCCAGGGTGTTGCCCGGTTGGTCGTGGAATTTGTGCCGCGAACTGACCCATCTGGGTCTCTATGTTCCTCTTCTAGATATCCAGCTCTCTAAATCTTTTGGTTATGTTCTGGAGCTGATTATTGATGGCGCTCGTAGAATGTTGTTGCTGTGCCTGATTCCGGCGCATCTCCTCAAGGATCATCTGTAGATCTCTTTCTCGATGTCCTAGAGCTTTGTATGGTGGGGGGTTCCTAGGGGCACCTTGGTTCCATTGTGGTTGCTGAAACCTTTGGTCCCCCATATAGCGATTGGGACCCCTGCGTAAGCTACCTATTTGTGGTTTTCTGCCATCCTGACTTGCTCTGTGTGTTGGCACTCAGTAGTGGTGTGCCGTTGTGATCCACATTCGATGCATGGCTGGTTGACAGAAAGATACTTGACTTGCTGGAGGAGCTTGCAATTTTGATCTATGTAGTACTGCTCCCTGACATCTGGGTCAATATCTTTAGAAGGCTCATAGAGGGGCATGTATGGGGCTGGCCTGGCATAGGCATTCTCATCGTAGTTTATTGGAGTCCCATACTTGTTATCGTAGTTGGTCAGCTTGTCGAGGGCAGCCCATGTGTCAGCTGGCGGCATTGTCAGATACTCATAATGAGTATACGTGTTGATCCTATCCTTAGCAGCTGGGTCAAGAGAATTGAAGAAGATCTCCTAAATGATGCAGGGTTGCTGTCCATGTGAAGGGCAGGATCGCAGTAGATCCTTATATCGCTCCCATGCTTTTGCTAGCAGCTCCCCAGGCTTTTGTTTAAAGGCTGTAATCTTTTGGCGGAGGAGCGCTGTCTTAGCAGGAGGAAAGAATTTGTTGGGAAATTCTTGCCTTACTTCAGCCCATGTTATGAGGGAGCGTGGACGGAGACCTTCAAGCCACTTCAATGCTTGGTACCTTCAGCAAAAGCCTTCATCATGATATATTCCAAAGTGGTACCTTCAGCAAGAGTACGGCACATATCAGTAAATTTGGTAATATGTTGAAGAGGACATTCATTAAACCTTCCGTAAAAAGCATTATTTTTAATCTCTATTAAGAAAACAGTGCGAATTTCAAAGTTGCTTTCAGGGATTAGAATAGCCGATTCGGGCACGACGAGAGTCGGGTGCATTTAATCCTCTACAGTGGTAGGGTATTAGGCAAGCTCATCTTCCAATTGCCTCCTTCGCGCAGCTTCCTGTGTAGTGCGTGCTCTCTCAGTGGTGAGAGCAGTATCCTTGGCTTCTAACTCAGCTCGAAGCCTCTATATCGAGAATTGCAAATAGAATGTAATGAAATAAGCAAACCGATTCCATTCCGAGCAAATAATGTTCAAGACTCCCTCCCGATACAGTAAGAGAAAGTCAAGTTCGATCCTCGAGGATGCTGGTCAGTGGATCCTAGGCAGCGGAGAAATCTCACGGCAGAAGTTGACCACAGAATACCCGACCTCGACTAAGGTTAGTCGACAGAAGATCGGACAAGTCGAAACAAGCAAGCAATAGCCACGGTTTTTGGTCGATCTCGAGGAATTTCTTCGATGTCGAGGAGATTTTGTCAATGTCGAGTAAATTTGGCCGAGATTAAGTACCTGCAGTTCAGAAGCTACGGCGACCTTGTTGATCGAAAATCAGTGGTCGATGTCGACCAGTTTGGTCGAAATCGAGGAAGACAGAAACTTTAAATAAAATAAAGAACAAAGCTTTGCGAAATTCGAAATAAACTATGTGAAGGAAAACTTCCAAGATTGGGGTTTGCAACAACGATAACCAAACATGCATAAGGCATGATAAAGAAATAATCATGCAATCGCATCGAAGGATCAAGCTTTCGCCTTTTCCAACAATTAAGAAACTCTGTCAAGAAACCCTAATTTTATCTACCAATTTTATGTTTACAATCCAAGTTGTTAGCATGGATCTCCATTGAATGGGTAGTAAACACATAACAGATAGTAGATGCTCAAAACACGACAAAGATCAAATCTTTACCTCAAACTTGCATGGCTATCGTCGGGCTCACATCAACCCTAGAAGTGGGTGGACTACTCGCGCCTCATCGTAATCGTAGACATCGTTGATTGAAAAGAAATAACTTGCATTAACAAAATTCAAAGTATTTACAATCCTGGCTCTCCAACTTTCTTTGAATGCCAAAACCCTAAAACCTTTGAACTCCTAAACTATATGCGAAACTACTTCTCTGAAATTGAATCAATAGAAAATCAGCCCCATGGGCTTTATTTATAGGGCTTAATCCTTGCTGATCAAGAAAAGCAATCTATATCTACTTTCTAAAGATAAAATTAAATATAGATAAAGCATTAAATCTAAAAGGGAATATCTAAATATCTAAAATATCTTCATGTCTTCATGTGGTAGGTAAATCCCTCTTCCTTGGATAGATCTTTGATAGATTTTGATAGATTCGGACTTTCTTCGAGCCCAAGCAAGCCAACTCGACTTGGATTAGCCAAACAGCGTCGCGGCTCAGAGAACTTTTGCTCGATATCGTAGAATTTCCTCGACATCGAGGAGTTTTGTCGTCGACTTGGCTTGTCTGGCATTCTCGAGTAACTTCTTCCCATCTTGGACTCGGACAGCTGCCTTCGGTTTGGTCGATATCAAGGAATTTCCTCGACATCGAGTAAACATGTCACTCGAGTTGTCTTGTTCTCTGCTTTCTCGATCAGGCTCTCCTCGACCAGGCTTTGCTCGCACTTTTTTGTCGATATCGAGGAACTTTCCTCGACATCGAGTAAAAGTTAGCTTCCGTCTTCTCTTCTTGGTTTTGTCCCGGAATGGCTCCAAATTCTGTAATATTAAACCAAAACTTATGTAGACCTCTATTTCTTGCAAATAAGCATATATTACATAAATTTAACATATTCACATCCTGAAATATGCAAAGTATATAGAATAAGGAGCTAAAATGTGTATAAAAACATGACTATTTTAGTGGACATCATGATACTAGACTGTCAAAGACAATCATTTCAGAGTCGTTTGTAGGCATCCCATAGCCTTTGAGGCTGTTCGATAGAGGAGATTGTCACCCTCTATTACCAGGTTGGTTGTGTTGAGTTCTCGTGCAGCGTTAATTCCATTCCAATGTGATAACTCCCTCCCTTGATGAAAATTGGAATAAATGTTTCAAAGGCTTTGACAGGATGTTTGTGTCAAAGGACTTCGAGCATTAACAGTTGATGAAATACTAAACCTGTCTTATTTGTCCGAATATTATTTAATCTTAATATATACTTTCTTTATATTATATATGTTTGACTAACCTTTTCAGGAAGTATTTCGAAATTATATCTTTCCTTTAGTACATATTGAGGAGATCAAATTCAAAATAGATCATGGCTTCGGAGTATCCATAAATAGAAGATCCAAGATCAAGTCTTGATTCGAAAGAGCCATTGATGAAGATCTGGTGTTGAAGACCCTCACGCTCCATGCTCTTATATAAAGGAAAGGAAGAAGAAGACAGATATAACAAGTGCTACACGAGCTTTCTTTCATTCAAGCAAGATTTGTCTTCCAAAGTGTCTCTCTGCTAAGCGCTCAAGAGTTTGTTGTTTATTTCAAAGCCTTTGAGAGTCACAGTGAGCTTATAGGATATATTCATTTATAGTGTTACTCGAGAGTTTATAACTCGGGAAGTTGCACTAGGCTATTGATTTGTGAGAGTAAGAGGATTGACTGGATAGCTGAGAGAGGTGGGGCTCTTCTAGATTGGTCTAGGACTCCAAGGGAACGTGAGTTGACTAGATTGCAATTGTATAGGAGAGAGGCTTCTTGGTGAGCTATTAGGATCCTAAGCTAAGCGAATCAATAAAGCCTTTTGAATCCTAGGGTTGTGGAAAAACCCTAGGCGGGGACGTAGGCCAAGTTGTGTTGAACCTCGTAAATAATTACTCGTGTTCTTTATTTATTTTCTTTACCTTATTTCCGCATTTGGTTCGATTGTCTAACTTTGTGATTCAGGTTTAATCTCAAAGGTTTTGGTACAAGCTACAAAAGTCTTGAGACTTTCTACGAAACACGGGCATACTCTATTCAACCCCCCTTCTAAAGTACTTCTTATTACGTTGTTTTTATATTATCGAACCTTCAATTGGTATCAGAGCCTTACTCACTGTTTTTGATCTAACAATCTTGTGAGTTTTCGATCATGTCTGGTGAAGCAAGCGGAGGATTTGCACAGGGAAGGTCCACAAGCAGACCGCCACTCTTTGTAGGAAACAACTTTGTCCACTGGAGATCTTTGATGAAGATGTTCATCATAGACCAAGATCTAGAGCTTTGGAACATTATAGAGAATGGTCCGAATATTCTAGAGAAAGATGAACCAAATGATACCAAAGTTGCAAAGAAGGAGTCTGAATACAACCAAGCAGATCTTGAAACCATCTCCAAAAACTACAGGGCTATTAACTTACTTTACTGTGGTCTTAGCACTGATGAGTTTAATCGTATTTCATCTTGTAGGTCAGCTAAAGAGATTTGGGACAAGTTGGCCGTCACCTATGAAGGAACAAGCCAACTAAAAGACACCAAGATCAGCATCTTCCTTCAAAAGTATGAGCTCTTCAAGATGAAGTCTGATGAGTCAATCAAGGTCATGTTCACACGATTCACAGAAATCACCAACAACCTTGACTCTCTCGGCAAGAGCTTTACCAACGTTGAGAAAGTGAGGAAGATACTGATGTGCCTTCCAAAAGAGAAATGGGTTCCAAAAGTAACAGCTATAGAGGAAGCCCAGGACCTCACCACTCTACCCCTTGATGACCTTCTTGGGAAGCTGATCACACATGAGATGATCCTTAATGAAGATGATGGAGAACTTCCAGCTACCACTAAGAACTTGGCACTCAAGTCTAAGAAGGATGAGCCCAAGGATGGATCTGATTCCGAAGATGAGAATGACGATGAGGATGATTCTTTTGCTCTTATCACAAGAGGCCTTGCTAGAATTCTCAAAATGAAGAAGCAATTCAACAACAAGGATGGATCAGAGTCTTCAAAATTTCGAGGTAAGCCTCAATACAACAAGTATGAAAAGAAGACTAAACCGTTGTCTTGTTTTGAATGTGGTGAAACAGATCATCTTGTAAAGGACTGCCCTCAAAAGACAAAGAGCAAGCCCAAGAAAGGTGACAAATGGAAGAAGAAAGCCATGGTGGCTACTTGGAGTGATTCCGACTCTGACTCCGACGATGAGAAGGCCAACATTTGTCTTATGGCCTCAGAAGATGAATCCCATGATGAAAAGCTTGAAGCTACTGTAAGAGAACTCATGGAATGTCCAAAAGAGGTATTATCGGAATTCCTTTCCAATATGATTGCCAATGAAGAGAAGCTTATTGCCCAAACTAATATTCTTATTAAGAGAACTGTGGACCAGGAAAGAACTATTGAGGATCTGTCTATGAGGGTCAAAGGTCTTGAAGCGTCTTATTCAGGTCTTGACATTAAAGTCAAGACACTTGACTCGGAGAAATCTGAACTCAAGCAAGATCTCTCCTCTCTAAGAAATGAGCATCATGACTTAGAGAACGAGAAGATCTCCCTGAATAATAAGATTCAAGACCAACAGACAGCCCTCATAAGTTTTCCAAATCCAAAGGTACTCTCGATAGGATGTTGGGTGAGCAACAAAGCTCTCTAAACAAAAGTGGTATTGGTTACAATCCAATGTTTTTAAAGAAGCAACACATTACCACTTTCGTAAAGGCAAAAGGAAGCAGAACCTCTCCTATATGTCACCATTGTGGTAGAAAGGGACATGTAAAAGAGACCTGCCCTTATAGAAGAAAGGATCCATATATTATTCGTAATACATTTCCTGTTCATTTGAGAAAAGAACGGATAACACAAGTTTGGGTCCCAACAATGGATCCAAATTTGCTTATTGGTCTAGCCACAAAGGTTGATGTTTGTCTTGCAGGAGATCACCAAGGTGAAAGAACACAAATGGATTATTGATAGTGGATGCTCGAGGCATATGAGTGGAAAGAGTTCTCTCTTTCATGATCTAAAGGAGCAATCCACGGGAACAATCACTCTTGGTGACAAAGGGAAGTACGACATCGTTGGTATTGGTAGTGTTGGAAGTGATTCCAGCCATAGTATTAAAAATGTCTATCTTGTTAATGGTTTGAAGTATAATCTGCTTAGTGTTTCTCAATTATGTGATAGTGGTAACAATGTCAGATTTAACAAGAAAAGATGTATAGTGTGCAGAGAAGATACAGGTGAAGTTATTCTGACTGCATATCGTTACAACAATATATACGCCGTAAATGCTGATCAAGTGGCACAAGGAAGCTTAACCTGTCCAAAGGCTTTGACGGACGATCCAAAGCTTTGGCACAGGAGACTCGGTCATGTGAGTCCACATACACTACAGAAGCTTGTGTCCAAAGGGCTTGTGAGAGGGCTACCCGAAATGGACTTCAAAGGTATTGACATGTGCAACGCATGCACACGAGGTAAACAAACACGTAGCTCGTTCAAACCCAAAAAGGTTATAAGTTCTTCTAGACCCCTTGAACTTTTACATATCGATTTATGTGGTCCTATGCGAGTCAAATCTCCCAATGGTAAAAAGTACATGCTAGTTGTTGTTGATGATTTTTCTAGACATACTTGGGTTGCATTTTTTAAAGAAAAATCAGAGGCCTTATTTGAGTTTTAAAAACATTGTAAGGAGTTGCAAACTTTAAGAAATGAGCCCATAGTGTCAATTCGGAGTGATCATGGTAGGAATTTGATCAACTTCAGTTTGATTTGTTTTGTGCTAAATATGGCATCTCCCATAACTTTTCTGCTCCTAGGACACCTCAACAAAACGGGGTTGTGGAACGCAAGAACCGCACCATAGAGGATATGGCCAAGACTATGCTTTCAGAAAATGCATTACCTAAAACCTATTGGGCTGAAGTTGTTAACACAGCTAACTACATTTTAAATCGTTGTCTTATTCGTTCCATCTTAAAGAAAACTCCTTATGAACTTTTCAAAGGCCGCAAACCACTTATATCTTATTTTAAACCCTTTGGTTGTACTTGTTTTGTTCATAACAATAGAAAAGATAACCTTGGGAAATTTGATGCGCGTAGTGATGAAGGTATATTTCTTGGCTATTCCACGAGTAGCAAAGCTTATAGAATCTTCAATAAAAGGACCCAGGTAGTTGAAGAAAGTATACATGTTATTTTTGATGAATGCAATGACGGTGCTTTGAGTGAAAGTCTTGCAGATATAGATCTTAACATCCATGAAGAGAACGAGGAAGGTGATGATGCTGCTACCAAGAACACAGAGAAAAGGAACATGCAGGAACCGATTCTCAACACTGAAGAATTGACCCAAGGTGTTGAAGATTTATCCAAAGCCCTTGGTGTTCAATCCAACAGTGTTGAAGCGTCAGAAACTGCTGTAACGGAACCTAACAGGACCACGGAGTCAGATGTACCACAAGTCAATCCTAATGGTGTGACGAATCAAGGAGCTGAGACTAGCAAAAGGAAATTCAAATACTCCTCATCACACTCATTAAAGGATATCATTTCTGACCCTACTTCTAGTGTTCAAACTCGTTCTAAACTTAAAGATCTTTGTGCTTTTCACGCGTTTGTTCTCTTATTGAGCCAAAAAAGGTAGACGAGGCACTTCAGGAGCCAGACTGGATCATTGCTATGCAAAGTGAGCTTAACGAATTTGAAAGAAACAAAGTCTGGACCTTGAAGCCTAGGCCAAAGCATCAATCAGTCATTGGCACTCGATGGGTATTTCGAAACAAGCCAGATGAGAATGGTAAGATTGTGAGGAACAAGGCAAGGCTTGAAGCTATTCGCATTCGCATTCTTGAAGCTATTCACATTCTATTAGCATTGACTACGAGGAGACCTTTGCTCCCGTAGCCAAGCTTGAAGCTATTCGCATTCTATTAGCATTTGCATCTTTTATGAGCATAAAGTTATATCAAATGGATGTCAAGTGTGCTTTTCTCAATGGTTTCTTAGAGGAAGAAGTTTATGTGGCTCAACCCCCAGGTTTTGAAAGTTCAGAATTTCCCAATCATGTTTATAAACTTGACAAAGCGCTTTATGGTTTGAAACAAGCCCCAAGAGCTTGGTACGAGCGCTTGTCAAAATATCTTTTAGAAAATGATTTTAAAAGGGGATTGATCGACAAGACTCTTTTTATCAAGACCAAAGGAATGGACATTTTGGTTATTCAAATCTATGTTGATGATATATTATTTGGTGCTACTAACACATCTTTGTGCAAGGAATTTTCTGACATCATGTGCAGTGAATTTGAGATGAGCTTGATGGGTGAACTCAACTTCTTTTTGGGATTACAAGTTCATCAATCCAAGAAAGGGATCTTTATCAACCAAAGCAAGTACACTAAGGATCTCTTGAAGAAGTTCAAGATGGATCAATCCAAGGCAGTCAAGACTCCCATGAGCTCAACATTGTCTCTAGATCAAGACAAGACTGGAATAAGTGTCAATCAAAAGGAGTATCGAGGAATGATTGGATCTTTATTATATCTCACAGCTAGTAGACCAGACATCATGTTTAGTGTTTGCATGTGTGCTAGGTTTCAAGCCGATCCTAAAGAATCTCACCTCGTGGTTGTGAAGAGGATCTTTCGATATCTCAATGGCACTAAGGAGCTTGGACTATGGTACCCAAAGCAAAAAGATTTCACTTTAATTGGATATTCTAATGCAGATTTTGCAGGCCATAAGGTGGATATGAAGAGCACATCAGGATGTTGCCAATTCTTAGGAGCATCTTTGATCAGTTGGCACTCGAAGAAGCAAAACTCTGTTGCTCTATCCACTGCAGAAGCCGAATACATTGCAGCTGGAGCCTGTTGCTCCCAAATCCTTTGGATAGCTCAACAAATGAGAGATCTTGGCATCAACCTCAAACGTATTCCAATTAAGTGTGACAATACAAGTGCCATCTCCATCACTAAGAATCTTGTTCAGCATTCAAGGACCAAACATATTGATGTAAGGCATCATTTCATTAATGATCATGTTGAAAAAGGTGATGTGTCTATATCTTTTATTTCTACTGATTATCAATGGGCTGACATTTTTACTAAGCCTTTGGCAGAGGACAGGTTCACCTTCATTAGACGAGAGATTGGGATGCTTAACAAGGATGCACTTTCGTAGGGGGAGCTTTCTATTTACGAAAGATAAATTCTACTTAGTGTCAAGACCCTTGAAAACTATGCCAAGGTGTGTGAACTAAATGGTGGAGTACATATATCGGATCATATATTTTTGGTTAATATCTTTTTAGATATTTAATCAATTATATTTTTTATTGGATTTCAAAATTGCCTATTTCTGTGATTTTCTTAACCGTTAAGATATTTTATTTTTGGAACTAAATCACACGGTTTTTCACTCCGATTTTAATGGAACATTTGAATTTTGAATTTGAAACCTTTCAAATTGGCAATGTGATGATTTCTTTCCTTGGAACTCTAAACCCGTCCCATCACTCCCTCTACTTAAACCCAATCCTGTACCCGATTACAACCCACACTCAGAACTTATCCAAACCCCTTCACCTTCTTATTCTTCAACCTCTCATCTGTTCTAAGAGAACCCTAGCCGATTTCCTCCATGGCACCCAAAACCAAGAAAGCTGTCACACCCAAAAGACTTGGCGCCACCCCCAAGGGACGTCAGGTCACTGCTACCTCTCCCACACCTGAACCCGCTCCTGAAGCTATTATCCCAACTGTCGTCCAGAGCACCATCGCTGAGAGCACGGCCATTGTTCCCAAGGGCTCTCAAAAGCGTTCTGCTAAGAAGCCGATCAGTGCTAAACAGAAAGGTGTTGAGAACTTGTATATTTTCCTAAGTATATTTACATTGTTATATGTATGTAATATTTGTATGATATGTGTGACATGAAATCAAGGTGTAATATGGTTAAGGATGTTGGACCAGGCTTGGGGGTTAGCTCGAGTCTAGATGGATTGGATTGAGCCATGTGGGTTTGATCTCCAACAAGAAGGAGCTGCCAAGCTTGGGCCTGAAGCCCAAACCAAAGAGCACGGCCCAACACTCGAGCCCAGTTGCTGGAAGCCTTGCTGGAGCTCTCCGGGCTTCCACTAGGGTTTGCCTATAAAAGGCATAAGCCTTCATCTGGCGCCGCGAGCTTCTTCACTGTTCCTCTTACTCCAGAAGAAAAAGAGAGAGCGAGAGCGAGAGCGAAGGCGACGCTAGGGTTTGAGTTTGCTATTCAAGCTCCTCCCATCTCCGATCGGTGAAGCTCATCTTCTCCGACGTCTTCCCGGTGTTCAGAGTTCCCTTGGCAGCCGGCAATAGCTTGGTGTTGGGTTCCAATTCTCGGATCTGAGTCTGTATCCTCAAATCTGAGATCGTCGAAGAAGTTCTTCTTCTTCTTGCTTGTTTTCGTGTCTGTTTGATTCGTTTATGCTTAGATCTGTACTTGTACTCTTGATCTTGCCTGATCTGTACTTTCTCCCTTATTTGATAGTGGATTAGGGCAGACTCTTGAGGCCCCGGGGATGTAGGATCGCGGATCCGAACCTCGTAAAAGTCTTGTGTTCTTCCTCTACCTTTTTGATCTTGCATGGTTTTGTTGTTCTTGCGAAACTGTTAGACTCGATCTTGCTTTTCAATGTGGTATCAGAGCGAGTGTTCTGTTGCTAGCGCTTGAGTGTCCTCTTCCCAACCTAGCTGAGTCTTTATAGATCTCAGAGAGCGGGAACTGGCATAGGAAGCGGGTGGGCCTAGATAGGGTGTATCGCCTAGTGCCATTCCCCCCTACGCGACGCAACAGGATCTGTTCTTTGTTGTCTTTCAATTACTGCTTGTTCTTGAAAGATTTCGCTTCCGTTTTTTGTGTTTGTGATATATCATTTCTTTGCTTGAGTTATTTGCTGTTATTCTGCAATATGTCTGATTCTGTTCGTATAAAACCTTTCAATGGCACTACTGACTTTGCTATGTGGTAGGTGAAGATGCGAGCCATACTTATCAAAGAAAAGTGTCATGTGGCTATAACGAACAAGTTCCCAGAAGGAACTAGCAAAGAAAAAATCATGGAAATTGATCTTCAAGCTCACAGTGAGATCATGCTTCGTCTTTCTGATGAAGTGGCCAGGTAGGTACTAGAGCACACCACTGTTGAAAAATTGTGGGAGGCTCTAGAAGGTTTGTATATGGTAAAGTCTCTTCCATCTCGCGTAAATCTGTTCAATAAGTTGTTTAACTTTAAGATGAACACTGCTTGCACTTTAGCTGATAATCTTGATCGTTTTTTAACTATCACTCAAGATCTGGTAAGATGTGGTGATAAATTGGATGAAACTCAGCTATGTGTGCTTTTGTTAAATTCCTTGCCCAGTCAGTTTGATACTTTTAAGGATGTTATTCAATATGGTAATGCTTCTTTGGTTAAAAAGGATATCATTGAATCTTTGATCCAAACAAATGAGTCTCTGATGGTTTTTAAAACTGCTGCTGGTGTTAAAACTGAACCTAAGACTGAGGCCAAGGATGAAGTCCTTATGGCTAAGCCTAGAGGTAAGGGTAACAAAAGGAATAACAAGAAAAAGGATAAGCAAGGGCAACCTAAACCTGAAAATGCAGTTGATAAGACTAATGGCATTGATAAGTCTAACATGAAGTGTCATTATTGTTCTAAAACTGGACATTTTGAAAAAGATTGCTACAAAAAGAAAAGAGATGAAGAAAAGGCTGCTAAACAACCTGCTGTGTCTACTATGTGTGAAACCCACCCCTATTATACTCATGAAATTTTAGCTTTACTTGTGAATGATGCCTCTGATTGCTGGATTCTTGATTTTGGGTGTACTATGCATGCTACTCATCATAAGTCTTGGTTTTCTGATTTGAGATTATTTGATGGTGGTGATGTTATGCTTGGTGATCATTCTATCCTAAAAATTAAAGGTATTAGTTCTGTTGCTATGAAAATGCATGATGGTATTATTAGGGTCATTAAGGATGTTAGATGGGTTCCACAGCTTAGAAGAAATCTTATGTCTGAGAGCACACTTGAATCCCTAGGCTGTGATGTTCACAACAGCAATGGGATCAGAACTGTCTGAAGGGATGGCAAGGTACTTATAAAGTGCATTAAAAGGAAGGGCCTCTATGAGGTCCAAGCCACCCCTGAGATGAATTTCTCCTCTATGTTGATTGCCTCTGATACATGTAATGTATGTCCATTCCTGAATCTGTTACTTGGCATAATAGATTAGGACATATAGGAAATAAGAGTTTACATTATCTTTATAAGCATGGCATTTTGAATTCCAAACCTGCTACCATTGACATGTGTGATAATTGCTTGATGGGTAAACAAACTAGGAAGAGTTTTAATAAATCTTCTTATATTGCTAACAAACCTCTTGAGTATGTTCATTCAGATCTCTGGGGCCCTGCTCAGGCTGAATCTTCTAGGGGCAGAAGGTATTTTATGTCCTTGATTGACCATTACAGCAGGAAAGTTTGGGTTTACTTGCTGAAGACAAAGGATGAGGCCTTTGATGTTTTCAAACATTGGGTAACAAGTGTTCATGTTGAAACTGGTCTCTTTGTTAAATGCTTAAAAACAGATAATGGCTTGGAGTTTTGTAATTCTAGATTTAACTCTTATTGTAAAGATGCAGGGATCAAAAGGCACCTTACCATTCCTGGCACCCCTCAGCAGAATGGAACTGCTGAGAGGATGAACAGGACTCTCGTAGAGAAGGCAAGGTGCATGTTGATTTCTGCAGGCATGATGCACTCTTTATGGGGTGAAGCTGTCATGACAGCTGCTCACCTCATAAATAGATCTCCATCCTCTGCCATTGGTTTTAAAACTCCTTATGAAATGTGGTATAATAAGAAACCTGATTTAAACTATCTTAGACCTTTTGGTTGTGTTGCCTATGCTCATAAGAGTGATGGTAAACTCAATCCTAGGTCTCAGAAATGTGTTTTTTTAGGGTATCCTGAAGGTGTTAAAGGTTATAAACTTCTTATTATCCAACCTGGAGTTTAAAAAACTATTATCAGCAGGGATGTTGTCTTTGTTGAGGATGAATTTCACTTTAAAAAGGTGTTTACTCCTTCTGTTGAGAAAGCTTTGCAGGTACCCACAGGATCATCTGCAACCCACTTCTATGTCCCTGATGGTGAAGATGATAAGGATGGCAATGATCCTGATGAGGATACCCAAGGTACTCCAGAGGATTCCTCAGACACTGATGTTGATGATGTGCAACCTCATCAATTGGGTGGGGAAGCTCATGATGAACCTACTAATGATGAGAATGAAGTTGGTAATGATTCTGTCTCCTCTAGTTCTAATGCTCCCTCCCCCCATTCTGAGTCTTTAGATACTGCTAATGAGTCTCTGTCTGATGAGCATGGTGCTGGCTCTTCTAGCACTTCATCTCCTGGTAGACATGACTTAACAAATTGGCAATTAACCAGAGATAGATCACCTAGAACTAAGATTCCAAATAAAAGGTTCATCAATAGCATTGTTGAGTTTGCTTGTGTAGTTTCTACTGTTGTGAACAACTATACTCCTGAGACTTATGAGCAGGCTGTTAGATGTGCTCATTCTGGTGACTAGCAGAGAGCAATGTCTGAAGAAATTGAGTCCATGATGGCCAACAAGACCTGGACTCTTGTGAAGAAACCTGAGACTGCCAAGTTTATTGACAGTAAGTGGGTGTTCAAACTTAAGGAAGGTAACTCTAAGGGTGATCCCCCAAGGTACAAAGCTAGACTTGTAGCCAAGGGTTTCACTCAAAGAGAAGGTGAGGATTATAATGAGATTTTTGCCCCTGTGGTAAAATACAAAACTCTGAGATTATTACTTGCCATGTTTGCTGTTTACAACTATGAACTTGAACAGGTGGATGTTAAGACAGCTTTCTTGCATGGGGATTTAAATGAAACTATATATATGAGGCAACCAAAAGGTTTTATTAACAAATCTAAACCTGACTTTGCTTGTTTACTGAAGAAGTCTATATATGGTTTAAAGCAGTCACCCAGGCAATGGAATATTAAGTTTGATACCTGTATGAGAAGACAATTGGGTTTTAAAAGAAGTAAATTTGATACTTGCTTATATTTTAAGAAACCCAAGTCTGGTACTGTGCTTTATGTGCTTCTTTATGTTGATGATATTCTCTTGATTTCTAAATCTTCTACTGATATTGTCACTGTTAAGAAGGAACTCTCAAAGAAATTTGACATGAAGGATCTTGGCCCTGCCAAGAAAATACTTGGCATCAAGATAGAGAGAGATAGACAGAAAGGTAAGCTTTGGCTCGACCAGACTGACTATGTGCTAACGGTATTGGAGAGATTTCATATTAAGAATGTAAAACCTAATGATATTCCTTTGGGTTCACATCTTGACTTGTCTAAGAATCATGCTCCTTTATCTGTTACTGAAGCTAAGAATATGAAAAATATTCCATATGATGCTGCTGTGGGTTCTGTGATGTATTGTATGATATGCACCAGACCTGATCTTGCTTTCTCTATCAGTGCTTTAAGTAGATACATGTCTGAACCTGGTGAGAAACATTGGCTTGCTATGAAGTATTTGTTAAGATATTTGCTTGGATCTGCTAAGTTGAAATTATGTTATTCTAAACATACATCTTCTAATGAGCTATATGGCTATGTGGATTCTGACTTTGCCAGTAATAAGGACACTAGAAAATCTATTACTTCTTATGTCTATACTTGGGCTGGAAATTGCATATCTTGGAAATCTCAGCAACAGCCTATAGTTGCTTTCTCTTCAACTGAGGCTGAGTATATTGTTGCAACTGAGGCTTGCAAGGAAGCCATTTGGTTGCAGGGTATACTGCGTGAGATTGAAGGTAAAACTTATACTTCTGTGCTACATATTGACAATCAATATGCTCTATATCTGTGTAGAGATCCTATGTATCATGAGAGAACTAAACATATTGATGTTAGATATCATTTTTGTTTTACCTTCTGTGCTACATATTGACAAGGATGCACTTTCGTAGGGGGAACTTTCCATTTACGAAAGATAAATTCTACTTAGTGTCAAGACCCTCGAAAACTATGTCAAGGTGTGTGAACTAAATGGTGGAGTACATATATCGGATCATATATTTTTTGTTAATATCTTTTTAGATATTTAATCAATTATATTTTTTATTGGATTTCAAAATTGCCTATTTCTGTGATTTTCTTAACCGTTAAGATATTTTATTTTTGGAACTAAATCACACGGTTTTTCAGTCCGATTTTAATGGAACATTTGAATTTTGAATTTGAAACCTTTCAAATTGGCAATGTGATGATTTCTTTCCTTGGAACTCTAAACCCGTCCCATCACTCCCTCTACTTAAACCCAATCCTGTACCCGATTACAACCCACACTCAGAACTAATCCAAACCCCTGCACCTTCTCCCTCTTCAACCTCTCATCTGTTCTAAGAGAACCCTAGCCGATTTCCTCCATGGCACCCAAAACCAAGAAAGTTGTCACACCCAAAAGACTTGGCGCCACCCTTAAGGGACGTCAGGTCACTGCTACCTCTCCCACACCTGAACCCGCTCCTCAAGCTATTATCCCAACTATCGTCCAGAGCACCATCGCTGAGAGCACGGCCATTGTTCCCAAGGGCTCTGAAAAGCGTTCTGCTAAGAAGCCGATCAGTGCTAAACAGAACGGTGTTGAGAACTTGTATATTTTCCTAAGTATATTTACATTGTTATATGTATGTAATATTTGTATGATATGTGTGACATGAAATCAAGGTGTAATATGGTTAAGGATGTTGGACCAGGCTTGGGGGTTAGCTCGAGTCTAGATGGATTGGATTGAGCCATGTGGATTTGATCTCCAACAAGAAGGAGCTGCCAAGCTTGGGCCTGAAGCCCAAACCATAGAGCACGGCCCAACACTCAAGCTCAGTTGCTGGAAGCCTTGCTGGAGCTCTCCGGGCTTCCACTAGGGTTTGCCTATAAAAGGCATAAGCCTTCATCTGGTGTCGCGAGCTTCTTCACTGTTCCTCTTACTCCAGAAGAAAAAGAGAGAGCGAGAGCGAGAGCGAAGGCGACGCTAGGGTTTGAGTTCGCCATTCAAGCTCCTCCCACCTCCGATCGGTGAAGCTCATCTTCTCCGACGTCTTCCCGGAATTCAGAGTTTCCTTGGCGGCCGACAACAGCTTGGTGTTGGGTTCCAATTCTCGGATCTGAGTCTGTATCCTCAGATCTGAGATCGTCGAAGAAGTTCTTCTTCTTCTTGCTTGTTTATGTGTCTGTTTGTTTCGTTTATGCTTAGATCTGTACTTGTACTCTTGATCTTGCCTGATCTGTACTTTCTCCCTTATTTGATAGTGGATTAGGGCTGACTCTTGAGGCCCCGGGGATGTAGGATCGCGGATCCGAACCTCGTAAAAGTCTTGTGTTCTTCCTCTACCTTTTAGATCTTGCATGTCTTTGTTGTTCTTGCGAAACTGTTAGACTCGATCTTTCTTTTCAAATGGAAAGAGGAAGATCTTGGTTGAGGACCCGGACGAGGATGAGGAGGAAGATGACCTAGACGCCCTCTTGGAAAGAGATGCTGCCAAGGAAGCCGAGGAGGAGGCCTTGAGGAAGAAAAAGGCAGATGAGGAGGCCGAGATTGCTAAGAAACTGGCCGAGGAAGAAGCTGAGCGGATTCGGAAGGAAGCCGAAGGCGAGGAGGTTCCATCCGAGGAGGAGCCTGAGGAAGAAGAAGAAGAAGAGCAAAAGGGATCTCGAGAGGACGAGGAACCTGAAGGAGATGAAGCGGGGTCCGGTGAGGACTCAAGGTCTGAGGAAGAGGAGGAAGAATCTCCCTCTCCTTCTCCTCCCCCTCCCCCATCTCCGAAGAAGCGGAAAGCCCCTGCTGCTGTCAAGCCTCCATCCCCCAAGCGCACCAGGAAGGGCACTGTCAAGAGTCTTGTATCGCCTGTCAAGAGAGCTGCTCCAATAGTTGCTCGCAGAAACAATGCCGACCCCCCGGCCTATATCCAGGTAAATCAATCTTTGCCCTCCTCTTGGTTTCAAGATGCTGAGACTGCTGGTAAGTGGGTAGACGAGTTTCGAACTCGTAAGATTAGCTGTTCTAATTTTTTGGATTTTGAGTTCTTCGAAGCTTTGAAATTACCTTGCATTGAGCTCCTCAAAAAATCCCCAGCCTGGACCCTTCTTAACCTTGAAACTGTCTACAACCCCCCAGCTTACCTGACTTTTCTACATTAACCTAAAAGCCAAAAACGACACCAATTGTTGGTCTTTGGAATCTGTTGTCAAAGGGGTTAGAATCTCTCTCAACTCCAATGATTTTGCAGATTTCCTTGGCTTACCTACCCCAGTTCCACCCTCTGAAATCTACCCCTCAAAAGAGAATTGCATCATCCTTGCCCGAGCCAAGTACCTCCTACCCGAAGCATCCAACAGCACCTCAAAGCAACTCACCCTTGAGGCAAAAATTATTTTCAACATCATTGTTCGATGCCTCTTACCCCGTCTTAACTTTGGCTCACTCCTTACTGACAATGCCATGGTCTTGCTCTACCGCATCTTAAATGGCCTTGACCTTGATCTGGCCAACACTATCCTTGGAACCATGGCTCATGCCAGAAAAGCTAGAAAAGGCTCTCCCCTCCCCTTTTCTACCCTTTTGACCCCTATCTTCAAAGCTTCTGGAATTGATGTGAAAAATGAAGAACAGCTGCGTCATACGGGTAAGTTCGACTCTAAGGGCCTTGAAAAGATTGGCATCACTCGGTCTCCGCAAGGGACCTTGAGTCTTGTCACTCCTTCAAAAGTCTTTCCCACTGCTCCAGCTTTCGATGAACGCATGGACAACCTAGAGTTGGGCTTGGAATTAGTTCGCCTGGATATCAAGGAGCTGCAGAAGGAGATTATGACGAAGATGAGTGGGATTTCCAAGATGCTGGAAGGACTGTGGACGAGGCTCACTGATGATGCTCCGGATGACTAAGCCTAAACCCTACCCTACCCTATCCCACCCCTGAGAACTTGATACATTGCTGATTTGTTGGAAACGTTTTCAAAACTTTTGGTGACTTTTTTGGTGACTGTTTTTACCTCCGTCCTTTGTTGAAAGACAAAAAGGGGGAGATGATATGTGGTGCTTAGACGTTGAAAACCTCTGCTTAAAGGTCTTGGAAGACCTTGGTTTTTTATTTATGGTTTTCGGTTGGATGGTTTTTGCATGCTTTAAAATTTTTGATCCAACATTTGTCTAACCCTTGCAGGTACTTAGTCCGATTTCTATTTTATTATCTATGCTTGAATAAGTTGCAGGGATGCACATGTTTTGTCTTTCATCAAGGGGGAGATTGATAACTCCCTCCCTTGATGAAAATTGGAATAAATGTTTCAAAGACTTTGACAGGATGTTTGTGTCAAAGACCTTGGAGCATTAACAGTTGATGAAATACTAAACCTGTCTTATTTGTCCGAATATTATTTAATCTTATTATATACTTCCTTTATATTATATATGTTTGACTAACCTTTTCAGGAAGTATTTCGAAGTTATATCTATCCTTTAGTACATATTGAGGGGATCAAATTCAAAATAGATCATGACTTCGGAGTATCCATAAATAGAAGATCCAAGATCAAGCCTTGATTCGAAAGAGACGTTGATGAAGATCTGGTGTTGAAGACCCTCACGCTCCATTCTCTTATATAAAGGAAAGGAAGAAGAAGACAAATATAACAAGTGCTACACGAGCTTTCTTTCATTCAAGCAAGATCTGTCTTCCAAAGTGTCTCTCTGCTAAGCGCTCAAGAGTTTGTTGTTTATTTCAAAGCCTTTGAGAGTCACTGTGAGCTTATAGGATATATTCATTTATAGTGTTACTCGAGAGTTTATAACTCGGGAAGTTGCACTAGGATATTGATTTGTGAGAGTAGGAGGATTGACTGGATGGCTGAGAGAGGTGGGGCTCTTCTAGATTGGTCTAGGACTCCAAGGGAACGTGAGTTGACAAGATTGCAATTGTATAGGAGAGAGGCTTCTCGGTGAGCTATTAGGATCCTAAGCTAAGCGAATCAATAAAGCATTTTGAATCCTAGGGTTGTGGAAGAACCCTAGGCGGGGACGTAGGCCAAGTTGTGCTGAACCTCGTAAACAATTACTCGTGTTCTTTACTTATTTGCTTTACCTTATTTCCGCATTTGGTTCGATTGTCTAACTTTGTGATTCAGGTTTAATCTCAAAGGTTTTGGTACAAGCTCCAAAAGTCTTGAGACTTTCTGCGAAAAACGGGCATACTCTATTCAACCCCCCTTCTAGAGTATTTCTTATTACATAGTTTTTATATTATCGAACCTTCACAATGGCCTAGACCCTCCGCACACGAAATATATGAAAAGGAGGAGGGCCCAACACCACAGAATATCGGAGTGTCTGTATGGTTTCTGATAACATACCCATAGGAGCCTTCAGAGGAGGAAGATAGGGCCCCGTCAAAGTTGAGCTTGTAGGTACCTATCGCAGTAGGTCTCCATTTTGCCTTTTTCCTAGCCCTTGCTGACATGGTTTGGTTCTTTTTATCTTCTAGGTGTTGTACATAGTCTTCCATAAAGTCGTCATTTTGTTTAGAGATGTTCCAGAGGTATGTTTGATCCTTTATGAAAGAGAGGATACTTCTTACGTCCGGTTTGTTGTTACCAAATAGTGTTATGTTGCGAAAGTACCAAATACTCCACCAACCAAAAACTAATTTCGTAAAACGTTGGATTCTGGTTTTTTTCTTTTATGTCAAAAATGATACTATTTAACCCAGTATCTTGTGAGAAGAAGGTATTTAAAATTGTTATTAGATTAGGGTCCGTATCCGCTAGCGTGGCTCAGGTGATGGGGCAGTCCCATAATAGATGTGTTAGATCTTCATAGTTTGAGTCACAGTGCGGGCATGAAGTAGAAATTCCCATCCTTCGAGAAGCAAGCCTGACTGACGTACGTACACAATTCTTTATGATCTTCCAGAGTAGAGTTTTAACTTTTGGTGGTACGTCCAGATTCCGAATCCATCTCATGTCGGACATTTGGGGCTGTTTTAAGTTATTGATCATTTTTAGAGCAGAGTTTGTGCTGAACCACCCGTTCTTGCTCCATTTGCAATAAATCCTATCTATATGTATATGTTTAGGGATTGGAGTCATCGCTATCGATTCTATTACTTCATTTGGTAGAATATGCAGGAGGGTTGTGCTTAGTTTTTCCAAATCCCACTTTTTGTCGTTGTTATAAATTGCTGAATTGTGGTGTGAGTGTCGATTGGTTGCTCATTAGTGATCATAGTCATGAGTGGAGACTTGCCAATCCAAAGATCATTCCAGAAGTTAATACTCACACAATTACCAATAGACCAGCGAATACCTTCTTTAAATAGGGGAATCAGTCTGGTAAGTTGGGTACATTGCCAAGAGGAGTCACCCTTTTTATGGTACTGTAGTATGCGCTGGTTTTTTAGATATTTTTCTATAATCAAGGAGACCCACAGATTACGCGGTTCAGCCAAGATTTTCCAAATAAATTTTAGTTGTAATGCCTTGTTCATATCCTCATAGTTGAGGAGTCCAAGACTTGTGTGGGATTCATCCTTACAAACCTCAAACCAGTTGGCTAGTGGTTTGTGTCTAGGGCCCTTATTCCAAAAGAAGTTTCTATTGATCTTATCCAATCCCACATGTACTGATCTTGGTAACATGAAGCATTGCATAAGGTGTAAAGGCTTGGCTGGAAAAGTTGTGTTGATTAGGGTACACCGACCTCCCTGAGATAAACAGTTAGCTTTCCACCTATGTAGTTGAAATTTGGTAGTGGTGAGTAGGTCATTAAATGTATCCTTCGCGTAATTGTGATGCCTAGATGACTACGAGGTGTTGCATATTCCTGGTATAGTCCACGTGCAAGAATTTCCGATAATATGAGGAAGAGGTATGAAGATAAAGGGTCTCCTTGCTTGAGCCCTCTTTCTAGAGCAAAAAGGTATGTGGGTTCATTTTATAACTAAGACCGAGTAGGTAACTGTAGTTTTGCATTCCTTTATCCATCCAGTAAACCGTGGAGAGAAACCAGATCTGCCCATAACTGAAAGGAGGAAATTCCAGTCAACTAGGTCAAATGTTTTTTCCATGTCCAGTTTGACGGTCATCCAGCCCGATTTTCCTTTTTTCTTTGAGGATGAGTGGAAAATTTCGTTAGCTATTAAAATACTATCTTGTATTGATCTTCCAACGGTAAAACCACTCTGCAAGGGGTTAATAATCTTGGGTATAATTGTTTTTAGTCTAGATGCCGTTACTTTAGAGATGACCTTGTATGTTGTGGAGCATAAGCTTATTGGTCTGTGATGGGATACAGTTGTAGCGTTATCACATTTTGGAATGAGCGCGAGGAAGCCGTTAGGTCCTGGGGATTTGTCATTTGCTAGACTGAAGACCGCATTCTTAATTTCAGCATTTGAGATTTGTCTGGTAAGCCAATCATTTTCATCATCTGTAATTTTCTTATTGATGTTGTTTAGTAATGTACTCGGTATTCTTTGCCTTCGATTATTTAGGTATCGCTTTACAAAGTCATGTTTAATGTCTTCACGTATTTCTTTGTTAGTTGTTACATTTATTCCTGCTACTGTCTATATTGATTTTATAATGTTCCTATTTCTTCTCCCTGCTGATATTCTATGGAAATACTTCGTGTTTGCATATATTGATTTTATGTGATTTCGTTTTGGTCGTTGTCCCTAGTATTTGTTTTGATAGTTTAATAGTGAAGCATGTTTGGTTTTTGGTCATAGGCATTACAAAGTTTTAGCTACAGGTCATGTAATTCCTTTTCAACTATAGTTAGTTGGTGAAAGATATTGGCAACGGTAATTTTGCTCTACACCTTACTCTTTTTTTTTGACATCTAATGGTTTTTTAGTTAATTTGTACAGATGTGATCCCAGCACATCAAGTCGCCACACATTTTTAATGAGAGTTTCAAAATCAGGTATCGTGGTCCAAGCCATTTCAAACTTGAAGGGCTACAACTTCGACTTTTGTTTGTCCATTAGGTCTTATGTGATTTGGGTATGGTCTGAACTGATGAAAGCATGATTTTTCGTATGTAAGTTAGGGAATTGTTGTAGTGTGGCTTATTAGAGTTCTGTCTAGTTTTTCAAAGATGTTGTCTATTCCATGGGGTCTCTTTCTTCATGTATATTTGTTTCTAATCGTCAGGGTATCTATTAGATTGTGATTGGCAATGAATTCGGTGAGTCTATGAAATCTTTTCATGCTAGGGATGGTACCTCCCAATTTCTCCGTAGGTTCTAGAATTTCATTTAGACCTCCCATAAGGATTATTGGATCATTAATATCATTGATTGTTAGAGATAGAGAAGTCTAGAAATTTTCCTTATCTCGTTCATGTGGAGGGGTGATAATGCATATTTAGATAGGAATTATAGAATAGTTTTAGGGTCATTTAGATGTATATATTGCATTTTAAATGGTTAGTTTACTTGTTTGCTCATTTGGTACTTAAGTGCGGAATCTACCTAAGTTTAGCGAGTAATTGTATATTTTGGATTTGAAGAATGGAGGAGCTCATTCATTAGAGTCATATGGATCATATGGAGGCAAGAACGAGATAGAGAAGCAAGTTGGAATGCACAAGGAAGAAGCAAAGGGCATACAAGGGAGAAAACGACACCCGCGACCTGAGGAACAAGGGAAGCCAGAAAACCGCACCCGCGACCATTCCAGCAGATTGCCAATTCTGGGCAGCACCCGTGGCCTGGTCGCGGCCTCACCCGCGGTTTTCCTGGGCCGATTCAGCGCGGATTTTACATATTTTCTATGTTGGGCTTATCTTTGGAAAACACTTTCTAGGTTATTTTGACGATGTTCCTAGGTTTATAAAGACTTATTTTAGATGCTTTTCAGTTATCTTGTATCCTTTGAAGAATTGAGAGACGTCGTTGAGGAGCATGAGCAAATAAACTCATCTTGTTTTGCCTATGATCAAGACTTGGTTTTGTTGAATTATGAGTTTGGAATTCTAGTTGTTTTCTATTATCTACTTCAACTTCTTTGTGCTTTAATTGTTTGTGGTGTTGATTCTACCTTGATTCGCGACCTCGTTAGAATTGCATCATTGCTGGGGTTTTGATTCATGCGTTTGTGAAGTCAAATCCAAAGTACCAAATACAGATAAGTGGATCTCATAGAAAAGCTTGATTGTATAAGAAGTTGACTATAGGTTAAATGTTAGTTCTTTAGGGAATTAATATTGCTTATAAGCTTTATATATCTTGAGACTTAGTGCAATTCCTAGGATTAAACCTAAATCCGTGTTAAGATTTCCTAGGAGTAAGGGATTATTAGGACTTATAGGACTAATAATCTATTTAAATCAAGATAAGAGTGGATGATAGAAAATATACAACTAGAAGGAGAAACTATGATCAAGGAGACGAACCAAAGTTGAGATTCGTAGGGGAAACATCTCATTCATCATTGTCTACAACCATCACCATTATTTACTTCTTCAATTCTTTGCATTTTTACATCTCTACAACCCCTTGTTTACTCTTATTGGTGATTATAACGCATAAAGTAACGGTAGTTCCCTGTGGATCGACTCCGAACTTACTAGCTATATTAGTTTGTTAGTTTGGATATTCTTTTGATAGGAATCCAACGATTTTGACCTGTCACGGGGAGCAAACAAACAAAATCGTAATTGTATGATTTTTTTGTAGTGAATGTTTTCTGCATCTATGGGTTTCAAAAACGGTATTGAATAAAGAGACTGGCTGAGATCTTTGAGCTCTGTGTTATTGGGTTTGCTCAGGTTGATTTCAAGAAGAAGAGGATTTAAGAGATAAATTCTAGGCTATATAATCATGTATGTTGTAGAATAAGTAAGACAACAGTTACATAGTCTAATGATAAGGGGAATCTTCCTCCTAGAAAGAAAGTCATAAAGAGGAAAATATTGTTTGGTGATAGAAATTTTGGTTGGTGTGGTGAATTTGGTGAGCTCAACATAGAAATCTGAGAGGTTTAACTTGCCTTTGTCTTTATCACGTTTAAGTGAGGCATTGGTTTTGGCATTTGGGTTAGAAGGGTCCATAAACTACTTCTGGTTTGGTGAGTCTAAGTGGGGTTCGCCCAAGGGCTTCCCAGTTTGTGGTGTATTATTAGATTGGGTGTCATTCCGATCGGAATTTCCCTTTGGATTTTCAATGTTAGTCCAGTTGGTGGGTTAGGGTGGTGTTTATATGGGGGTCGCACACTTGCTTCCCTTTGGTTTCGATGGTTGATTGGGTGTCGCCTGAAGGCTTCCCAATTTGGGTGTCTTCCGAAGGCTTCCCGATTTGGGTGGGGTTGGGAGGCTCCAATGAGCCTGCAATGCCTTTGTTTGGATTTCCTTGGCAGCCCATGATAATAAGACAAATGCATTTATAGAGGGAGAGCCAAAGATTAAAATGAAGCAAATTATTGCAGATTTGAAGGTTCGTGAGCAGAGAGAGTAGGAGAAGGTATACCTGAGTGAATCAACGATTGAAAAACAAAAACGAGGCCATACCTCGAACTTTAACCAGGAAAATACGTACAGGGGGAAGAACGGATGAGGGAGGAGCCACTCGGCCACCAACATACAGAATGCAGACAGAGCTGCAGACATTCCAAACGAAGACCGGACAGCTGGAAAGAAGGAACGGATCAAAGGTGTCATTTTTTCCTTAATTCTCTCATTTTGAACCAATCATCTCCCCTCCTAGCTTTTTTTCCTTTTTTATAATTGCTTTCGTTTTTTACGTAACTCCCAAAGAAAAATGATCATTTAAAACCTCATTATAACATTATGTTACACAGAATTATTTAACTTATAAATCTAAAATACAAAATTTTGTAGAAATTATATTTATAAAAACTTTTGAAGAAAATACATATTTTATGATTTATATTGCAAAATAAGTTATATTTCATTTATATAAATATTTAATAGACGATTTCAGATCAAAATTTTATATAAACATATACGAACAATAGTTTAAAACATAAATAAATTTTGAATTTTTTTGTTGTGGATTTAATCCTATGACCAGTGTAATTAGGGAATGATAAGAATTACTTGATTTTGCATTTATATCATTGTAATCATTATTTTAGGGAGTAAATAAAAGATTTATATCATTGGATTCTACCTTCATTCGCGACCTCGTTAGAATTGCATCATTGCTAGGGTTTTGATTCATACGTTTGTGAAGTCTAATCCAAAGTAGCAAATACAATTAAGTGGATCTCATAGAAAAGCTTGATTGTATAAGAAGTTGACTATAGGTTAAATGTTAGTTCTTTAGGGAATTAATATTGCTTATAAGCTTTATATATCTTGAGACATAGTGCTATTCCTAGGATTAAACCTTAATCCGTGTTAAGATTTCCTAGGAGTAAGGGATTATTAGGACTCATAGGACTAATAATCTATTTAAACCAAGATAAGAGTGGATGATAGAAAAGATACAACTAGACGGAAAAACTATGATCAAGGAGACGAACCATAGTTGAGATTCGTAGGTGAAACATCTCATTCATCATTGTCTACAACCATCACCATTATTTACTTCTTCAATTCTTTGCATTTTTACATCTCTACAACCCCTTGTTTACTCTTGTTGGTGATTATAACGCATAAAGTAACGGTAGTTCCCTGTGGATCGACTCCGGACTTACTAGCTATACTAGTTGGTTAGTTTGGATATTCTTTTGATAGGAATCCAACAATTTTGTCATGTCAAGGGGCGCAAACGAACAAAATCGTAATTGAATGATTTTTTTGTGGTGAATGTTGTCTGCATCTATGGGTTTCAAAGACGGTATAGAATAAAGACTGGCTGAGATCTTTGAGCTCTATGTTATTGGGTTTGCTCAGGTTGATTTCAAGAAGATGAGGATTTAAGAGATAAATTCTTGGCCATGTAATCATGTACGTTGTAGAATTAGTAAGACAACAGTTACATAGTCTAATGATAAGAGGAATCTTCCTCCTAGAAAGAAAGTCATAAATAGGAAAATATTGTTTGGTGATAGAAATTTTGTTTGGTGTGGTGAATTTGGTGAGCTCGGCATAGAAATCTGAGAGGTTTAGCTTGCCTTTCTCTTTATCACATTTAAGTGAGGCATTGGGTTTGATATTTGGGTTAGTAGGGTCCATAGACTGCTTCTAGTTTGGTGAGTCTAAGTGGGGTTCGCCCAAGGGCTTCCCAGTTGGTGGTGGATTATCAGATTGGGTGTCATTCCGATCGGAATTTCCCTTTGGATTTTCCATGTTAGTCTAGTTGGTGGGTATATGGTTGTGTTTATATGGGGGTCGCACAGTTGCTTCCCTTTGGTTTCGATGGCTGATTGGGTGTCGCCTGAAGGCTTCCCAATTTGGGTGTTGCCCGAAGGCTTCCCGATTTGGGTGGGGTTGTGAGGCTCCAATGAGCTTGCAATACCTTTGTTTGGATTTCCTTGGCAGCCCATGATAATAAGACAAATGCATTTATAGAGGGAGAGTCAAAGATTAAAATGAAGCAAATTGTTGCAGATTTGATGGTTCGAGAGCAGAGAGAGTAGGAGAAGGTATACTTGAGTGAAGCAACGATTGAAAAACAAAAACGAGGCCAAACCTCGAACTTTAACCATGCAATGTCTTGCAGGGGGAAGAGCGGATAAGGGAGGAGCCACTCGGCCACCAACATACAGAATGCAGACAAAGCTGCAGACATTCCAAACGAAGACCGGACAGCGGGAAAGAAGGAACAGATCTGAGGTGTCATTTTTTCCTTAATTCTCTCATTTTGAACCAATCATCTCCCCTCCTAACTTTTTTTCCTTTGTTATAATTGCTTTCGTTTTTTACGTAACTCCCAAAAAAAAATGATCATTTACAACCTCATTATAACATTATGTTACACAGAATTATTTAACTTATAAATCTAAAATACAAAATTTTGTACAAATTATATTTATAAAAACATTTGAAGAAAATACATATTTTATGATTTATATTGCAATATAAGTTATATTTCATTTATATAAATATTTAATAGACGATTTCGGATCGAAATTCTATACAAACATATACGAACAATAGTTTAAAATATAAATAAATTTTGAATTTTTTTGTTGTGGATTTAATCCTATGACAAGTGTAATTAGGGATTGATAATAATTACTTGATTTTGCATTTATGTCATTGGAATCCTTATTTTAGGGAGCAAATAAAAGATTTTATACTTTTGGAGGGTGAAAATTGAGCATGCGCTCTAAGAAAAGTCGTAAACAAAGTCATGCAATTGCAATTGTTATTGACCCCTGATAGAGCATAATTAGTATTGCATAATAGATTACATTTAGGATAGTTTAGTTGTGAATATTGCATATTTTAGTTACAATTACATGTTTACTTGTAGTGTTGGAAAAGTCATAATCTACACGTGTTTATGTTTAATTTCAGGTAAATGTGGATCCGGGAGGATTGAGGAGAGTCTTGGATGAAGGAAGATTCAAGTTGAGGAAGAAAAGTGAGGAGCACAGGATCGGAGCGGAGTCGAATTTCGAGAGCTTAAGTGAAAAACAAGTCAGCAGATATTGTCGCTAGACAAGCTGAACTTGTTTCGCACTTTCTGGATGCCTCGTTGGTTCGATTGACTATTATAACCATGCATTGGAAACATCTGACGAGCGACCAAGCTAGCCGCCCCGCGGCCTGGGTTGGCTGCCTCGCGACCTTCGTAGAAACGCCGAATCAGATTTGGACTTTAATTAGGGTTTTTATGTTATTTCTTGGCCGACTTTCTAAAGGCTTTTAAGAGAGATTTTAGGTTATTCTTTCATTCACCTTATGCACTTTAGAGAATTGTTGAGAGCGTCGTTGAGCATGAGCAACTAAACTCTTGAGGTTTCGCCTACAGTTTGGATCTTGGATTGTTGAATTGTGAGTTTCTTAATCTAGTTCTTATTCCTATTCGAATGTTTTGACTTCTTTGCGCTTAATTCCTTAAATGTGTTTTATTCTCTCTGGCCTGATCAACTAGTTAGAGTAGATTCATTCAATTGCTAGGGTTTTGTAGATTTCTCGTAGCGAACCTTAACCCATGTGGCAATCATATCCCTATAGGACTCGTAGGACTAATTGGATATGTAGGAAGTTGAATACATGTTGAATATCGACTCGTACCTTGATATTATATGTACCTTGGTTAATTCATATTCTTAATGCTATCTGTTGTAGGAGGAAATCGAGTATGAAATATAACAAAATAAGTCAAACCAGATTCTGCCCACGCAAATAATTACAAGACCTCCTCCTGATGTAGCAGCGGGAAGTCAGGATCGATCCACGAGGAAGCGTGTCAGCGGATCCTAGGCAGCGGAGAAATCTCACGGACAGAAGTCGACAACAGGGTCCTCGGTCTCGACTAGGGTAGTCGACAGAAGATCGGACAGTCGAACACAGCACAGCAGCAACTCGGCAACGGTGGTCGATCTCGACAAGGCTCTACTCGATGTCGAGTAGCCTTCGTCTGGGTCGAGTAGGTCTGGTCGAGTTCCTGCACGGGTAAGCTACGGCGACTCTGGGTCGAGAATCAGTGGTCGAGATCGACCAGGGTTTGGTCGAGGTCGACGAGGGTAGGGAGTAAAAACGAAAACGAAGAAAGTAAAAACAAATGCTTTGGGGTTTCGACTAAACTTAATTGAAAAGACTTCCAAGATTGGGGTTTGCAACGACAATAACCAAGCATGCATAAGGTAGAACCAAACAGATAATCATGTGAATCGCATTTAAAGGATTAAGCTTTCGCCTTTTCCAACAATTAGACAACTCTCTCAAGAAACCCTAATTGTCTTTGCCGATTTTATGTTTGTAATCCAAGTTGTTAGCATGGATCTCCATTAGATGAACAATAAACACATCAACAAGTAGGAAAATGCTCAAAACATGATAAAGGTCGGATCTTTACCTCAAATATGCATGGCTACCGTCGGGCTCGCCCCAACCCTAGAAGTGGGTGGACTACTCACGCCTCATCGCAAACTCAGACATCATTGATTGAAAAGAAATAACTTGCATTAACTATATTCAAAGCCTTTACAATCCCGGCAATCCAACTCTCGTCGAATGCCAAAACCCTAAAACCTTCGAACTCCCTAAACTGTCTCTGTGGAACTACTTGTCTTGCTCTGAAATTGAATGAATAAAACTGAGCCACATGGGCTTTATTTATAGGTTTCCTTCCCTAGCTATTCTAAGAAAGAAATATCCATCTATATCTAAAATTATATCTAAAAGGCTAAAAGATAAATAAAATGTTTTAAGGAAATAAATCAACAAGAAAAAGCTAATTCTAAAATGGGTAAGTCTTCATGTCTTGATAGATCTTGCTCCCATAGATAGAACTTGATCAAATTTCGATAGAATCTTCCTCCTTCGGCTCCAAGGAATCCCAGCTCGACTAGGACAGCTCTCGATGACGCGTTTCTGGAATCGGGTCTACTCGACCTCGACAAAGGCTCGTCAACCTCGACAAGGATTCTTCGTCGACTGGACTTCCTGGCTAGCTCTGCTCGATGTGGCTCGGACTTGGCTCCTGGTGCTCGTCGACCTCGAGTACACCTGGTCGATCTCGACTAGGGTGGTCTTGCCGACTAGGCTTCCTCGAGTAGGTGTGCTCGACAAGCTCGGATCTGGGCTCTGGGCGTCGTCGATCTCGACTAGGGCTCCTCGTGATCGACTAGGGTGTGGCCTTCTCTGGTCGAGCAGCTTCTCCTCGGCACGGACTCGGACTGGCGTTGTGGGGCTTGTCGATCTCGACTAGAGCTTGTCGAGATCGAGTAGGGTTGTCCTCGGCTTCTCAATCAGTTCTCTCCTCGACTCCGGGTGTGCACTGGTCTTCGTCGATCTCGACTAGGGTCTTGTCGAGATCGACACTACTAGAATTGTGTCCATAGACATCGGGTATAAACCGATGTTAATCAAAAAAAAATTCGACGTGTTAGTGGGTGGTGTTAAAGATCCCAACTTTACCACATCGGTTATAAACCGATGTCTTTAATAATTTATAACATCGTTTTTCTTTTAAATAATGACTTAAATACATTGATATAATTACTTTTTGATTGATTCATCTAATGTTAAACCATTATTATTTTTCATTTCAAGTCATTTGAAGGTAGTTAGGGTAATACAAAATTTCAAATTAACATCGCTATTCTTTTAGAAACCTGATGTCTTACATTGTTACACACATCGATTTATATATTTTTAACGATGTAAGTGATACATATACACATCTTTTTTTGTTATAATTTTCACATATGTTGGGTTTATAAATCGACCTGTATCTTAATGGTCGATGTATTTACAAACGTAGACATCGCTTTTCGCTCTCAAGTTCGATGTGTTTCATCAAATAAACGTACTAATCTACATTGCGAGACATTGTTTTGGCAACCAGAAAATTAAACAATGCATAAGATCGTAACTAATACATTAAATAATGACAATAGAGTCGAATACTCTTGACAACAGGCTAAATACAAAAAAATACATTAGTAGTTTGATTATAAGCTAGACAGAATATCACTTGAAAATAATGAGAATAAGTCTAGATGCAAGATGCGCAATTCGAGGCCATGATGCGACGATCTTCCTCTTTGTCATTCATTGTTTCTTCCTCTCGTTCAGACCTTGTGTTGCCACTTTTCTTCTCTCAATCTTGCTCAAATTAAGCATCCAACCGTCAATGAATTGAAGAGCAGATCTGAACTAATGCCAATAAAACACATGTAACCACCAATGAAGAGCATGAAAATTCTGCATAAATACATCATAAATGAGCATAAGAGTGCAGCAATACAAAACAGCTCAAAGTAAACAAGTAATATGTCGTTATGCAAGGAACGATCCAGTTTTAAGGCAACAGATATCCATATATGTGAGTTGTTTTAAGACAACTTATATCCATATATGTGAACTGTTTTAAGAGTGCATCTCTTAAACCCTGTACACATATTAATTACATTTCCCAGGTCATTTCTAGGATGCAAACTAAGAAAAAACATATGAAATCATTAAATACTGTGACTGGAGGGGCTGCTCGCCACTGAATTCCAGCATCATGTAAATAATTCAGAGTTGTTGTTCTCATCAAGTTTGCTCTGTAGAAATACAAAGAATTATAAGGTGAAAACAACCCATTTAAGCAATCTCACTCAAAATCACTCACTGAAAAAGTTCAGTCATAATGGAGGTAAGAGATCTTCCTCCTAGTTCATCTGGGGGTGGAATAAGAACACCAAGAACCACACCTGTGCAATAAAAACTTGGTTGTACTAATGCACTATATCACTTCAAAAGTCCATACACAAGTGCAGGTGCATACTACCAAAATGTAAAACCAATTATATTGATCAAGCAACAAATTTGGGGCACGTTTTCAGCTTGAATATTTACTTCACAACACAAATTAAGTATACACAATTAGTTGAATATATAGATAGATAGATTATTAGCTATTTGAATCATTCATATGAGTTGGGCCTATAAGATCCCCCACTTTACTATTTTAATGGTCAAAGGAGAAATGTTTCCATACCATCATAATGTAAGTAGTGGAGGCTGAAAAAAATTTGTGCTTATATTCATCAATCAGTTTAAGAGTGCATTTCTCTACAAGGGTTGTTGTATGGAGTGGAGAAGGTTATGCAAACACACAAAAATACGAATAGATCAGGTTACCAAATCATGTACACTAGAAAAAGATTGGCATTTAGTACATATTCCTGTAATTAATATGGGGACAAAAAGCATGTAACGAAACTGCATACCACAGGGACAAAAACAAAACAAAACAAGATTCTGATAAATGGTGCTTATTAAATAGCCCAAAACTAAACTTAGCAGCCTTGAAGAGAGCTGTTACAATATCATATCAATCCAGACGGCATAACCAAAATCAGAAGTTCTGTTTGTTTTCAGATATTTGAATCTGGTGGACCTATGCATCAGAAATTGTACTCATCAATTGATATATATATATATATATATATATATATATATATATATATATATATATATATATATATATATATATATATATATATATATATGTGTGTGTTTATGTGTATGTAAAACAATCTTTCTCAGCCCCATGAATTTCTAAAATTCCAATAGCGTCTCCGTCTGAAACAGATTATTTGGTTTTTTATATCTGTATCCTTAATCAAGAATAAGAAAGTACATGCCTTATATAAGAGCAAGAAAGAAATGAAGGGTCAGTAAATATGATGTAGTAAAAATGCCAAGTTATTTATTTATTAGTTCATGGGTGAAGTCATTGGGAGAATTAGCAAAAAGGAATGTCTTTAGACATATATTCATACATGTACTGACTAAGAACATCATTCCCAATAGAAAATTGACTACATAGGGTTTGTTTAGCCATTTCATACTTGTAAATAAGTATCTTATGTGCAGAAATAAGAACTTAATAAGCACAAAGAAGTAACTTATCAACCATGAAAAGATAGGGCCAACCAAACCCATAATAATTGATACTCAAAGACAAAGCTTTGAGATTGAAAGCCAAGTAAATTATAAAGGAATAATGTAAAACCACAACTTAGAATGAGCTTAGAGGGGAAGCTGTGTGTTTTGTAGTCAAAATGCAGTTTAAAGTTCTAAGAAACCAATTTTTTAGTCAAAGCATGTTGGTTTAAGTAATAAAATTTCAGGAGCCTGCTAAAATTTAGTTCCATGTCTAATCAGGGTCTATGATTTTGCAAAGCAAAAATGACGGGTGCCATAGTGAGCCATTGAGACCTATTCTCTGTAATTTTCTGTTTGGTATTCTACGATTAGGATTGAGCAGGATGAAAAGGTAAAATTTAGGGTTTCGTCTAGAATGGGGAAAAATAGAGATTAGAAGCGGATAGGAAGTTGGATTCGAGCAATGAGACCAGAAAAGCGAAGGAGATCGATTATGGATCTGTGAATCATCAACATGGGAAATTATTGAACATGAGAGAGAGAGAACTTCAATGTTACCTCCAGCCGCAAGAACTTTGCTAAGCGGCTGAGGAGGCTCCTGAAATCTTTGATTGTAGAGCTTCCTCAACGCAATCTCGAGAAGCTTCAACACAATCGCAAAACCTAAAAACCCTGGTTTAATCTCCAATTTCTAATAACTTGTACACAATTAAGAGGGAGAAAGATCGGAACCTGAGTTGTACAGAAGATCTAAGAAATAGATCTGGAATCGGAGAGGGTGGCAGACGACAGGCGGTGGCGCTGACGACAGGCGGTGGCGGTGGCGCTGACGACAGGCGGGTTGATGTTGTCTCCGGCGAGAGGGTTGGTGTTGTCTCCGTCAGATCTGGAGAGTGGGAGGGGAGGAAGAGGCGGAGGATTTAGGGGAGGGTGGGTAGATCTGGTGTTGGCGAGGATCCCGACGATGGAGAAGGAGAAGGAGGAGGAGGAAGTGCGCCTGGCGGCGAGGGTCTAGAGGAGGAGGAGGAAGTGCGCCTGGCGGCGAAGATGCATTGACGAGAGAGAGAGAGAGAGAGAGAAGCTTTATGTTTCCCAAAATATTTCAATATACTATGAGCGGGTTTTCCAAATTTTTTCAAGTGTTGGGAAATTTGAGATAAGCGGGACATGACTTAGTTTATATTTCAATCCCGCGCCTTATCTTTTTTTTTCAAAAATCAGTTCTCACATCAGTCAATAAAATAGGGCGATGTCTGTTTTGTTTTCAACATCAAAAATTTACAAACCGATGTTAAAAATCTATTTAACATCATGCGTTTTTTTGACTGATGTTAATAACCCGATGTCTATGAAGACAATTCTAGTAGTGCGAGTAACTTCCGGAGCTGGGTTGGTCTAGCTCTCGACAATGCCCTTAGTCGACAAGGCTGTGCTCGGACATGCTTGTCGAGATCGAGTAAGAGCTACTCGAGATCGAGTAACCTTGGCTCTTAGCTCGATTCGACTGGTTCCGCTGCTTCTTTGCCCTTGGACTTCTGTAGTGGATTTCCGAGCTTTTCTGACCTTTTGTAGAATTGCTGTAAAATGCCTCAAATTCTGCGATTTAAACAGAAACTGGTGTAGATTCCATAATTTGGCAAATAAACATAAACTACATAGGTTCTGTACTATCTTAGCCCAAATGTATGAAATGTGTGCAGAAATGGATATAAAAGTTACTCTAAAATATGGCAGATTCAGCTCACAACAAACACCTCATACTTAAGCTTGCTTGTCCTCAAGCAATACTTTTAATTGTCATTCAGGTGAAGAAATCAAAACTCTCAACATATCAGATTCATTCTTATATGTCCCTACAATTAATTACCATCCTCGAAAAGGTACTAGTGTCACAGATTCATGCATGTGCAAATATAAAAGCAACATCTACTCACAAAAGGAGGGTTATACCAAAAAACAATTTATGTGACAAAGCAACAATAATCAAGAGGACTTTAATTTAAGCTCAAATAAGGAGTAGATTGGTAAAAGGCTAAAGGTGGGCAATTTTTGGGCAATGTGGTGCTAATGATCCGGGGAAATGGAGTATTTCCAAACTGAATTTCATACCATATTCCTTCTCCATAAGATTCATCACCCTTCATAATGCTTTTTCTCAATAATAATGCTTTTACCTCTCTAACCTTAGCACTGCCTTCTCGCGAGTCGCAAACATGGGTGTCATGAATGGCCCCAGATACTTAGTGCTTTGGACTCCTCACAATGTGTCCCATCTCTCCAAACTATTATCTCAGAGAGCAGGGTCAATCTACCTTTATCTCCTGAGGTGATTGGATTTTCTTTCACTCATTAAATTTTCCATATATTTCAAACAATTTCCTTCCAAACTCCGATAATGACAATAATCACAACACAAACACCATATGATAATCTCCACAATGTAACATCATTCTCAACATAATCCCCGGATAAGGTAAAGAATGGCAAATATTTAGATCATGTGGAGCAATATTTGAAATAAGGCATATTATGGCTTTTGTGATGCATAAGCATAGGTATGGCTAGGAATATAACAATATGAGCATTATATGGAAATTTAAAGTCCTCCATCCTCTTATCATGCAATATGTCAAAAGCAATTTCAAATTTTACCTCCTTTCATGGTTTTCAAGAAGTAATGCACTTCATTGTGACTTCCCTTTACTAGACAATTTCATGCTATATCTCTAATGAATCCAATTTTGCATCGTCGAGTTCAATTAAAGCTTCCATGACATTTATAAAAAATTTCAATGGGGGTCATTTTTCTCAAATTTTGGAAAACATGCATATAAGCACATAGATCAATAATGCATTCCAAAATAGCCATGTAGCAATTCAAAGAAATAGATTCTAAATATGCACACATAATGTCAAATATGGACAATAATGCATAAAGTAAGCCCTTCCCCCACCCCATACTTAAACATTACAGTGTCCTCACTGTATAAAAACAAGGGTAAGGAAAGAAACTCACTAGACATGTGTGCAGGGCCTCAAAATGTCGAATAAAAGAATCCTGGGCCGAGTCTGAATGTAGCTTGCTTCTATCCATGGACCTGAAAAGTGTAGAAGACATATACCCACAATAGAAAAAATGTTCAATACGAAAAACAAACAAAACAATGTCCAAAAACTCCCAAAAATAAATGTCTATTTACAAGCTCTAGATTTTATAGTCGCTAGGCCGACTTCTTCATTAAGCATTAGCCTGGTTCATCTTTGTCCGGATGTATAGGTGGATCTGGTGGTTCCTCCGGTGGTGGAAAGCGTGGGATGTCATCCGGAGGCATCATGTGAAAAAGTTTAAACCTCCCCGAGTGAATGCTCCATGGCTTCACCCATTCATCTTCCTGGGATCCAGCTGGCATGCATAAAGGAAGATAGAAAGAAAATATACATACCTCATCATCATACCTCTTCCGATTCATAGGTTGACTTGGTTGCAAGTCTCCACCACAGAAAAACGGTGGAGTGGGAAGAGATATTTCAACCTCATCATGCGGAGCTTCATGCCACTTTGCTAGGACCCCATACTTGAATATGAACATCGGTTGCTCAAAATCATCGGGGATAGCCTTCACCTTGTAAGGTAAAAGCGATCTTGGAATGCCCTGGTCAACAATGTCCAACTTCTTCTCTTCTAGTGCTATTTCGCCGTGGGATCCTTCATATGATTCATCAACAATAGGTAGCAAAGTAGGAATGAAATTCGAGGAAGGACATACCTGGTTGTCGACATTGAGTGGGTCAATTGGCTTGTCGAGAGGAGGGCATGGTCCTTTAGACTGAATGGAAGCCTCAAGCCTTCGGATTTCGTCTTCCAACCGAGCTATTTCCCTTAATCGTGACTTCTCCACTGCGATCCTATTTTTCCGTCTCAAATCTTGATACCATTCTTCCCATGCAGGATTCCCTTCGACAAAGTCCTCCATCTTTGTACCTACGCTTTGAAATCACAATCAAGAACACAAATTAGTGGTAAAAGCTTGGTACCCAATTGGTACCGGTGAGGTAGGTGGTGGTAGGGTATGTGAAGGGTAAGAAAAAGGGATGGGCTTTTCTGAATCTTAAACACAATTGAACTAGGCGCGATTGATATCTCCCCGGCAACGGCGCCAATTTGTTGTAGGAGGAAATCGAGTATGAAATATAACAAAATAAGTCAAACCAGATTCTGCCCACGCAAATAATTACAAGACCTCCTCCTGATGTAGCAGCGGGAAGTCAGGATCGATCCACGAGGAAGCGTGTCAGCGGATCCTAGGCAGCGGAGAAATCTCACGGACAGAAGTCGACAACAGGGTCCTCGATCTCGACTAGGGTAGTCGACAGAAGATCGGACAGTCGAACACAGCACATCAGCAACTCGGCAACGGTGGTCGATCTCGACAAGGCTCTACTCGATGTCGAGTAGCCTTCGTCTGGGCCGAGTAGGTCTGGTCGAGTTCCTGCACAGGTAAGCTACGGCCACTCTGGGTCGAGAATCAGTGGTCGAGATCGACCAGGGTTTGGTCGAGGCCGACGAGGGCAGGGAGTAAAAACGAAAACGAAGAAAGTAAAAACAAATGCTTTGGGGTTTCGACTAAACTTAATGTAAAAGACTTCCAAGATTGGGGTTTGCAACGACAATAACCAAGCATGCATAAGGTAGAACCAAACAGATAATCATGTGAATCGCATTTAAAGGATTAAGCTTTCGCCTTTTCCAACAATTAGACAACTCTCTCAAGAAACCCTAATTGTCTCTACCGATTTTATGTTTATAATCCAAGTTGTTAGCATGGATCTCCATTAGATGGGCAATAAACACATCAACAAGTAGGAAAATGCTCAAAACATGATAAAGGTCGGATCTTTACCTCAAATATGCATGGCTACCGTCGGGCTCGCCCCAACCCTAGAAGTGGGTGGACTACTCACGCCTCATTGCAAACTAAGACATCATTGATTGAAAACAAATAACTTGCATTAACTAAATTCAAAGCCTTTACAATCCCGGCAATCCAACTCTCGTTGAATGCCAAAACCCTAAAACCTTCGAACTCCCTAAACTGTCTCTGTGGAACTACTTGTCTTGCTCTGAAATTGAATGAATAAAACTGAGCCCCATGGGCTTTATTTATAGGCTTCCTTCCCTAGCTATTCTAGGAAAGAAATATCCATCTATATCTAAAATTATATCTAAAAGGCTAAAAGATAAATAAAATGTTTTAAGGAAATAAATCAACAAGAAAAAGATAATTCTAAAGTGGGTAAGTCTTCATGTCTTGATAGATCTTGCTCCCATAGATAGAACTTGATCAAATTTGGATAGAATCTTCCTCCTTCGGCTCCAAGGAATCCCAGCTCGACTAGGACAGCTCTTGACAACGCGTTTCTGGAATCGGGTCTACTCGACCTCGACAAGGATTCTTCGTTGACTGGACTTCCCGGCTAGCTCTGCTCGATGTGGCTCGGACTTGGCTCCTGGTGCTCGTCGACCTCCAGTACACCTGGTCGATCTCGACTAGGGTGGTCTTGCCGACTAGGCTTCCTCGGGTAGGTGTGCTCGACAAGCTCGGATCTGGGCTCTGGGCGTCGTCGATCTCGACTAGGGCTCCTCGAGTTCGACTAGGGTGTGGCCTTCTCTGGTTGAGCAGCTTTTCCTCGGTACGGACTCGGACTGGCGTTGTGGGGCTTGTCGATCTCGACTAGAGCTTGTCGAGATCGAGTAGGGTTGTCCTCGGCTTCTCGATCATTTCTCTCCTCGACTCCGGGTGTGCACTGGTCTTCGTCGATCTCGACTAGGGTCTTGTCGAGATCGAGTAACTTCCGGAGCTGGGTTGGTCTGGCTCTCGACAATGCCCTTAGTCGACAAGGCTGTGCTCGGACATGCTTGTCGAGATCGAGTAAGAGCTACTCGAGATCGAGTAACCTTGGCTCTCAGCTCGCTTCTACTGGTTCCGCTGCTTCTTTGCCCTTGGACTTCTGTAGTCGATTTCCGAGCTTTTCTGACCTTCTGTAGAATTGCTGTAAAACGCCTCGAATTCTGCGATTTAAACAGAAACTGGTGTATATTCCATAATTTGGCAAATAAACATAAACTACATAGGTTCTGTACTATCTTAGCCCAAATGTATGAAATGTATGCAGAAATCGATATAAAAGTTACTGTAAAACATGGCAGATTCAGCTCACAACACTATCTCTAGGTAGAATCTTAACCTTGTTAGGGTTATTTAGAGATAAGGGTTGCTATGACTCGTAGGACTAGTAATCTACCTAAGATTTGGACAAGGACATTGATAGGAAAAGACAAGAACTAGAGGTTGAAACAAGGATCAAATTCATCAATCGAAGTGATAAATTGTAGGTGAACCGAATTCTCTCCACTGCATTCTACAACACAATTTACTTTATTTGCTTCCTTCCGCTTTGATAAAAGGCGGATCTTTTTCACACCAAAAGCCCCCAATTGCTCTCTTAGCGATTAGACTTGCACTTAAATTGAATAGATTTCCCTGTTGATCGACCTCTTTCTTACCAACTATACTAGTTGTGAGTTTGAGTATTCTTTGGCATGAACAACGACAAGTTTTCCTCTTGTCAACCCCAAACTTTATTCTTATATTATGCTTTTGTTTTGTCTATTGTGAAATTATTATTATTATCATTCATATACTTGAACAAATTTATATTGGGTATGCCTTAAGTTACAATTGTGTGAAATCTTCTCTTTACTTTATAATTCATTTTTTATATATATTAAATTATTAATTTGAGATATGAGATACTTGATATGGACTGAATACTGATATATAGCAATACAATTGCGGGGAGGGGGATTCCATCTCTAGGGTTTGGAAAGTCTGCAGCGAACGCTTCCGGCGATCGAGAGCACGCCTTCATTCTCTTCCAGTGCAGGGTTGTGGGAGCTAGAGATTCTCGCCGATCTAGTGCGAGGTTCACCGTGGCTGCGAATAGCCAACCGTTGGGACGAACAGGTTTTCGAAATAATTAGGGTTAGATTAGGGCTGATGGAAGGGGGGGAAAATTTCACTTAACGAGGGAGGAGAGGGAAGCAGTGGAGATAGGAGATGTGATTGCAACAAGGGAGAAGAGCAGTGTGCCGATACTCATAGGGTCTCTGGAGATGTCGAGGCCGTTCAACTCGTACGCACTGAATACTACCATGAAGACGGCTTGGAGGGTAAAGAAGGGTTATCATTTCCGTGAATTGGCGACGAACGTGTTTTCGTTCCAGTTTAGTGATCAGGCTGAGAAGGATCGAATATATAAGTCGGGGCCGTGGGCATTTGACCGTGCTATACTAGTTCTCAGGGAGCCGGGACAGGAACAACCGTCGAAGATGAAGTTCGACGAAACATCGTTCTGGATTCGTCTTTACGATCTTCCAATCGGAGCATTCACCAGGGAGATTGCGGAGAAGTTGGGATCCAAGGTGGGTGATGTTGTAGACGTCGATGAGGGCTCTCTACAAGTGTGCGGTAAGTTTGCTAGGAGTAGGGTTATGTTGGACTTGAAAAAACCGCTTAGGAGGGGAGTAATGGTGACTTTGGGGGGAAAAAAGATGTGGATAGTGGTTAAGTATGAGAGATTGGCAAACTTCTGTTACATTTGTGGAAGGATTGGGCATGTGGAGTTGGATTGCGAGAATGAAGAGGCCAAGCAATACCACAATGAGTATGGTGATTGGATGAGGGCCTCTCCTATAAGGGCCAACCAAAGGAGTATGGAGGGAGGTAGGGGGAGACAATGGAATGGGGAGAGGGCCTGGGGGGAGGATGGAAGGGAGAGTGGTGATGAGGGAGTGTGTAAAAGTAGAAGGAGGAGGTCTTTGATGGATGAGCTGGAGGATAATAATGGGGAGGAGGAAGATGAAGAGCAGGGTGGGGATACTGACAAAGGGGAAGTGAATGGAGGGGTGATGGAACAATTGCAAAATGTGGGCTTGAGTGAGGACAAGAGGGAGAACGTGGTCCCTTGTCTAATAGAGGAGGGGATTATAAATAATGAGGGATGTAAAATGAAAGGCAAAGGGGAAGTGAATGAGGGGAGGGCTGAATTGGGAGGGCATAGAAAAACAGAGGGAGGGGGAAAGAAATCATGGAAAAGGGCGGCTAGGGAGGGAGCTAACGATAGGGTTAATAAGGAGGTGGGGGGAAGTAGTATTGTAATTGAAAAAGGGAGCCTAGGGGATAAAAAACGAAAGGAGTTGGGGGCTGATGACATGATGAATATAGACAGTGTGGGGGAAACAAAGAAACAAAAAGTGATTCTGGAGGGAGCTTCAGTTTCGATATCGGCGAGAGAGGTAACGGACCTCTCTTGTCGGAAGCCATGAATATAATAAGTTATAACTGCCTGGGATTGGGGGGAGGCTGGGCAGTTAATATGCTCACCGATCTGGTGAGAAGGGTGGCCCCGAAGGTGGTATTCTTGATGGAAATGAAAAGTGCAACACCGAGAATGGAGTTCATAAGAAGAAAGCTAGGGATGTCGGGGTGCTTCACGGTTGATTGTGTTGGAAAGTCTGGGGGATTATGCCTCTTGTGGGAAGAGGAGGTAGTGGTGAATATTAGAACCTACACGAGGCATCACATTGATGCCGAGGTGACTATTGATAAGCAGACTTGGAGATTCACTAGTATGTACGGATGGTCAGCAAAGGCGGAGAAGAGGCATACATGGGGATTGATAGAACGCCTTCATGAGGAGGCGCATTCTCGATGGGTTTGTATTGGGGACTTTAATCAGGTGCTGAGCTCGGACGATAAGGAGGGTGGAGCGGAGGCTGATTTTGGCCTAATGTCAGAATTTAGGGAGGTGGTGGATAGATGTCGATTACAAGAGCTGCCTTTTGAGGGTCCTCGATAAAATTGGGATAACAATAGGCGAGGAGATGCTTTCATCCAGGAGAGATTGGATATGGCATTTGCTAATGCTGATTTCTTAGGGCTTTATAAGGAGGCTTGTGTTCATCATTTGGCTAGAATAGAGTAGGATCATGTGCCGATCCTGTTGAAGCTGAGTCCGGAAAAGGAGGATATAAGCAGGGGAAGGGTCCAAAATCATTCCGGTTTGAAGCCATGTGGCTTGATGATGAGGAGTGTGAGACAGTGATTGAAAATGGATGGAAAAATCCCGGAAGCAGCAGGTCGACAGAAGGAGTTATGGGGAAGATAGCTAGATGTGCAGAGGATCTTAGGGGTGAGATCGGCATCAGTTTGGGAATGTTAGGAAGGAGTTACAACTTGTGAGGGACCAATTGAAAGAGATGGGTCTTGGGGGTATGAAAGGGAGTGATGTAGAGAAGAGGCACAATTTGGAGGAGAAAGAGAGGAAGTTGATGGGGAGAGAGGAAATTATGTGTGAAAACGCTCGAAGCGAAAGGCCACCAGTTTTACGTGGGACCCGGGAGTCTCCCTAATGAAATTTCCACTCTTCCCGACGGGCTTACCTGACCCGCGTCAAAAGGATTGACGCGGCCCAACCTGTGCCGCGGGAAGCTTAAACTTAATTGATCGATTTTACAAATAGGAGTTCCCTAATCGAGCTTTCCCTAAACAATTTGGAAACCTAACTTTATCATACCTGTTGTTTGTTAAAAGTCTTGGTATTTATTGACACTGACTCATAATAGAATTTTACAAGGAATGTATACTGGCTTCAGATCCGCGGAGATTGATATTCGCACAGGTGAGCGTCGGTTCTTTTTCCTTTTATCAGACTTCCCTTCCGCGTGTAAATGTTTCTTTTGCTTCCTTTCCCTGGTTTCAATCTCTCTTCTCCGCTTATCCAATTTCCTTTCAATCCTTCAGTTTTCCCCCAAAAAAGTCCCCATTCCCTTGCGTAATTCTCTCTTATTTATAGTCTTTTGGCTCACTTGCATGTCGTGCCACGTGTCGTTCTTTGTTCAACACGTGTTGCACTCGTGGTATGTGGGCATGGCCGCCACGTATCTATTTCTTTATCCGCGGATGCCCTGTTTGTGTAACCACTTCAGTCTTTTCGTCCGCGGATGATAAAATCTTTTGTTTCGCTCCATGCCTGATTTGTTTTGTATCCCTGGTGTTCTGACGGGAGTCTTTTGGTTTTCGGTTTAGTCACAACTCCTCGGTCCGTGTTGATTATGTTTAGTAATTGACGCGGATCGATACTAAATAAAAAATGTTTGTGGTTTTGTTTCAATTGCTGATTTGATGCGTTTGTTGGGCCTCTTTTTGACGAGCTTTTGGCCTAATTTGGGCCCATTAGGCCCATTAACGCTTGGAATTTCAAACGCCGTTGAATTCCTATAAGTTACCCTGTTGCATTCACTTTTTTACCCACATTTGTCTTTTTCCACTTTCCGCGTTTTTTAATCTTTATCTTTTTCATCTTCCGGCAGCGATCTCCTAGGGTTCCGGCGGTTTGTTTTGAAGTTTCAGGCGGTTTTCTTCAATTCTCGCAAGGTATTTCTTTTTGTTCTTGGCTTGTTCTTGAGTTTTCTTCGCTTTTTCTTTGATTTTTCGTCCTTTGGATCATAGATTTGAGTGTGAAATTGTCTTGGAGGTGTTTTTTGGACAAAGTTTTTTCTGGGTTTAGTAAAGATTTTCGTACCATTTTCCTCTAGTTGTTTTTAGAAATGGCTAATCTCAACAAAGAAGGTGACTCACTAGATGATTTTGAGAGGGATGAGGGATGGAGAGGTGATGGTGCTTCATCTTCTCATGCGCGTCCGCTTTCGGGGCCGCTTCCCATTTCCTCAGGGAGTTCTTCTTCTTCCTCTGATGATTCTTCGTCAGATTCATCTTCTTCTACGTCCGCGTCTACCCCGAACCGCGTTGGACCCAGTGGCAGCCCAATCAAGGTGAGAAGGCGTCGGAAGCGTTCTGACCCTGATTACTATTCATCACCTTACTCAGTTTCTTCTTATTCGAAGGGATGCGCGGATGGTGAAAATACAGCACCTGTGGATGATTCTGGCGTTAGTTCCTCCAAGGATGAGGGGATATCGTCCGCGTCTCAATCGACGATCCAAAAAGCGGAGGAAGTTTGGATTCCTTATGAGCTTTCCCCCATTGGTTTGGCGGAAAATGCTAAGGTAATCCGTTCCAAAGAGAACTTGACTGATTTGGATACCCCTGCGTATGACTTGAAGGATCTTGAGTCTTGCCTCTTTTCGGGAGATTTTAAACCTTTTCCTCCCCCAACCTGTCGCCCGCCAGTTGCGCTTGAGAGGATTCATCCATGGAGATCCCCAGTGAGTGAATTAAGGGGTTGTACTACTTTGTTGAATTTTGAGGATCTTGACACCCTTTTGCAAGTTTTTCCATGGCCGGAGGGTATCGAATTTGTCTACCCGAAGAGGGAGGTGGATGTTTGGATGCTTACGAAGACTGCTTAGTCGTATACGCGGCCTGTTTGTCTCAAGGTTTTCTTCTTCCTATTTATCCCCTTTTCTCAAAGTTTTTGGAGGAGTTCAACCTGAGTCCTGCTCAAATCGTCCCCAATGGTTGGATGTTTTTTACAAGTTTTGTTATGAGATGCAAGGAGATCGGCGTTGCCCCTTCGTTAGAACTGATGCTAAGTATTTTTTCTCTGAAGAAGGGGACTCAGGATCAAAGATTCTATCAGTGCAACTCGAGTTGCAAATACATGGAGAGGTTGTCTAGCAAGCCGAATTGGAAATATAAGTGGTTTTTAGTCCGCGACAAATCCGGACAGGGTTTCGGTTGCCGAACGGTTCCAGGGCCTTTTTGCTCTGCCTCAAAGCCTAAAATTTCTAATCTTTCTCAATTCAAGTCATCTTTTTCTCATATTCCCATATTTCCTTGGGAGAAAATGTTGTCCGCGTTGCGTCTTGAGATGGCTGGCTTGAGCATGCCTCATCCACGACTAGGTGGCTGCTTTGTTTAATTATTTGTGCTTTCCCGTTTTTACTTTCCTTAGAGTGGTTGACTTATCAAAGTGAATTTCATGTTTTGCAGACAAGATGAACTTGGACGCGCTCTTAAAGCGACACAAAACTAAATCGGGAAAAAAGAAGAAATCCAGTTCAGTTGTCAATGATCCTCCTGTTCCCCCTTTGATCTTGGATGCGACACCAATTACTGATGCAGGTGTCGCGGATGAGGAAGGTGCTTTAGTTGAGTCCTTGCCCTTGGTTCCTGTCCCTAGGGAGGAAAATATCGGTCCGTCCGCGCCAGGATCTTCTAGACCCAAGAAAAGAAAACTCTCCACTGTCGCGGGGTCAGCCGCTCCGGACAAAAAAGAGCTCTTCCTGGAGGGTGTGGCCACACTCCGTGAATTTCCCATGCCTGGTTTCGATCCGGTTGACCTGCAAGGTCTCGCTTTTCCGGCCAAGAAACGTTGCCTCCCAGAGAAAGGATATATCAAACGCATGGATCTCGTTACCCTCTCCGCTTACTTTGATCGTTTAATACAATGGGTAAGCTTAGATTGTTTTTAGAATTCTCTTCTATTTTTCTTGACGCGTTCTATTTTGATCTCTCTTCTTTTTATCCTGGTTTTTTAGTTAAGGGTGATCCAGCCGGACGTTGAGAGACGCATGGTTTGTGGAGATGAAGACCTCAGGAAGAAAGAAGAGGAAATCAAAAAATTGAACCACAAGCTCCGCATACTGGGGAACACGGTTGGGGATCCAGCTTCAGTGGAGAAATTCAAGAAAAGGTCAGTTGAACTTCATGAAGAAGTGCAATATCTGAAGAAAGAGATGGCCGCTCTTCAGAAGAAGTATGATGACTTGAGAGCTTCTTCGAAATCCATTGCCTCCCGCGTCAAAGAGTTAGAGGCTTCTGAAGGCGAATCACAGAAGCTTCTCGAGGCTAAGCAAGCTATCATAGGCAAAATGGAGGAGGATTTTTCAATTCTTCGAGAAGAGCTATCGATGACCAAACAGGAGCTTGAAGCCGTGAAGGGGCGATCAGATCAGGATGTGGCTCTTCAATGGCTTCAGAGTCCTGAGGGTTTGGAGCATCTGTCTTCTGAATGGGTTAAGACCGAGGCTGGTATCTCTTTTCTGTCCTCCGCAGCTAAGGCATGTCTCCAAACTCCCAAGGGATCCAGTATCCTGAAGGATAGATGTTTCGGCTTTTTTCGAAAGGGGATGGTAGCAGGGATTAATCAATGTGTGACGCGTTCGTCAACCAATCCAGGCATCCCTTTGGAAAAGTTCGAGCCTAGCTTGGAGAGCGCTGATTGGGGTCTTTCGAAGGAGGAGATGGAAGCGGAGGACTCTTATTCCGAGGGTGATGATGAAGATGAAGCGGAGGAAGAGGAGGAGAAGGCTAAATCTCCCTGAGATTCTTTGTAATTTTAGGTTTTTGTGTGGTGATGAACATTGGGGATTTGTATGTGATCCCTCGGTTTTTGATGTGCCTTTGAGATTTTTCTTTTGTTTTGTAGGTAGGTTGAAGATCTCTCTGGCCAAAACATTTGCATCACTATGCATGTTCTTATTTGCAGTAAATATTTATATATTTATTTTTTGGTTCTTCCAAGTGTTGAAAAGATTTATCCTGGTGTCTAAGTTTTATCACCACTTGTCTTTACTTTCTTGGATGAGTTTTTCTTTTTAAGCTTCCGACTTTGGTCCCTTGAAATTGGGTTTAATAGGTTGCGTTTATTGCAAGCGTTATGTCTTCTGGAAATTTTAACCCATGGGCTTTTTTTCAAAAGATTGAGAAAGCGGAGCAACTCTCTCGACTAGTGAGTATCTTTAGTCTTTGTTTTCAAACAAAGCTTGAGTTATTTCATCTTAAATGTTGATTTATTCCATGTATAGGTTATGCCTTCCCAATTTGAGGCTGAGTACGGACCTCTTCCTCCACGATGGGCCTTTCTATCGTCTTATCTCGTCCGCGACTTTCCTGTGGATGTATCATGGAGTGAAAATGGTCTTTCTCAGATTGATAGTGGTTGGGATGAATTTCTCATGCTTCATCACCTAGGGATTGGAAGTGCCATGACGTTTTTTCACAAAGGGAATGTCTCCTTCCAAGTTTGTCCGCGTCGTGAAGTCGTGACTGAACCTAATCCGACTTTGGACTCGGTTTCCTCGTCATGTGGTTCTAGTTGAAATATTTTCGTGTAGGCCTTTCGCAGTTCTTCAAGTTCATCGTTTGTTATGAGTTTCTTAGTGTACTGGGAAAATAAAAAAGGAATTCGTAGTTCTTTTGTATCGTTTCCGCGTATTTTACCAAGCTATAATAAAAAAGGAGGGGATCTTTATTACTTTTGACAAAGGAAAAGCGCGTACAGAAACCACCCACAGGATTTGATCCCCTTAGGCTTGTTACATAATTGACGCGGATAACTTATTGGGAGACTAAGGGTGGCCTATCTCCCCATTTTCTTCGCTATCTGGGCTAACAACGTCAACTTCAAAGATAGAGTCTCCCATGTAGGTGAAAATCAACGCGGATCCTACATTGACTCGATTAGCTCGTGTGAAGTCGCGCCATCCTTGAGTTAGCCAAAAAACGCCATCTTCATCCTTGTCTACCTTTACTTCGTGTTCTTGATTGGAGCGGGACCAGAGCCTGGCGCGAGTGTGAGCGTCTTCACCGATTAGGACATACATCAGAGGGAGACGAAGGGTTTGAAGTTGCTGTTCTCTCATAATGACTCTGTAGAAAGCCCTAGGCTGGGGGTTTGGATCCATTTTGTTTTCGAGTTTGCTTTCTGTTTTTGGGTGTTCTAGGGGGGTTTTATACTCGTCTTTGCGAGGTTTCCCATCTTTGGTTTCGTCGCTCCTTTGTAATTTGAATGAATTGAGCTTCTACTTTCGTCAATCTTGGGAAAAGTTTTTTACATCTGGTAACTTAACTTTAGGAAACGACTGACGCGTGCTCTTGACAATCGTGTCACCTGCTGCATGTTATACATGTCTTTCTTTTTGCTTTTGTTTAATTGTCCCCTTGTTGTTGATAAGGAGGGAATCTTTCACTGTGGTTTTCAGCCTTCATCGAGATGCGGGGTTCAACTATAGTTCCTCCTTTGTCCTTTAGGGCAAGCGGGGTTGTTGATCAGGGAATCCGCTGGGCTTTCTTTCAAGCGATTGACTACTCAGAACAGTTTTCGTATCTGGTAAGCTAATCAATGTTAACAATTTATAGAGAACTTACTCTTGGCTAACATTTCTCTGTTCTTTTTTAGTTGCTCCCGCTATGTTTTGAGGAGGAATATGCCGATGCTGTCCCAAGTCGCGTCTTTTTATCGTCCCATCTATTGCATGACTTCGTGGTTTGCATAGAGCGGCGCAATGGTGGTTTCCTCTACTTTGGCCGCGGATGGAGGGACTTTGTGGACTCTCATGGTTTCGAGCGAGGGGCTTCTATGATTTTTACTCATGCAGGTGAAGCTCATTTTGAGGTTCAAGTGATTGATCCGCGTGGAAGGAATAACGAGGGTCTGGTCTCTTCTGGAATAATCTCGAATTGTTCTTGAAAAATGCCCAATTTTTAAGCAAAGTTTTGGGCTTCCTTATCTATTTTAAATCAAATGGGTTTGGCTGAATTCGTAGTAGTTGCACCTGGGTGTTTCTCTATTCATGTATGTTAAGTCTTTCGAGATTTGCTTGTCACGATATCGACTTTTCAGGATTTCTGAAAGATTTTGTAACAGTACCAACTATTTATCTTGTGCATGGCATCTGTGGTCTTTGTCGAGTGACGTGACTTTTTAGCTATATGTGTTCACTATTTTCAGTTATTTTTTGACATGTGTCTGGGTTTTTGCTTTATAAAAGAGAGGTATAGTGAAGGAACCATTGATCCATCGCCTGCATCCTTTCAATGCCTTCCATGGATGATTTATCTTGGTCATTCTCTGAGAGAATTTGTTTTCCAGAGCAACTACTTCGCCTGGTTAGTTTGTTGGTTGTCGATTTTATTTTCATTGAATCAAATTATCTATTTGCGTCCTTTGAAATCCGTTTGTTTTTGCTAGTCTTTGCCTCTATGTTTCGAAGACAGACTTGGGCAAGGTCTACCTAGGAGCGTCCTTTTGTCCACCAGGATTCTTCATGATTTTCCGGTGGAGGTTGTACGCGGTGACTATAGGATTCCGTTCTTGAGGGGTGGTTGGAACGACTTTGCCGAGACCCACAGCATTAATATTGGTTCCTCTCTTACCTTTGTTCACAAAGGTGAGAATCGCTTCAATGTTCGGATTTTAGATTCTGTGGGAGATGAGGTGGATGCTGAGTGGGCTTCTTCAGAGTCAGAAGGTCCTCCCTCGAATGGGTTTCGTTTAAGCCAAGGCAGGACTCGCATCATTCCAGGGCGCTTTCCGCGGGCCTAGGTTGACGGGTGTTTTTACTTTTAACTTTGAATCGCCTGTAACAATTTCTTTCCAAAAATCGCGATACCTTTTAGGGAATCCCTAAATGAGTATTTCCTTTGTAATATTTCGACCGCGGTCAGTTGACAGGTCTGGTTCTTTGAAAGGCTGATCGGACTTTGATTTCCAATGATCTTATCAATAAAGGAATGTTTTCTTTATCGAGAATAAGGATTTAATTACAGGATTGTTGTGAAGTTTTTACTGTATTGTTTTTAGGACTTTTTATGAAATGCTGTTTCTGAGAATGCGGATTCGATTAGAGGCCTGACGCGGATATAAGCTCCAGCGTCTCAGGACTTTATACGAAGTAACGTCTCTGAGAGTGTGGATTCGATCAGAGGCCTGACGCGGATATAAGCTCCAGCGTCTCAGGACTTTATGCAAAGTAACGTCTCTGAGAATGCGGATTCGATCAGAGGCCTGACGCGGATATAAGCTCCAGCGTCTCAGGACTTTATGCAAAGTAACGTCTCTGAGAATGCGGATTCGATCAGAGGCCTGACGCGGATATAAGCTCCAGCGTCTTAGGACTTTATACGAAGTATCGTCTCTGAGAATGCGGATTCGATCAGAGACCTGACGCGGATATAAGCTCCAGCGTCTCAGGACTTTATGCAAAGTAACGTCTCTGAGAATGCGGATTCGATCAGAGGCCTGACGCGGATATAAGCTCCAGCGTCTCAGGACTTTATGCAAAGTAACGTCTCTGAGAATGCGGATTCGATCAGAGGCCTGACGCGGATATAAGCTCCAGCGTCTTAGGACTTTATACGAAGTATCGTCTCTGAGAATGCGGATTCGATCAGAGGCCTGACGCGGATATAAGCTCCAGCGTCTCAGGACTTTATGCAAAGTAACGTCTCTGAGAATGCAGATTCGATCAGAGGCCTGACGCGGATATAAGCTCCAGCGTCTCAGGACTTTATACGAAGTAACGAATGCGAGTTATCATAGAAAGCGCCCTCTAACCGCTTTATTTAATTTTTGCGGGGGCGACTTAGTTTTTATATTCCTTTAACAGCTTTGATGGTTACACATAGTACTTTTTTAGATGGTCCGCGTTCCAAGTCTTGTTTAGGATGATCCCTGCGGGAGTGCTGAGTTTATATGCCCCTTTTTGGACTTCCTTGACAATAATGTACGGCCCTTCCCAGTTGGGATCCAGCTTTCCTCCAATTGCGGCTTGTCGTAATACTAGATCCCCCTCTTTAAGGTGCCGCGGAGAGATTCGTTTGTCTTGATATCTGGAGAGTCTCCTCTTGTATTCTGTCTCCTTCAGAGCAGCTGCCATTCGTCGTTCTTCAATGAGGTGGAGCTCAAACTCCAGTGCTTCATCATTGATATCGGGGTCATAGGTCATGATTCGCGCCGATGGTATCAATCTCTCGACTGGAATGACCGCGTCCATCCCAAAGACTAAAGAAAATGGGGTTTCACCAGTGGAAGTCTTTATCGATGTGCGGTATGACCAGAGTACTAATGGCAAGAGTTCTGCCCAGCGCCCTTTGGCTGCGTTGCCAAGCTTCTTTTGTATCCCATGCAGCAGCTGTCGGTTTGTTGTTTCTGCCTGCCCATTCGTCTGAGGGTGAGCTACGGAAGAGATTTTAAGATTAATGCCCAATCCTGCACAGAAATCCCTGATCGTTCCACAATCGAATTGTGGCCCATGGTCTGTGATTATCGTCTCAAGTACTCCGAAACGGCAAACAACGTTTTTCCACAAAAACTTTCTTACCTTTTCCGCGGTAATTAAACCCATTGCTTCGGCTTCCACCCATTTAGTGAAATAGTCGACTAGGACAAGAACAAACCTCAACTGACCAGGAGCAGTGGGAAATGGGCCGAGGATGTCCATCCCCCAAACGGAAAAAGGGCAAGCTCCGGTTATACTCTTCATTGTCTCAGAAGGGCGATGATTAAGATTTCCAAACCTTTGGCACGCGTCGCACTTCTGTATGTAGCTTCGGACATCATGTCTCATCGTCGGCCAATAGTATCCCATTCTAATTGCTTTGGCTACAACTGCTCTCCATCCTTGGTGATGCGAACAAATCCCATCATGCAGTTCTTCTACTACTTCACTTCCTTCTTTTGACGATATGCATAACAGATCAGGCAAGCAGTACCCTTTTTTGTACAGTTTTCCTTCCCGGATAGTGAATCGAGAGGACTTGAGGATTATTTTCTTAGCTGCGGCTCTATCTTCGGGGAGGATTCTCTTGCCTAAGTAATCTGCGATTGGCGCCCTCCAGTCTTCCATCTCTAACTCTTGTACTTGATAGATTTCTTGAATGAGCCTTCGGTTGCTCATCCTTTCCAATACTACCTCTGTTCCTACTTCTTCTGGCATTACGGCCCCCAATCGCGCCAATGCGTCCGCTTGCTGGTTGTCATCTCTGGGAATAGTTGTTATGCAAAAACTCAAAAACGCTTTAGAAAGCGCCTGCGCTTTTCTTTGGTAATCTGGCATCAACCCTGTTCTGGCTTCATATTCCCCCGATATTTGACGCGTCACTACTTCCGAATCGGTGAAAACTGAGACTTGTCTAGCTTCTTTGATCAAGGCTATTTCCAGTCCAGCTAACAGGGCCTCGTATTCGGCTTCGTTGTTGGTAGTTTGAAAATCCAACTTGTAGGCATAGTTGTACTGCCGCTCATCGGGCGCTGTTAGTGTGACTCCTGCTCCACATCCATCTTTGTTGGCCGCGCCGTCTACTCTGAGTGTCCACTCACTTCTTTCTGTTGAAGGACCCAATTCAAAGCTTGTCTCACTGATGAAGTCAGCCAGAGATTGAGCAAGGATTGCTTTTCGTGGAGTGTATTCTATCTCAAATTCTGTGAGTTCGACTGCCCACTTCGTCATTCTCCCTGACAAGCAGGGTGAGTGGAGAATCTGCCGCATAGGTAACTCCGTCATCACTCGGATTAAATGATCTTGAAAATAGGGTCTTAGCCTTCTTGCCGCGAATACCAAGCATAGAATCATTTTTTCCACTGGTTCATATCTTGTTTCCGCGTCCTGAAGAACACGACTGATGTAGTAAACTGGAAATTTTTCTTCTCGCGTCAAGACTGCACTGATAGTGACGTTTTTTACAGATAAATACAGATGGAGAGTCTCTTGTTTCACAGGTTGGTGTAGGGTAGGAAGCGATGTTAGGAAAAGCTTTAGATTTTCAAAGGCTTCCTGCAACTCTGGTGCCCACCGTATAGGTCCTTTTTTCTTGAGTAGAGCAAAGAAAGGTAACGACTTATCCGCCAGGCAGGAGCAGAAACGGCTTAAATAGTTCACTGCTCCATTCAGGGATTGTAATTCTTTAATCGTCCGCGGCGGTTGAAGATTCTGAATTGCTGTGACTTTTTCTGGATTGACATCAATTCCCCTATGGCTAACCATAAAGCCCAAGAATTTCCCTGAATCAACCCCAAAAACGCATTTTTCCGCGTTCAAGTTCAAGCCTCCCCTTCGAAGAGAATCAAAAGTTTCTTGTAAGTCCGCTGCATGATCCTCTGCTCTTTCACTTTTAACAACAATATCATCCACATAAATTGAGACGTTCCTGCCAATTTGATCACGGAATATTCGATCAACTGTCCTCTGAAATGTTGCTCCTGCATTCCTGAGCCCAAAAGGCATAACGCGGTAGCAAAAGATTCCTTGATTGGTGATGAAGGTCGTAGCTTTTTTGTCCGAAGGTTCCATGTTTATCTGGTTGTACCCTGAGTAGGCATCGAGAAAGCTAAGGACCTTGTTCCCGGCGGTTCCGTCAACGAGTTCATCTATGGACGGAAGTGGGTAACTATCTTTAGGGCAGGATTTGTTAAGATCAGTAAAATCAATGCACATTCTCCACTTCCCATTGGATTTCTTCACTAGGACAACATTCGAAAGCCATTCAGAGTCTTCCACTTCCTCAATGAAGCCAGCTTCTAAAAGTTTATTAGTTTCTTCTTTGGCCGCGGCAGCTTTTTCTGGTGCCATTTTCCTCCTCTTCTGCACTATAGGCTTTGCTCCTGGGCGGATCCTTAAAGTGTGCAACGCTATTGCAGGCGGGACACCTAACAGATCTCGGGGACTCCAAGCAAAGACGTCTCTTGACCTTGCTATGATTTCTAAAACTCTGGTTCTTTCTTCTGATGCCAATGCTTGCCCTAGGTAGATTTTTTCCTTCGAGTTAGAGAAGGGTGTGACTGTAATTTTTTCATCCGCGGTAGCTGTTTTGACTTCCATTGGCCGGACTTCTAACTCTGCCTCTGAGAACTCGGCTGACACACTATCTCCGACTTCAGATTGGCAATTCTCATTTAAACACATCACTTCTTTATTTTTCTTGATTGAGGTCAGATAACAGCTTCTGCTTTCTGGTTGCTGTCCGCGGACTTCGCCTATTCCTCCCCCTGGTAACGGGAATTTTCCCAAAAAGTGGTAGATTGAAACTACCATTTGAAATTTATAGAGAGAAACTCGGCCCAGTAAAGCATTATATACGGTAGGAATTTTCACCACTGTGAAGATAATATTTTCCATACGTCTGTTAGGAGGGGTCCCTAAAACCACTGCAAGCTCGATTGTACCGGCGACCTGCACTTCTCCTCCTGAGAATGTGATTAGCGTTCCAGGATATGGTTTTAGTGAAGCCGCGGAGATTCCCATTTGAGAAAAGGCTTCCCATGATAGGATGTCTACAGAAGACCCGGTATCAATGAATACTCTCTTCACAGTCTTGGCAGCTATCTGTGCATGAATGACTAAAGGGTCAGAATGTGGCATTCTTATCTCTTCCGCGTCCTTTGGTGTGAAGGTAATGTTTTCATGCTGTTCGAAGGAAATTTTTCTACTTGACGCGGACGGAGGCTGTCTTCCTTCCCTCTCATAGTTTCTTCTTTCCTGCCTACTGGATCCGGCCATGGATAATCCTCCCGCAAGGGTGTTGATGAAGCCCTCTGGTTCGGGTATCTGTCCTCCTTCTGCTTCCCGTGCTTCCCTCTGATTGACAGACCTTTGAGCCACCGGTGTGTTGTTGTATCTCCCTCCGCGGCCTCTTCTTCCTCTGCCTCTCCCCCGGTTATGGACCGGGAAATTTCTGCGCGGATCGGGCTGCCTATCATATTGTTCCTGTGGGTTTCGGGGTTCGTCAAATCTAGGACCTCTGTCTTGCCATCGAGGTTCGTAACTAGGTCGGCTCTCTCTTCTTGGCGGAGATCTCATATCGCGGCCTCTGTAATGACCTTCTCGCTGAGGATGTGCATGGGGTGGATCCTCCCTTCTGCGAGATCCTTGGCCCCTCTCCAGGTTCATATGCACTTCATCACGATGGGGACGAAAATCTACTGCTTCTGAGTGATGTCTAAAGGGCTTGGCTTTTTCTTTTTTGAATTTCCCTATCAACTTTCCAAATGGTCCTGAGTTTCCCGTATTTGCTTTTGAACTGGACGCGGCGGCTTCCTCTGCTTCTATTTGTCTGGATACCCGCTCTCTCAAGTCATCATAACTTGTGGGTTTCTTCCGGAATAAATACGTCTTGAACTCCCCTTCGGCTAGGTTGCCCATAAGTATGATTATAGCCGATTCGTGGTTGAAGTTTGGGATTTGGACCACCATGCTGGTGAAACGAGTGAAGAAATGCCCCAACGACTCTCCAGCTCCTTGCCTGATAGAATTCAAATCAAGCATAGTCTTCTTTCTCGTACGCGCACTCCCAAAATGAGAAGTGAAGATGTGAGACAGCTGTGCGAAACTGGTCACTGATCCTTTGGGGAGGTTGGTGAACCAAGTCAGCGCGATTTTGGTAAGTGTAGAGGGGAACGTTCTGCATAACATAGCGGCATTGTATTCATTAATCCCCATTGCTGTAGTGAAATGGCAAAGATGATCCTCAGGATCAGATGTCCCGTCATACTTCATAAGGTTCACATCTCTCCATCGTTTTGGTACTGTCGCGAAGCAGATTTCTTGAGTAAACACTGATGGGAATCCGATCGGTGCCCTCTCATTCCTTCTTTCTGCGGAGTCAGATTTTGTCGATGTTGAAACATCAGTCGATCTATCTCCGCGTCGATGTTTGTTTTCTCTATAATAGTGATCATCTTGCCACGTTTGCCGTGGCACTTCTTGGTTCTGAAAACCATAGTTCCAGTTGCTGGGGTTTTCAAAAGCAGTGTTGTGACGATCATTAATCCCCTGTTGTCCCTCGGGCCTATAATTTCCTTGTTGACGCGGATTCTGTCCCCACTGATCATAGTAATAGTACTGAGCTTGCTCCTGTTGAAAGGGATTTGGTTGTTCGTGTCGTGCCTCATAATACCAGAAGTTTTGCGGGATGAATCCTCCACCCAATCCATATTGATTGTAATAGTGCTGTGGAGGAGTTTCAAGGTTCTGTCCTCCTATCTCAGTATTTGGATTGGTTGGTGGCGTCAGCGGGATATACATGCTTGAGGCTTCTTGATCCTGAGGGCCTTCTTGACTCATGTCCTGAGTCTGGTTATTTTGACTACCACTCATTTTTCTTGTTATCACGAATTCGTCCTGTTGTTACAGAAAGTTTGATGTCAGATACTTGGAAACTTATATTTGTAGATTTTAATAAAAATTGGAAACCCCTTAGTGTGAGGGGGTTCCTACAGACGGCGCCAGTGAAAACGCTCGAAGCGAAAGGCCACCAGTTTTACGTGGGACCCGGGAGTCTCCCTAATGAAATTTCCACTCTTCCCGACGGGCTTACCTGACCCGCGTCAAAAGGATTGACGCGGCCCAACCTGTGCCGCGGGAAGCTTAAACTTAATTGATCGATTTTACAAATAGGAGTTCCCTAATCGAGCTTTCCCTAGACAATTTGGAAACCTAACTTTATCATACCTGTTGTTTGTTAAAAGTCTTGGTATTTATTGACACTGACTCATAATAGAATTTTACAAGGAATGTATACTGGCTTCAGATCCGCGGAGATTGATATTCGTACAGGTGAGCATCGGTTCTTTTTCCTTTTATCAGACTTCCCTTCCGCGTGTAAATGTTTCTTTTGCTTCCTTTCCCTGGTTTCAATCTCTCTTCTCCGCTTATCCAATTTCCTTTCAATCCTTCAGTTTTCCCCCAAAAAAGTCCCCATTCCCTTGCGTAATTCTCTCTTATTTATAGTCTTTTGGCTCACTTGCATGTCGTGCCACGTGTCGTTCTTTGTTCAATACGTGTTGCACTCGTGGTATGTGGGCATGGCCGCCACGTATCTATTTCTTTATCCGCGGATGCCCTGTTTGTGTAACCACTTCAGTCTTTTCGTCCGCGGATGATAAAATCTTTTGTTTCGCTCCATGCCTGATTTGTTTTGTATCCCTGGTGTTCTGACGGGAGTCTTTTGGTTTTCGGTTTAGTCAATGTGGTGTCAAAGAGCGCGAGCAAATGAGTTCAAGTGGGGAGACAAGAACACCTCGTTCTTTCATAGGAAGGCGTCGGGTAGACAGAAACGGAATGAGGTTAAGAAGTTGGTGGACGAGAATGGGGAGTGGAAGGGGTTCGACGGGAAGGTCAAGATTGCTATGGACTATTTCGAAAACCTGTTTCGTTCCGAGGTGCGAGCTAGTTCGGACACGGCAACTCAAGGAATTGAGCAACTTGTATCGGATGATGACAATCTTCAGCTCCTTATGCCCTTCACAACGGACGAGGTAAAGCGTGCTCTTTTTCAAATGCATCCCACAAAAGCTCCTGGTCCTGATGGTATGTTGGCGCTTTTCTTTCAAAAGCATTGGCATATCGTCGGGTCGGATTTCTCAAATTATGTTCTCAGTATCCTCAATGGGGCGCCTATACCTCCAGATTTAAATTATACTTTTATATCACTAATCCCCAAAGTGAAGAACCCTTGCAGAATGACAGAGCTCCGACCGATAAGTTTATGTAATGTCCTTTACAAGATTGTGTCCAAAGTGCTCACCAACAGGTTAAAGAAGTGTATGGGGAAGCTGGTTTCGCAGAGTCAAAGCGCATTTGTACCCGGACGGTTGATAACAGATAATGTGTTAGCCGCTTTCGAGATCTTCCACTTCATGAAAAAGAAGAGGGTAGGGCGGAAGGGCTATGTAGCAGTGAAGCTTGACATGGCAAAGGCTTATGATCGAGTTGAGTGGAGCTTTCTGAAGGCTTGTATGCAGAAATTGGGCTTTGCGTCGGAATGGATAGAGCTTGTAATGAGGTGTGTCACCTCGGTCTCTTTCTCGGTACTCATAGAGGGGAGGCCTTCCCCTGTATTTGTGCCGGCGATGGGATTGAGGCAGGGGGATCCACTTTCCCCTTATCTCTTTTTGCTCTGTGCGGAAGGCTTGTCGGGTATGATTCAGAGAAGTGAGCAGGAGGGCTGTTTGGAGGGTATAGCAATTGCAAGGGGCGCACCGAGAGTATCCCATCTTTTCTTCGCTGATGATAGCATGCTGTTTGCGAAAGCGACTTGTCAACATGGCAGAGAAATTGTCAACATTCTCCGGGACTACGGAGCGGCGTCGGGACAACAAGTGAACTTCGCAAAGTCAGAGATATCTTTCAGCAGAAATGTTGGTGCGGCTCAAAGACAGGAAATGCAACGGGTGTTGCAGATTAGGGAAGTTGGAAAACATGAAAAATATCTTGGTTTTCCTACGATGATTGGGAGATCGAAGAAAGTCATATTCGGCCAGCTCAGGGAAAGAATTTGGAAGAAGGTGATGGGATGGAAGGAACGAGCATTGTCAAGAGGAGGGAAGGCGGTGTTGATTAAATCAATCGCACAAGCAATCCCGACGTACGCAATGTCATGTTTCAAACTGCCTACTGGTCTTTGTCATGACATTGAGCAACACCTTTGTCGTTTCTGGTGGGGAGATGGCTCCGACAAGCGGAAGGTGCACTGGTTACAATGGAAGAAGATGTGTCTGTCGAAGGAAAAAGGAGGGATGGGGTTTCGGGACATGGAATTGTTTAACAAGGCATTACTTGCAAGGCAAGGGTGGAGAATAATGCAGGAGCCGGAATCTTTACTCGCGAGGATTCTGAAGGCTCGGTATTTCCCCCGCACGTCATTCTTGAAAGCATCGGCGTGGGTGATCAACCTTCTTATACTTGGCGGAGTCTCAAGGCGGGGCGGGATGTTCTTGTACAAGGGATGAGATGGCATATCGGGAATGGGTCGCAAGTAAGTGTGTTTGACGATAGATGGCTCCCAAGGCCAAGGAGTTTTAAGTATGAGACTGACGGAGGCTGATGTCCCGGACGAGCAAATTTGGCATTATAATAGGGACGGTGGCTTCACTGTACGTTCGGAATACCACATGCTAGTGGAGAGGAGTTACACTGCGGTTGGGCCATCATCTTCGGATTCGACGGCTGCTGATCGGGTGTGGAAACAAGTGTGGAAACTCAACGTGCCACCACGTATTCGGAATCTCCTATGGAGGGCTTGCAGGGGCATCTTACCTTGCCTTGCAAACCTGAAGCGGAGGCATATAGCCGAAGGATGAAATTCATGTCTTTTTCAAGTGTAGGAAAGCAAGGGAGATATGGGACAAGTACCCGGCCACGAGCACATTTGGGGAAGGTGCAAGAACAGTACTGGAGGCTTGTGAACGTGCGTTTCGAACCGGCACTGAGGAGGATGTTCAGTTATGGGCTCACATGATCGAGGCGATTTGGACAACTCGAAACAAACGCCTATTTGAGCAAGCTGAGACTGAGCCGATTTGGGTTGCCAGACAAGCAGAGGGTCGGATGGAGGAGTTTAACCGTGTCTGCAAAATCGGGAAGGGAACGCAGCGCGAGACCGTAAGCGACGAGATGTGCTGGATTAAACCGCCGGAAGGGTTTGTCAAGGTCAGCTGTGATGCAGCTATTGATGAGAGGAAAGGGTGCGGTATTGGGTGTGTGGCGAGAACAGAAACCGGGGAGATGGTGTTTGCTGCAACGCGCAGAACTCGACCTTCAGTGCGGGCTGATCTGGTTGAAGCGGAGAGCCTGGCATGGGCACTTGAGGTGTGCATTGAGCGAGGTTTGCCGAGGGTGTGGATAGAGAGTGATTGCTCAACTGTCATTACTATGCTTCGTAATGGATGCTTTCCGAAGGGTGAGATTGGGGCTCAGTTGAGGAAGATTGTTCAGCTAGCTTCTAGATTCATCGAGTGCAGATGGAGTTTCATTCGGAGACAGGCTAACCGGGTGGCTCACTTTCTTGCTAGTGTTAGGCCTAGTAATGCTACTTTCATTGCAAGTTCTGTGTTAATTCCTTTTGAATTGAAACTCTTGTTAGCAGAAGATGCAAGGTAATACATAATTGGTTGGTTCTAAAAAAAAAAAAAAAAGAGGAGATACTTGATATGTTTGAAAGTTAGAACATAGTTTTAGTTCATCCTGATTCCTGATATACTATCTTTACTTTACAACAAATATTTTTTCCCATTTATCAAAATTTAAGAGTATAGATATAAAATATATTCCTTAGCTACAATATCATAATTAATTTTCTTTTTACATTATTAATACGCCAAAAGTTAATTTGAACGATAATATATGGAATACTAACATGCAGATTAATATGCTCTCAGTTTTGTTGGTTAGTGTAGAATGATAGAATTGATTTAAAGTCCTCCTTAGGGCTCTGTATTCGTCGAGCATAGCCGCCTGCCAATTCGGGTCGAGGAGGGCTGTTTTGTGGGAGGTGGGGATGGGGGAGAGGGAGGTCTGGGAGCCGGGAAGGACGGGGGCGGCGGGTGCAGGTGCGGCGGGCGCCGCCAGGGGGGGTACGAAGCGGCGGGTGCAGCAAAGTGGGTTGCGGCGGGCGCCGCCAGGGCTGCGGCGGGCGCCGCCACGGAGGGTAAACATGCGGCGGGTGCCGCATTTGGGGTTGCGGCGGGCGCCGCACGTAGGGGAGACGAGGGTGTTTGGCGATGTGATGGACGGTGGATAGCGGGGTGATGGGCGGTGGTCATGGAGACGATCTGACGGGGTCGGAAGACTCCGGAGACGCTGCGGGTGTGTGGTCTTGTGGTGGGGGGTGGCGAGGGAGGTGGGGGAGGGGGAGACGCAGGAGCACCGGGAGAGCTCTGGGGAAGAATGAAGTGAGGGAATGGTGAATCAGACTCTGTCGACGACACAGGGGGTGTGGGAGATGCGAAGGGAAATCGCGACTCATCAAAGGTGACATGACGTGAGAGAATGATCTTGTGGGTCTTGATATCGAGGCAAATGTAACCGCGATGATCAGACGGATAGCCTAGGAAGACACATGGAGTGGAGCGCGGGTGAAGCTTGTGCGGGGCTGTGGATGATTGGTTTGGGAAACACAAGCACCCGAAGGTGCGAAGGTGATCATACCTAGGCTCAGCGTAATAAAGTGTCTGAGCTGGCGAGCGATTGTGTAGGGTAGTGGAAGGGAGAATGTTTAGGAGATAACATGTGGTGGATAAGGCGTGAGGCCAATAGGGAAGGGGAATAGATGCGTGGAAGAGGAGAGAGCGCATCATGTTGGTAATGGTTCTGATGATTCTTTCTACCTTGCCATTCTGCTGAGAAGTATAGGGGCAAGACAAGCAATATGAGATCCCATTTGCGGCAAAGAAGGAGTGAAAGTCTTTGTTGTCAAATTCACGACCATTGTCACATTGGAAACATTTGATGGACATGTGGAATTGTGTTTTGATGTAGGTATGGAATCTGGCAAAAATAGGAAACACTTGGGACTTGAAATGCAACGGGAAGACCCATAAGTAATGAGTGTAATCATCCAGAAATAAGAGGTAGTACTTGTGACCCTCCTTGCTAGGCACGGGAGAGGTCCAAATGTCGCTGTGAATGATATCAAAGGGAGCAAGGGTAGAGGTCAAAGATCGTTGGAACGGCAGTCTGGCATGTTTGCCTAGTTGGCAGGAAGAGCATAAACCAGAACGTGGGTCTTTAGTACAGGTGACAAGGTTCTGGGAACGGAGGACATCTAGAACGACAGCGCTGGGATGGCCCAAGCGTGCATGCCACGGGCTGGACGATGATGCCGAGAGGGCGACCGGACACGACTGACTGGACGCAGGAGGTGGTGTGACATGGTAGAGCTCCCCGGTGCTATTACATCTCATGCGAGTAACCCCCGTAGTAAGATCGTTCACAGAGAAACCACCATTTCCGACGATAATAGAGTGGGCAGGACCCTTAAAGAAAAGGTTTTTGTCAGTAGTGAACCGACGGACAGAGATAAGGTTTTTGACAATCTTTGGGGCAATAAGGACATTGTTGAGGTGTAGTGGGTGGGTTGGGGTCTGTAATTTGGCATGGCCAATTCCCGAAGTAGCAAGACGACCACCATTTCCGACGATAATAGAGTGGGCAGGACCCTTAAAGAAAATAGATGAGAGGTTACCTGAGGAGTTCGTCATGTGGGAGGTGGCACCAGTGTCCATGTACCAAGAAGAGTCTGGAGATGTCGGATGTGTAGAGGAGAAGGCGTGATGCAGAGCTGACGGAACATAGCCTGGGTCAGGCGATGTCAGAGAGGCCTGAGGACCGGCATGTGGAGGGGTAGGATATCTAGAGTATCCAGAGAAGGAGTGATGTTGGTGATCGTAGAGAGCCATGGAGACAAGTGATGTGAGCGAGGGAGCGAGAGAGAGACAGTGGAAGAGGATGATTGGCGACGGTGAGCCGGACAGAGGAGGCGGGAGGATCAATTTAGGGTTCCGTTAGGAAGAAAAGGTTGTGATACCATGTAGAATGATAGAATTGATGTAAAGTTCTCCTTATGGTTTCCATTCATTGATATAACATATATATAGGTTACAAAGGTATTGGGCCTTAATGGGCTTTTAGCCCACTATACAATATTAAGACCTATGTAATCTAATCAGTTAGACCTTAAATATATCCACTCAATCGACAAATTAATATGGTTACCTCATTGGCGTAAGGTGAATGGCCGGCCGGTTTGAGTCAATGAGACAAAAAAACTATAGATAAGCGGCCATTAAGCTAAGCCACATCAAGAAGGCAAAGGGGGAACAATATTGAATTAGGCAAAATGAACTAAGGAAGGATGTGATCACACTAATATGTTTTTTGTAAATGTATATATGTCTATAAGTACATATTACACAATTTTTTAAAAAATATTACATTAAACAAAGTTATCTCTTATTTTGTTAAGTATCTAATGTGTGTCTATAAACACATTATAAAAATCGGTCTACTCCGTAAACAAATTAATGATGTGATATCCCATTATAACTGATATACTGCTTTCATACTTGATTAACCTGCATATGCCGGTTAACCATTCAAGTTTGGAAATTAAAGTTAAGATTGTCTAAATTTTACTACTCCCTCCATTAATTAAAATATGTCACTTTAGTATTTTGTATAAGAAAACAAACAAAAATACACTTATTTATCACCTAATTATTATTCTATTTTTTTACTTTTTAAAAAACTACAACTAATATCTAGGGAGGATTTGCCAAATATACAAATATAAAGGCCAAATTAGCCAAATATACAAGATTTTGGAAATTTTGCCAAACTATACATCCCAATTTGCCCCCCCTTCCCCCGTGTGCCCCCTGCCCCCCCGCCAGTTTTTTTTTTTTTTTTTTTCGCGCGTCAGTGCTGACGTCATCGGCGGAAATGCTGACACCGTTTACAAGGATGGTTTTTTTTTTTTTTTCCGCGCGCCAATGCTGACGCCGACGTCGGAAATGTTGACGTTAGCAATGCTGACACCGTTTACAAGGAAGGTTTTTTTGTTTTTTTTTTCGCGCGTCAATGCTGACACCGTTTACAAGAAAGTTTTTTTGTTCCACGCGTCAATGCTGACGCCGACGACGGGAATGTTGACATCAGCAATGCTGACGCCGTCTACGAGAATGCTGACGCCGACGACAATGACGTCGGGAATGCTGACGTCAGCATTGCTCACACCCTCTACGAGGATGCTGACGCCGACAATGATGACATCGAAGATCAATATATTTGACGTATTAAGTCATTAAAAATATAAAAGGGGGAGAACAAAGAGACAAAGGAGTGTTCTACATAAAAAAAAACGAATATTTTATTTTATTTTTGGTAGTGAGAAACAAAGAATAACGGTAAACAATTAAAACAAAGAATTTTTCGACGCCGACAATGCTGACCTCTTTCCTCATCCATTTCTTATATTGCAAAAACGATGTCAACAAATATATACCTACACAAAAATATGCATGAAAACGATGTCAGCACTAAAAAATACGTATAAAAACGATGTCAGTACTAAAAAATAAACCAATTTTTAAGGAGTCAAGCATACATATATACTTACATATATAATATCAAATTAAAAACGATGTCAGTACTAAAAAATACGCATAAAAACTATGTCAGCACTAAAATAAATTGGAGACAAATTGCATTACTCACAAAAAAAACATCAATAACCTAAAAAAATCAGTAGCTAAAGATCATTAACTTCAAAACATAACTTATGCTTTCATACACATGTAAACTATCCAAACACCACAAAACCTAATTTTTCAAACGAACTCCTAAATATAGACTTCATGATCATATAACACAATATACGGAGTATATTGGTTGGTAAGTGATAACACAATCAATCAGGTGCACAAATTAAATTAAGGACAAATAAACCAAACATATATACATACATAAAAATACGTATTAAAACGATGTCAGCACTAAAAAATACGTATAAAAACGATGTCAGCACTAAAAAATACGTTTAAAAACGATGTCAGCACTAAAAAATACGTATAAAAATGATGTCAGCGCTAACGAATACGTATAAAAACAATGTCAGCGCTAAAAAATACGCATGAAAACGATGTCAGCGCTAAAAAAACCATTTTTTAATGACTCAAGCATACATATATATATATATATATATATATATATATATATATATATATATATATATATATATATATATATATATATATATATATATATATATATATATATACCTACTACAAATAATTCACATTCACCTATTGTGAAACAAGTGTGCAAAAGTCCCTATTACAGATCATAGAGGAGCATAAGCATTGAAATGGAAGTCCAATACAATGATAATTCACATTCACCTACTGAGAACAAAGGCTACAAAAATAGGCATCTTCAGTACCTTTGTGCGTCTTTCCGGATGCCGGGGGTTCCCTCAAACAAAGTGGAGATACTTTCAGGAGCAACTATGAAGACATTTGCCATGCTGAGAGTAAGACAACCAAAAATTCATTTCTTCAGTTGAAATTTTAAGGGACAATAAAGCATCTTAAACTACTAGCAGAAACATGTGCTACTCACATTCCCAGTAGTTCAAATTTCTCATCAACAGAAGGAGTGTTGAAGATGCGAACAAAGTCCCGTACTCAGTAATGTCACGCCTTCAAGCGCAATCCTCCACTGCCAAGAATACAGGACTAAAGTATCAGGAATGACAAACAATTCTTATAGAGCATCTATTAACTATGGATAGTGAAACACAAACTGTAATTGCAATGTTTCAAGACAGTTAATCAAGGAAACACTGGTTGAACTTGAAGTCCTCCAGATCCAATCCAGATCCGGTCGTCCATGGAAGAAGACGGAGATCGAGCAAGGAGGAGGAGGACTCGCGGCAGTTGAATCGCCGATCTACGAGCAGATTCAGTCGCCATCTTCTCTGCCTTGTGCCTCCAGTCGCCGGTCACCGGATTCAGTCGCCGTTTTCGTCAGAGGAAGAGGAGAAGGATCGGCATCACCGGAGTCAGCATCGATCCACCGCCTCGTCTCCAATCTCGATCGCTTCACCTCCAATCCGGCGCCGCCATGACAAAGGAGGGGAAGATTCGGCTTCAAATCTGGAGCGGCTTCAAATTGATTTGCGTTCGATTCGTCCGTATCCGCATCGATTCAACCATGGCCGGCCGCAAGAGTTCCTTGAAGCACGCCGAGAGGCGGTGGCGGATCTGACCACGAATAGGCGCCGCCGGGAGGAAGACAAAGAGGAGGGAAGGAGGAGCGTTGGAATCGGAAGGAAGAAGCAACCATGAGAGAGAGAGAGATGGACGGGGGCACATCAAATTGGGGGTGGTTTAATCTGAGATTAGGTTATAAAATGTATAGTTTTCTAATATTTACAAAAGTGTGTATATTTTGCTAATTTGACCGAAAATTTGCGCTTTGGCGCAAATTTTCTCTAATATCTATCTAATCATTACAAGGGTAATTTGGTAGAGTAATTGGTAAATTACCTAAAATTTCATGTTTTTCTTAACGAGAATTACTTTATAAAATGACATATTTTAATTAACGGAGTGAGTATTATTTTTAGTCTTTCAATTTATTTTATAGGGTTGTTATGTTTGAATTTAGGAAATAATTCACAAATTAATTAGGTTGATTAACCTACGAATTATATCATAATGATAAGGGTGTATAAGATATGTCTTATTAACATAAGTTAAAAAAATCAATCAAATTAATAATAACAATTTGGGATTTTTTTTTGAAAAAAATAACATGTGATAATTTTAATTTAAAAGCCAGCTTTGTGACAGAGAGGGAGAGATTGGGGTCACATGTTACAGATTTAGGGGGGCATTGAAAATTATTGAAATTGAATGCTTGATGGGTTATTGCCTATTCCAAGTGATGCATATATGATGATAAGACACAGGCAGTTCTTGAAGATAACTACTTCATAAATTGGTGTCTTCCTTTTCAAACTTTAATTTTACACATTTCTAACCTCCCATCTACCCTCTTTTTGTCTTTATAACCTTTTTCCGTTTATTGGAGATATGGAAAATGGTGTGTCGGAAAATACTTTTGCGTCACTTATATAAAATATTAATTAATTTGCACATATAATGGGTTGATGATCATGAAACTATATTAATTTCATTCACCCATCAAACTATTGAGACCTTCAATATATTTGCGTCACCTTCAATATATCTTATAGAGAGTGGTTGTAACATTATCGATCAATATTAAAATAATAGTCCTTCAAAAACAACGATTTTTAGCCATTTGAATCGATCAATCAGTTATTAATACAACCCCACATAACAACAACACATTTTGTTCATAACTCGGCCATTTTCTTCGAAACTCTTTCCGTGTATACATAGAACATAATTTGATTTGACCAAAAAAAAAAAATTAGAACTTAATTTGATGAGAAATACTATAATTGATCCAGATCAATCTATAGGGTTCAAATTTGAACTCCTTATACAATGACTTAAACTTTTATAAGTGTCAAAAGGTAAACATCGTCCTTATTATTCTTATATATATATAAAAGAAATCAACCCAATACTACTTTCGTGCTATACAACCCAACCGGGATTTCCCGAGAGCTAACATGCATCATAACTGATTTGATTCGGGTTCTCTAGCTTTGGCCTAATTAGCTATTAAGGTATTTATATCCTAAACTCATCTTTGGATCATTTATAAGAGATCGAGATGATTGACCCATCTTAATCTGAGTAAGGTATAAATAGATTGAGATGCTTGGCTCTCGTTTCAAGTGTCAATCCGATCAGACTTGTTCCACCTAATGAGGCGTGTTAAGATCTTACATTAATTAGTTTGGGGAGAAAATAAAAGGAAAAAAACAACAAAATATGATAGAGGGCAAAACCCTCACACAATGGTACGTAGATTTCGACTTTGTATTAATAAAAAATTAAAATAAACTAGACACGTCTCTCATTTCATAAGTCCAATTCACGGGATCTAATCAAAACAAATCTTTCAGATTGGATCCATCGGTTTGGATGGGTAATAGACTAATAGTGATGATCTTGGTCAAGCTTAATTTCCAACTTCCCAAGAGTTAGGGACGTAGGATATATAGCATCTCTCTTGAGATGTCCATACACTTGACATATATTTGAGTTGAAATGCTGACGAATGTGAAGACCAGCTCAATAACACCACACAACCAATATAATGCAACTTGGTTGGATTGATGTGGATGGCTAATGTGGAAGGGCCCCTTTTCGTCACACTGCAGCCCTAGACAAAAACCCTAAGTTTCATTCATTGCAAAAGGGGGCGTAGTTTAATATGTGTTAGGTATGGTTCAATGCCACACACTAAAATTGACCACTCCTCTGCCTCACCTCGGCCTGTGCTTTCTCGATGTTTCGGCTAGCTGGTTGGCCTTTCGATACCTATGCTTCGTCGAATAGGCTAGGGGACCGTAAATGTGACAATTATAATATATATATCTAGTTATATATTGAAATTCAAACAATAGACTAAAACTGATATGAGAGTAATCGATCTATACACACGTTTTTAATTAGAAATATCTTGCAGGATAATAAAAGTTTGCTAGAGGTTGTTATAGATTAAAATTCAAGGAATGTTGATGAATTTTGTTGTTGTCTATTCTTGGCCCCACTCCGTGTTTAGCAGTGTATAGCGACGAGTTAGCGCGATGATAGATATATAGATGTTACGCTTTCAACTTCTATTTGTCATATCATGAAACTACTTGCTAGCTAGGTAGAAAGAAAACATATACATGTCACTAAAAGTAGAAGACAAGAAACTTTTCCTCAACATCGCACTTCGAATGAACTCTTAAGATTACGATTGCAGGGATTGACGACTGACGAGTCGTTGCACCATTCAATTCACCCTATCATTTAGCTTGTTAAACAAACACAATTATATATGATCATCAAAAACCTAATTTTATCAGACATATATCCTTTGCAAGAACATGACAAAAAAAGAATTCGAATAAAAATCCGATATTGATCAAGTGGTCGATCAAAATTGTATACCGACTTTCGGGCCGACACAATGACAAAATTATATACAAAAAAATATGAGCTTTCTTTTTCTGTCTGCAACTAGGACGTTCATATTCATATATATATATGTGAGGGTACATGTTAATTTATGTCTTCGATCAAGTTTTCAATTGAAAAGGAGATAACAAACCCCATAGCAATAAAGGGTGTCTTTTGTGAAGGGTGGGGATGGACTTGTCTCAAGCTTAAATTAATTGTTTGAATTGATTAATCATTCATATTATTTTCCTCGTCCAACTTCAGTGAATGAATTTTATGGAGAAGGTAATTTTTCTTTTCTTTATCTATAAAAAGGAAACAAATAGGATATCGATATTAATTATTAGTAGGTGAAATTTTGGACATTTGTAGCTCAGAAGTACTCCTACCGGGAACATTCATTTATAATGTGCTACGAAAGGATAATCCACGTATTACAATTTGGGACCCCCTCTTTTTTAGGAAAAAATATAAGCTTTTTTGAAATTTATTTATTTACCGCTTTTCAAATTTTCTTGTTTAATTATCGATATATAAGTGTCAATTAAATATATTTTGTCTATTACAATGAAGGGTGAAACGAAAGAAATTAATGAGGCATCCTCACCAAAAAAAAAAAATGTAATTACAATATCACGGTTAAATGCTTAAGCAACCTATCACGGGTAACATAACCATATAAATTTTTAGGAATTCTTGTTTGCAATTTATTTGTTGGAAAACGTTGTAAACTTGGATAGTATCAAAGATTCTACAATGTGAGTTTAATAATTCTAAGAAAATTGTAGAAATAAGTAAGTTAATTTGCGCAAATTGGTTGATTTACTTGTCGATATATTGATGAAAATCGACTCTTTTGATGCATGTTATTTTATGTGGTTCATTGATTTGCATATATGTTTGTTGTTGTGATGATCTTTCGCCTTGGAAGTTGTTTTCTTTTATTGATCTTTGTTACAAAATTGTTCACTAAACCCCCTCCAAAACCGATTTCCCGCATCTTCTTTGTACAAGGGTATATTGTGCAATAAAGAATTTTAGGGTGTGATCTTGTAAATAGGCTTGTAAAGGACACGTGTAAGGTAGTGATGATAGGAGTTTGTTAGAGTGTGGGTATAAATTGTGAGCTTAGCTAGGGGTGTGCAGAAAAACCCGAAACCGAAAACACGACACGAAAAAACACGGAACCGAAAAGACACGACACGATAATGACACGAACCGAAAAAACACGGCTGTTAATGGTTCGGCAATATCCCATTGTTGGATACCCGACACGAACCGTTTAAATTTTTTTTTTTTAATTTTTAGATCTGCTGGTATAATACTTGTATAAAAAGTATCCTCTATGTAATAGAATGCTCTGCTAGCACAGTTGGTACATGGGAAGCGGAAAACCTGGGCGCTAACCATCAGACCCATGTTCGAACCTTGCTGCTGCATATTTTTTATTCCCATTTTCCTGTGACAGCTACAGTAACTCTCTCTTAATTTTTTTTTTATCCTTGCGTTGCGGCGCTCTCCACACAGACACAATAATCTGCTGAACTCGAACCTCTCAAATCCGACCCTAACCCTAACACAATCTCACATCGGCATTCTCAGTTCGCCATCGCACTCGCACATGCTCTCTCAGTTCTCACTTCTCACAGGCTCTCAGTTCTCACAAGCTCTCAAATTTCTGTTCGTTTTCGCCCTTCCTCTCTCCGTCTAGTCTCGGCTCTCAGTTTCAGGCGCTCAACAGATCTGAAAAATAGACATCTCTCACCGAAACCATGGTAAGATATTCGAATCGAATTGGTTTGTTTTGCTCTTTCTTAAGCATTTCATGGCGATTTTATGATATTTGGGTTGTGAAATGTGAATCTGTGTGTGATTTGAGAGAGTTAGTTAAGGCGGTTTAAAATCTTTCGATTTCATGAGTATGTGCTCAGTTGCGAACTTGGTTTGTTTTGATTTTATACTGATTGCTCAGTTGAGTCTTCAAAATTTCGATGCTCATTGCTAAGTTGGGATGTGAAATTGTGAATCGACAACTCCATTTACTCACTACAGTGGCTGCGTTTTGTATTTGTTGTTATACTGTTTATTACATTTACAGTAGGTTCTCAAACTTACAATTTACACAAAGTACCAACAGGCAACAGTACACTGTACAGGGCTACAGTACCGTACATGCCTCTCAAGCCAGGAAAAAAAAAGAAAAGGAAAAAGTCTTAACCGTGTTGGATCGGATAACACAGGTATCCGACACGGAACCGTATACCTAACCGTGTCGGATACCCGGTTCCTGGCGGTTCTTGTACGGTTCGGCATATTGCTCTTAAACGGTTCCGGGTATCCGACACGGTTAACGGTTCCGTGTCGGATACCCGGTAACGCACACCCCTAAGCTTAGCCTCACTGTGTAATTAATTCGGACAATTGAAGCAATTCAACAGATTGTTCTTGAGCCCTCTCTTCCAATTTCACCTTCTTTTAATCTTCATGGTATCAGAGCGAAACCGATGGAATTGATCGGAGAAGCATGGCGGTGGATCGGCGTTTCCCTTCCTACACAGAGATGTAGAGCCTCTTGTTCCTACATCCATCTGATGGTCCGACGACGATTGTGTTGTCGAAAAAGCTGGCAGGTGCCGGGAACTACAGATCTTGGAGAAGAAGCATGGAGATCAATCTGTCAACCAAACGAAAGCTTGGATTTGTGATAGGCACTGTTATAAGAGCTTCAAATGATCCACAGAAAGCAGATCAATGGGACACCTGCAACAATATGGTAATAGCCTGGATTATGAATTCAGTTTTAGATTCAATTGCGAAATCAATGGTGTATGTTCAATCGGCTAGAGAAATGTGGATTCAATTGGAAAAACGTTTTTCATTGAGTAATGGATCAAGAAAGTATAAGATGAATCGGGAAATTTACTCAATGAGGCAACCTGGAATTACGATCAATGAGTATTACACGAAAATGAAGGCTCTGTGGGAAGAACTGGATGCCATGGATAGCTTGCCACAGTTGATTGGGGCGTTGGCAGATGTTGTTGAATATGTGAGAAAAATCGATAAACTAAAGCAAGAGCAAAGGCTGTTTCAGTTCTTGAATGGCCTAGATGAGTCATTTGGCGCTCAACGAATTTAGGTATTGTTGATGTCGTCATTACCAAGTGTCGAGGAAGCTTGCTCGATGATTTAGCAAGAAGAATCTCAGAGAGAAGTGCTTGATACTTCTGGAGATAGATCTGCTATGTACAGCAAATCAGAGGAGAAGTGCAAGATTTGTGGAAACAAATGGCATCCCAAAGAAAAATGTTGGGCTGTCATTGGATACCCAAGATGGCATTCAAAGTCTAAAACGTTTCCACAAAAGCAAGGACCTGCTAGCACTGAGAAGAAGAACAAGAAAGGGTCAGATGAAAGGAAGAAAAGTGTGGCTAAAGGAAATAAAACAGCTGCTCAGGCAATGACAAAAGATGAAGCTACTGGCAATGTCTTCTTTACTCAGCAACAGTTTGAAGAGCTATTGAAGAAGCTGCCTAACAGTGGTGCTGATGATGATGGGGAGGATGACTTAGTGGTGATTTTGCAGATAATGCTCTTTGTTTCAGTACTCATTTTATGTCAGATGATTGGATTATGGACACTGGAGCAACTGACCATATGACTCCAGTGATTCATGACATTTTGGATCCAAAATTGCACCCAACAGCCTCAAACATTCACCTCTCAAATGGTCTTACATCCAAAATCACCCATCATGGAGATCTTGTTCTAAAAAACAACCTTCAAATGAATAAAGTGCTTCTTGTCCCTTCATTTCAATTTTGTCTAATGTCCATCTCAAAACTGGTCAAACAAAATCAGTGCTTTGTGACCTTTTACCCTGGTTTCTGTCTCATACAGGATTGTGCCAGCAGGAAGCTTTTGGGGATTGGTAAAGAGCGTGGTGGTCTCTACTATCTGGTGAACAGGAGTCACAATTCCATTGATTCTGTGTATCTCAAGAAAGCCAGAGCTTCTTGTGTTCAACCATGTAAACCTTACTCTTTGACTTACAACAATTTTGTTTTGCCTAATGATTTTCATCTTTGGCATATGAGACTGGGTCATGCCCCAACAGTCAAACTCAAACATGTATCTTGTGTGCCATCAAGAAAAGATGATTCTATTGTGCCTCCTGTATGTCCTTTGTCCAAACTAACCAAATCTCCCTTCTCTATCAATGAGACTAGATCCACTGGTATTTTTGAGCTGATTCACTTGGATATATGGGGACCATATCGTGTTCCAACTAACCACAATTGTAGATTTTTCTTAACAATTGTGGATGATTTCAGTAGAGCTACTTGGATCTTTATGTTACAATCCAAAGCTCAGTCATATATTATGATCAAACGCTTCTACCAACTTGTTCTTACTAAATTCCAGTGTAAAATTAGAACTATAAGGTCTAATAATGCACTAGAATTTCTCAGCAATGAGTGCTAGCAGTTTTATCATGATCAAGGCATTGTTCATCAAACCTCATGTGTTGATATACCACAACAAAATGGGGTGGTTGAGAGAAAACATAGACACATTTTGGAGATAGCAAGGGCTCTACGTTTTCAAGCCCATTTACCTTTGCATTTCTGGGGAGAGTGTGTGTTGACAGCAGTGTATCTCATTAATAGGCTTCCTACACTTGTTTTGGACAACAAAACTCCTTTTGAAATGCTGTTCAAAAAGCCCCCTACATACAATCACCTCAAAGTGTTTGGATGTCTTGCTTTTGCATATACTCCATCTAGAGATCATGATCAGTTCCAACCAAGGGGAGTTCCATGTGTTTTCTTGGGATATCCTTCCACATAAAAGGGATACAGGTTGTACAATTTGATGTCACAATCTTGGCTTATGTCCAGAGATGTCAAATTTTTTGAACAATTTTTGCTTATAATCCTCAGTTTAAACAACAAGTTACTACATCTCCCTTGTTCTTTCCATCAACAATGCCTTGGTCTGATGAAGTGTGTGCCACTGATACAAACACAGCTCCAAATACAGCTTCTAACACAGCTCCAAACACAGCTCCTTTGTCAAACACAAATCCAGTTGTTCTTGCACAGCCTCCAGCTCTGAGGAAGTCCACCAGAAACACCAAATCTTCTTCTTGGTTGACTGACTATATGACTGCCACTGCTCAAGCTGATTCTCAAGAGGTAACTGCCTATCCCTTGAGTTCATTTGTTTCATATGACCATTTCAATCCTCAAAATCAACACTTCATTTTTGCATTAAACTCAGTTTCTGACCCAAAATATTTTTCCCAAGCCATTTTGGATCCTAAATGGTGTGATGCAATGAATCTAGAACTTCGGGCATTAGATAAGAATAAGACTTGGGTGGTGACAGACTTGCCAAAAGGAAAAAGAGCAATTGGGTGTAAGTGGATTTATAAGACTAAGTTTCTAGATGATGGTTCAATTGATAAGTTCAAGGCTAGATTGGTCATAGAGGGTTGTAGGCAAAAGAAAGGAGTGGATTTTGATGAAACCTTTGCTTCTGTTGCCAAAATGACAACTGTTAGAACTTTGTTTGTAGTGGCTGCTGCAAGGAGATGGCATATTGGGCAAATGGATGTTTCCAATGCCTTTCTCCATGGAGACCTACATGAAGATGTGTATATGAGGTTTCCACAAGGGTACACTGGTGAGGGGGAAACTGTGAGTGACACAGTGGTCTCATCAAAGGTGTGCAGGCTGATCAAAAGTCTATATGGGCTTAAGCAAGCACAACGTCAATGGTTTGCAAAACTGTCCTCCACACTGTTGGGAAATGGTTTTAGGCAATCCAAGGCAGATTACACTTTGTTCTTAAAAAGAACTAAGGGAGTATTCACTGCTATAGTGGTGTATGTACATGATATGATTGTGGTGAGCAGTGATGTGTCAGCTTTGTCCAAGGTAAAAGACATGCTCAGCAACAATTTCCACATGAAGGATTTAGGTGATCTGAAATATTTTCTGGGTATTGAAGTATTAAGGTCATCTAAGGGAATTTTTCTTTCTCAAAGAAAGTATGTGCTAGACTTGTTGAAAGATGCTAATCTTCAGGAGTGTAAACCTCTGAAATTGCCATTAGATCCTAATGTCAAACTCTTAACTGATGTCGGGGTGGGGTTGGACAGGCCAAATGACTACAAAAAACTCATTGGAAAGCTGATCTATTTGACCATTACAAGGCCAGATCTCAGTTTCACAGTTCAGTTACTAAGTCAGTTTATGTCCAAGCCCACTGATGCTCACATGAAGGCTGCTATCCGTATGCTTAGGTATCTTTAAAGGATCACCAGGTCAAGGGATTCTTTTGGCTTCTGAATTAGACTTGAAGCTCAGGGTGTTTAGTGACTCTGATTGGGCAAGCTGTCCTTTCACCAGAAGATCCACATCAGGTTTTTGTGCACTCCTAGGTTGTTCTTTAATATCATGGAAGGCCAAGAAGCAGCAGGTGGTGTTCAGATCCTCTGCAGAAGCAGAATATAGAGCTATGGCTCTTGCATGTGCAGAACTGAAATGGTTGAGGTGGTTGCTGTGTGATCTTCAATGCTCTCAAACTACCTCAGTCTCCTTGTTTTGTGACAATCAAGCAGCCTTGTACATAGCCCAAAACCCTGTCTTCCATGAAAGAACGAAGCACATAGAGGTGGATTGCCATTTCATTAGAGATTTGGTGCAAGACAAGACCATAGTTGCTACTTATGTTCGTACCAAATGGCAATTAGCAGATTTGTTCACTAAGCTCACCTATGTAGATACTTTGACAAGATTTCTGGGCAAGCTTGGTGTTCGAAATATTTTCCACACATCAGCTTGAAGGGGGGGGGGGGGTGTACAAGGGTATAATGTGCAATAAAGAGTTTTAGGGTGTGATCTTGTAAATAGGCTTGTAAAGGACACGTGTAAGGCAGTGATGATAGGAGTTTGTTAGAGTGTGGGTATAAATTGTGAGTTTAGCCTCACTGTGTAATCAATTCGGACAGTTGAAGCAATTCAACAGATTGTTCTTGAGCTCTCTCTTCCAATTTCACCTTCTTTTAATCTTCATTCTTGCTACTCTTTGCCCGAAGAAGCAATTAAACTAGAAACGTCGGCTCTCTCTTGTGGAACGAACTTAATTGACTCTCCTATACTATAGCGAATTCTCACTAGGCCAAAAAAGGTGTTTTACATCGGGTAATTAAATGTACAATTCTCATAAATACACATAAAAATATTCTCATAAATACCCATAAAAAAATATTTCCATATGAGCTTCTTCTACAAAATTTGAAGTGTTAAAATGAAGAAGTAGCATATACAAATAGAAGAGAAATCTCGAATTCGAAACTGAACTAGAGACTCTACTAACAAGCCATCTCATGCATGGTTGCACAAACACAAATATATATAAAACCATTTCAATATTGCAGCTTGGATATCAACACTTTTGAGCCTCATTCCAACAAAGAAGGGTTGGAGATTCTTCAAGAACCATCTCACAGGTGAAATGAATTCAAAAGAGTTCAACCTACAAAATGAGTACCATGTTAATAGAATGCCACACAAAATGCATTAATAGTCTATATAAAGTACTGGATTCACATTTGGCCCTGTCAAATTCTGCATCAGGTAAACCAAAAGCAACACCTCCAAAAAAAATCTAATAAAACACCCTATCTTTCATACATTTCCTGTCAGAAAGCAAGCATTTGACCAATTTGTTCCATTGGTCATACATGTTATAAGAATGATCAGAAATCTAAATAGAAAAGCAACTGTAATAAAAGCACATTGGGGAAAATTGAAGCCCACCTTATAATAAACCTGCATTGTCTAGATTCAAATATGGACAAGAGGCATCCCAAGTACTAACCTACCATCACTAATCTTATGCCCAACCCCTTTTCATCAAACAATGAATGATCAACAACACATTCAATTGCAACAAGCAACAAGCAACAACCAGAAACCAGAAACCAGGAACAAGCAACCAACCATTCAAACTATTTTAAGAAAAAAAAAATGGAATTGAAAACTAACCTACAAACATGAAACATTACTAATTACCTGTAAGAATCCTCTTGATTATAAATTTATTTGTTGATCAAGAAAACTCTCTCAACAACAAATGATGGTGTTGTGGAGTGGTTATTCTAAGGATGTTGACACCCCTTTAGTGGAGATCGAGTAAAGATGCTAATGTGAAGGATGGTAAGGATGGTGCTAGAGTTGGCGATGCTAAGGATGCTGAGACCTTTTTAGTGGAGATTATAGAAGCTGCTATTGAGAACCCACCTGCGATTCAACAAATTGTAGCAAAGAAGGAGAGGTGTGGTGTATTTATAACTCCATCTAAAGATTCATCATCTATTATTGTAGTGTGAGCAAGAAAATATTGATGATGTTATTGTTGTTGACGATGATGATGTTGATGGTGATAAAGAGGGAGTGAAATGAATGAAGTAAATGGGATAAATATGTCAATGATCATGTCATAGTAAATGAAATTGAAGAATTAAGGCGATTCAATCGCATTCCAAAAACTAGCAGCTTCTTGTTGAGCCCATATGAACCTAAAAAGAAGAAGAAGCTACCAAAGTACAATGCCAACAGGTCGTTAATCAGTAAGGATGACCATGAGTTCATGTACAAGTGCTTGAAGAGTAAAAGTTATTTTTCTTGTATGTTTAAGTTATGCAAGCATTATAAAATACTCCCTCCGTCCAGTAATAGATGGGTTTTTAGAGGTAAGTTTCCGTCCAATAATAGATGGGCTTTTATGTTTTCTAGGTGGGAGATTTTAATGATTTGTATTGATTTATGTGTTGTACGTTGACTTTTTAAAAGAATTTGATTGGTTAAATTGTGTAGTGGGTATTAAAAAAATACGATAAAATTTATGACAAAGTTAGTGCAATGATGATGTTTTTTTTAAAAGTGAAGTGTTTTATTAAATTTGTGCAAATTTCTAAAAGCTCATGTATTATCAGACGGGGGTTGTATTTTGCTGACATATAGTATTAGTTGTAAAGTATTATGTCGACTAGAACTTAATTCATATTGTATGACTGTTTGTAGGGAATTTTCAGTAAATGGATGTCTAAGAAAGATTGACAACGCATTTTTCAAACCCTTACAAGCAGGGATATGTGGTTGGACTATGAGGTAAAAATGCTGACATCAATAAAAAAAAGCAATTTTTTTGTTTATGGGGCGGAATATAAATGCTGACAGTAATCTGTTATTTTTATTAGATCACATTGAATCAGGTTCATATCATGTCAGAATGTGAATTCGTGAAGAACCTATCAAATATCAAGATTTAGTTCTTCTGGATTGGATTTTCTACCAGAGGTACTTGACATCATATGTTTCATCCTATGTCGAAAATATAGCTGTTGAAAAATTTACTAGGAAGTACTTTCTTGGATTCTACCCTGATAAGTATGTAAAGCATGAGCATTAGTGAAAAAGATTTATACACGTTTCAATGTTGTCAACACACGTTGGATTGTTTTGGAGATATTACTTGATGAGAAGGTGATAAATTTATATGACTGCAATTGTTACATTGACACTAATGAAGAAATTGAAGATCATTTACAAGCACTTGCTTTTTGGCTCCCAATTCATTTGATGAAGGCTGGGAAACATGCAAACTTTACCTCTTTTCCGTTCCAGATAATCATGGTGTCTGATTTAGATCATGATTCCTCTAGGTATATATTAGACAATTAAGATCTATATTTCTGATTTCATGTACTAAAATTTCTTCCTTTTTGTATTATGAATTATCTTGACACAATTTTTTTTTGTTAGTGGTAACCTTTTGCTTGCGTGCATGAGTGCTTGTGACGTTTTAACATTAAAAGCAAGTGAAGCTACTTTCTTTAGGGGAGATGTCAAAACAATTACCGATAAGAAGCTCTTCCCTTACAGAGAAATTATATGCTTGGATTTCATCAAAGAGAGTTGGAGCTTCATTGTTTAGACATTTAATGTCTTTTTGTATTTGAACATGTATTTGGCGTGAACATATTTTGGACATGTATTCTGCCACGTCAACAAATATATTACTGTTTTTAGATTTTAATATTCCTTGGTAGCGAACCAATTCACTGTTGACTCATAATACCACTTACACACAACTGTTGACTCACAATACTTACTTAGACACAAAAAAATATATTGATGACATGATACATAAAAATTGGTTACAGAAGGTTAAAGTTTTGTATTACAACACTCCTGACACAAGAATTGTTGGCACAGATGTTCTTGATTCAATGTAACTTATTGTCATTCATCATTCTGTCAGAAGTATAGTAGTAAAATAAAATATAAAATGTACTTGTTATATTATATGTAAAATCCAACATTAAAACAAGCCTAATTTCTCTTGTCAGCATTTATATGTGTGGTGTGTTGATCTGTTATCTCTGATGAAGCCATTACTTTGCATGTTTTATCTTCCTCATGAACTTACCAATGTAGATTATTTTTTCCATAGGGGTCTTCTTGATCTTTTTCTAATAATTTGTGGGTAACATTTAATAGATTTAATTGCACCACGAACATTTGCTTAATCTTTTGGTAGGACTGGATATATTGTTTCATCGTATGCCAATCATCAAGCCTTATTTCTGTAAAAACTTGCAACAAAATGTAATACATTTTCCTTTATATGTATTATTGCTGACAGAGGATGCACACAAGGGATTCATTGAATGTCAACAACCCTGCATGTATACGTTTTTTTATGACAGATCAACTACTTCCCGAGCCCCTTCTCCTTTGACCTCAAACTAGAATCCATTCATTCTCTCCAATGTGTTTGCTACAATATCCTCGTGTAATGTCTGAATTATGTCTATTTTTTCTGGAGGCACCCGATCTTGATTTTGCAATTATTGTTGTCTTCTCCCTGAAACCATGTTGTCAGCTTCTCTCTAATAAACTTGAGTAGTGCCACAATGGGGTAATTCTTCAGTAGTGTCACAATGCTGACAGCTTGGGGAAGTTTTTCTCTATGCGTCCAAAATGTTTGTTGAAGTCGATAATAGTGTAACTCTCTACTGCCTTCTAAAACTAGTTTGTTAGATCATTTTTCTTGAAATTGGCTCTAATATTTTGCTTCAAGTGCCACATACATATGCAATGTGTAGCATTAGGATAAACCTTCGCAATAGCTTTTGCAATGCTTCCCTGTCTTCAAAGACAAACACTAAATCATTTGAAGAAGGCACAACCTAATTAGCTGACAGAAGAACCATTCCTAAGAGTTGTTATTTTTGGAATCAGCAATACCAAATGAAAGGGGGTCAATATTTATATTTGCATCTTGTGCAACTACTCCAAGTAATATCCCTATATATTTTCCTATTAAGAATGTGTCAAAAATAACAACAACTTCTCAAAGAACGAAGGGGAATTTGTGTTGTGAGCGGAATCTACCATGTTTTACAGTAACTTTTATATCGATTTCCGTATACATTTCATGCATTTGGGTTAAGATAGTGCAGAATCTGTATAGTTTATGTTTATTTGCCGAAATTATGGAATCTACACCAGTTTCTGTTTAAATCGCAGAAATCGAGGCATTTACAGCAATTCTACAGAAGGTCGGAAAAGCTCGGAAAACCACTACAGAAGTCCGCGGTCGAAGCAGCAGAACAAGTCTGAGAACCCAGGCTACTCGATCTCGAGTAGTCCTGGTCGAGCTCGACTAGCCATGACCGAGCAACATGGTCAAGCCAGCTTGATCGATGAGCCAGACAACCCGATCAGCCAAAGCCAACTCGATCTCGACGAGCGTTTATCGAGGTCGACGAAGCCCGGACAGACCACCTGGAGCCCTCGAGGAAGAGCTGTCCACGGAGCCGAGGATGACCAGGAGCACTCGCTGCAGCGGAAAAGGAAAGTCGCTGCCGTGGAAGAGGAGAGTCGCTGCCGCGGACCAGGCCAGTCGCTGCCAGCGGAGAGAGCCAACCCGAGCACCCAACTCGATCTCGACTAGTCCAACTCGAGATCGACGAAGACCCTGAAGCCATGTCCGATCCCTTCGAGGAGATCCACTCGAGAAACCCTAGTCGATGACCCACCCTACTCGAAGTCGACGAAGGTTTGTCGAAATCGACTAGCACCCAAGAGCCCCAGTCCGAGTCACATCGAGCAGGAGTCATCCAAGCCGAGCCACCTTACTCGACCTCGACGAGCCCTACTCGAGGTCGACAAAAGTCCAGTTCCAGAAGCTGCTCGACTTGCCTTGTCCGAGTAGAGTTGACGTTGCTTGGTCGCGAAGTCGGAAGATTCTATCCGATCTATCAAGTTCTATCTATGGAAGGCAGAATCTATCAAGAAATGAAGACTTTCCTACTTTAGTTTTATCTCTTTCCTTATGGATTTAATTCCATTAAAACATTTATCTATCATTAAGACTTTTTAGATATAATTTTAGATATAGATAGATATCTTCTTTCCTAGATTAGCTAGGGAATGAAGGCTATAAATAAGGCCCTAGGGGCTCAGTTTCAATCATTCAATTTCAGTTAGATTCAATTTCAGAGACAGTTAGTTAGTTCCACAGAGAAGTTTAGGAGTTTAAGGGTTTTAGGGTTTTGGCGGTTTGCGAAGGTTGATTGCCAAGATTGTAAAATCATTGAATTTAGTTTATGCAATTTAGTTCTTTTCATCAATTCAATGTCTGCAATTGCGATGAGGCGTGAGTAGTCCACCCACTTCTGGGGCTGGGGTGAGCCCGACGGTGGCCATGTGAGGCGATGCGATAAAGGTCAGATTTTTGTGCGATTTGTCTTCTATCCCTATGAGCATGATTCTTTTGCGAGAGTTGAAGGTGATCCTTGTTTGTGTTATTGAAGCGAAAGTGATCTTAATGCAACTTGGATTAATTATGTGAAAAATGGTTAGTAACAATTAGGGTTTATGCGAGAGCCTCTATATGCCTATTTGTTAATAACGAAAGTTATTTGATGGAAAGCATGATCTTTTATGCCTTTATGCGTTGTTTTGCATGGTTATCGTTGTGGTGTTGAAACCCTAGCCTTGGAGGTCTTTTTATTATATTGAGTTTATTTTCTGTCGAAAAGCTGAGTTTGGGTTTGAGCAATTGCAATTTACATTCTTTTGAATTTCTGTTCTAATCGACATAGACAAAAGCTTTGTCGATCTCGAGTTGCATCTAGTCGAGATCGAGTAGGGGTAGTCTAGGTCGACTTGATTTGTTTCTGTTTTCTTTGATTTTCACTTTCTGTCGAGCTGTGTTTTGTCGATCTCGAGTTGACCTTAGTCGAGATCGAGTTGCCTTCTGCTTGTCGAGTTGTTTGTATTTGCTTTACTTTCTGTTTTCTGTTACTACTCTTGTCGAGATAGAGGACAGCTTTGTCGAGATCGACAAGCTTCTGTGTCCTCGAGTTACTTTCTGTCTTTGCTTCTGTTTTAGTTGCCCTTGCTGGGTTTATTTCTGTTTCTGTGTTATTTCTGCTTCTGTCTGTGCTGCTGTGTCTGTGAGAATCTGATAGCTACCTGAGAACTGCTGACGTGCTTCCTCGTGGATTCGATCCTGACTTTCTCTTACTACAACGGGAGGAAGTCTTGTATTTATTTGCTGAGACAGGGGAGTCGTTCTGAACTATATCTTATTCTATACTTGACTAACTCCTGCAACAACAAATTGGCGCCGTTGCCGGGGAAGCTATCAATTGCGCCTTAGGTAGTCAGTTCTCACTGTTTCTTTGAGTTACTTTTCAGGTGTATGCGCCGTTCTGGTATCCCACCTGAGTACTACGGTTTAGACGAACCAGAGCGTCTTCTTCACATCAGAAATAGACTTCAAAGAGCCATGGCGGACGCTGAAACACAGGAGCAGCTGATCGCTAGGCTGACAAAGGAATTGGCCGATAACAATGCTGCTCTAGCCACCAACAATGCTGCTCTCGCCGCTGAGAGAGCAGCAAGGGAACAAGCACAAGCTGAGCTTTCCCAGTACCCAACCACTGCAGAGGATTACATGCATCCAACACTCGTCGTGCCTGAATCGGCGATTCTAATCCCTGATAACTCTTTTGAAATTCGCACTCAGTTTCTTATGGAGCTTAAAAATAATGCCTTTTATGGTAGATTTAATGAGTGTCCTCTTGAACATATTACAAACTTTGCTGACATGTGTCGTACTCTTGCTGAAGGTACAACTTTGGAATATGTCAAGATGAAAGCTTTTCGCTGGTCTCTCGCTGGGCCAGCACTGAAATGGCTGGAAGGGCTGACACCAAAATCACTTACAACCTGGGCCCAAGTAGAGCAAGAGTTCCTGAACAAATTCTTCCCACCCGTCAAAACAGCACATCTCCGCCAAAGAATCACTGCCTTCAAACAGAAGCAAGGGGAACCGCTGGCAAAGGCATGAGAGCGCTACAAGGAACTTCTGCGATCTTGCCCTACTCATGGACAACCACCCTACGTCATTCAAGAGATCTTCTTCAACTCTCTTGATCAAGGCACTAAGGACAGGATCAACTACTACACTCGCTATGAATTCCTGACGATGCCACCAATTGACGCCTGGGGTGTGCTGGACAAGCTTACCAACTATGACAATAAGTATGGAGCTACTTCAAATTATGATGAGAACTCCTACGCCAGGCCAACACCATCTATGCCACTTTATGAGCCAGCAAAGGAGATTGATCCAGATGTCAGGGAGCAATACTACAGAGATCAGAACCGGAAGCTCATCAAGCAAGTCAAATATCTCTCTGTCAACCAGCCCTGCATAGAATGCGGATCGCAAAGGCACACCACTCCTGAGTGCCCACACACAGAGCAAGTCAGATTGGCAGAGCACCATGAGGATGCAGCTTACGCAGGGGGTCCAAATCGCTATATGGGGGACCAACGGTTTCAGCAACCACAATGGAACCAGGGAGTCCCTAGGAACCCCCCGCCCTACAGAGCTCCAGGACATCCTGAAAGGGACCAGAAAAAGGATGATATACAGACAGTCCTAGAGGAGATGCGGAGGAATCATGCTGAAACTAGGCAATCTTTCAACTCCGTCTATACTCAGATGCAAGGTGTCAACTCTAGACTTGGGGAAATTGATACCTGGAGGAAAACAGTTGATACACAGATTGGTCAGCTAGCAGCAGGAATCCCCAGACAGTCAGGCGCTCTCCCTGGATCTTCAGAACCGAATCCGAAGGGAAAGACTGGACACATCGCTGCTGTAAAACTCAGGAGCGGGCATCAACTGCAAGAGCCAGAGGTTGGAAAGCAGCAGAACGACGAAGAACAGCAAGTCGACCTCGACAAATCCGTAGTCGATCTCGACAAAGCCGTACTCGACCTCGACAAGCATCTGGTCGACCTCGAGGAGAAATCTCCAGAATCTTCGTCTGCACCGAACAGCAACTCGACAGGGCCCAAACTGGTCGATCTCGACAAGACCCTTGTCGATGTCGAGGAGCCCCTGGTCGAGAAATCTGCAGCAACTCCGACATCTGTTCTGGCTCCGACTCAGAAAAAGAAGCTGCCTTTCCCCACGAAATCTCTAAAGGATCCAGCGGAGAAAAAGTTTCAGCGCTTCATCAAGATGCTTCAGAAGCTGAATGTCACCATCCCCTTCACAGAAGCTCTCAATGAAATGCCGTCCTATGTCAAATTCCTGAAGGAGATTCTGAGCAAAAAGCGATCAATGGCTGAAATTACAGAGGAGTGCAGCCAGTTGGACATACTGGAAAAGCGGCCGGATCCAGGTAAGTTTGCTATAACTATTGGATTTGGTCCATACAAAATTAATGCCCTATGTGATCTTGGAGCCAGTGTTAGTATTATGCCTTTAACGATTTGGTCCAAGATTAAGATAGGTGCCCTAGAGCCTGTGGATGCTAGACTTTACATGGCCAACAACACGGTGGTCATTCCAACAGGCATGGTGGAAAATGTCCCAGTACAAGTAGGTAAATTCTTCGTCCCTGCTGATTTCTTAATTATTGATATGCAAGAAGATCCTGCTTGTCCAATTATCCTAGGGAGACCATTCTTGGCAACGGTGGATGCCAACATAAGCGTAAGGAAAGGAGTGCTCACTTTCAACATCAGCGACGAAGTGATTGAGTATTCCTTCAACAAAACTGAAAGGCATACGGGTCCGATGGAAGAGGTCAAATCTATCTCAGCTGGCTACATCACCTGCGGGGAACCCAAGGTCAGAAATATGACCCCGGAGGAGCTGAAAAAGAGGGACATGGAGGCCCAGGTGGAGGAGATCATGGCAATCCTCAAGGAGAACAAAGGAACTAAGTATGGGGTCAAGATCGACCAGACCTTAGTCGATCTCGACCAGTCCAAGGCGACTCCACCAGCACCAGCTTCGTCGAGCAGCAAACCAAAGGAACCAGCCCTGCTCGAGGTCGACAAGGATCTTGTCGAGATCGACAAGAACCACTCTTCCTCGACTTCTTCTTCATTGACGAGCAAGACACTGGACACAGAGTGCAACTCGACATCGACAACACTTGTCGATGTCGACAAGATTAAGGCTTCCTCGGCTTCTTCTTCTTCGACTTCGCAGCGACCAACATGAGAGCCCTTGTCGACCTCGAGTAGCCTTGTCGAGGTCGACCACCGCCAGGCTTCACCAGATCCGTCTTCCTCGACGATCCAGCCACCAGGACCAGAACCTTACTCGAGGTCGACCAGTCTAGTCGAGATCGACAAGACCTGTTCTTCCTCGACTTCTGATTCTTCGACCAGACCACCACCAGATCCAGCAGACTCGTCGATCTCGAGGAGCTCTAGTCGAGATCGACCAAATACAGTGGTGCCCGATTCCGTTTCCGCAAAGGTGAGTCAAGGTATGGATCTTTCTTCTCCTATTTCCATCAAGGATTTATCAATACATGGGAGAGGTTTGCCTTGGTATGTGCGATTGTGCAGGATTTCCAATGATGAGCCTAAGGATTATGAAGTTGGAGACAAGCTCTATGTCTCTAAGTCAAAGGATCATTGGTTTCCAAACAAGTTCAACAAGAAGCGGATGGGACCGTTCGTGGTAAACAAGATCCATTCTGGAGGATTACAGCTGATGGATAAGAATGGAGTCTTATTTGAGGCCCAAGCTACATGGGCTCTACAGATGCCACCTTGAGCTTAATGAAAGTCGGCCTAGCGACTATAAAATCTAGAGCATGTACATAGACTTTTAGGACATTTGAGACTTTGTCTTTGGTTTTTGTTTTTCTTTTGTTGGTATATGTCTTCTACTTTTCAGGTCAATGGATAGAACCAAAGCCTTATCGGACCAAGATGTGCTCCATCCGAAATTATGCGGCTCTGCACACCTGTCTTGTGAGTTTCTTTATTTACCCTTTACCTTGTTTTTTTATACAGTGAGGACACTGTAATGTTTAAGTATGGGGTGGGGGAAGAACTTACTTTATGCATATTTTCCATATTTGACATTATTTGTGCATAGTTGTGCATTATTTCTTTGAATTTATACATGGCTATTTTGGAATGCATTATTAATTTATGTGCTTATATGCATGTTTTCCAAAAATTTGAGAAAAATGACCCCCACTGAAATTTTGAAATAATGTCATGGAAGTGTAATATTGAACTCGACGATGCAAAATTGGATTCATTAGAGATATAGCATGAAATTGCCTAGTAAAGGGAAGTCACAATGAAGTGCATATTTTAATGAAAACCATGAAAGGAGGTAAAATTTGAAGTTGCTTTTGACATATTGCATGATAAGATGATGGAGGACTTTATATTTCCATATAATGCTCACATTGTTAAATCCTAGCCTTACCTATGCTTATGCATCACAAAAACCATAATATGGCTTATTTCAAATATTGCTCCACATGATCTAAATATTTGCCATTCTTTACCTTATCCGAGGATTATGTTGAGAATGATGTTACATTATGGAGATGTTATATGGTTGTTGTGATTATTATCATTATTGGAGTTTGGAAGGAAATTGTTTGAATATATGGAAAATTTAATGAGTGAGAAAAAATCCAATCACCTCAGGAGATAAAGGTAGATTGACCCTGCTCTCTGAGATAATAGTTTAGAGAGATGGGGCACATTGTGAGGAGTCCGACGCACTAAGTATCTGGGGCCATTCATGACACCCATGTTTGCGACTCGCGAGAAGGCAGTGCTGAGGTCAGAGAGGTAAAAGCATTATTATTGAAAAAAAAGCAATATGAAAGGTGATGAATCAAAGAAAGAAAGAATGTGGAATGAAACTCAAAGTTTGAAAGTAATCCATTTCCCCGGATCATAAAAAGCACCACATTGCCAAAAATTGCCCACCTTTAGCCCTTTACCAATCTACTCCATCATGAGCTTAAATTAAAGTCTTCTTGATTATTAATGCTTTGTCACATAAAAATTGTTTGTGCATAACCCTCCTTTTGTGAATAGATGTTGCTTTTACATATTTGCACATGCATGAATCTGTGACACCAGTACCTTTTCGAGGATGGTAATTGATTGCAGGGAGATATAAAGAATGAATCTAAGATGTTGAGAGTATTGATTTCTTCCCCTGAATGACAAATAAAAGTATTGCTTGAGGACAAGCAAGCTTAAGTATGGGGTGTTTGTTGTGAGCGGAATCTGCCATGTTTTACAGTAACTTTTATATCGATTTCCGTATACATTTCATGCATTTGGGTTAAGATAGTGCAGAATCTGTATAGTTTATGTTTATTTGCCGAAATTATGGAATCTACACCAGTTTCTGTTTAAATCGCAGAAATCGAGGCATTTACAGCAATTCTACAGAAGGTCGGAAAAGCTCGGAAAACCACTACAGAAGTCCGCGGTCGAAGCAGCAGAACAAGTCTGAGAACCCAGGCTACTCGATCTCGAGTAGTCCTGGTCGAGCTCGACTAGCCATGACCGAGCAACATGGTCAAGCCAGCTTGATCGATGAGCCAGACAACCCGATCAGCCAAAGCCAACTCGATCTCGACGAGCGTTTATCGAGGTCGACGAAGCCCGGACAGACCACCCGGAGTCCTCGAGGAAGAGCTGTCCACGGAGCCGAGGATGACCGGGAGCACTCGCTGCAGCGGAAAAGGAAAGTCGCTGCCGCGGAAGAGGAGAGTCGCTGCCGCGGACCAGGCCAGTCGCTGCCAGCGGAGAGAGCCAACCCGAGCACCCAACTCGATCTCGACTAGTCCAACTCGAGATCGACGAAGACCCTGAAGCCATGTCCGAGCCCTTCGAGGAGATCCACTCGAGAAACCCTAGTCGATGACCCACCCTACTCGAAGTCGATGAAGGTTTGTCGAAATCGACTAGCACCCAAGAGCCCCAGTCCGAGTCACATCGAGCAGGAGTCATCCAAGTCGAGCCACCTTACTCGACCTCGACGAGCCCTACTCGAGGTCGACAAGAGCCCAGTTCCAGAAGCTGCTCGACTTGCCTTGTCCGAGTAGAGTTGACGTTGCTTGGTCGCGAAGTCGGAAGATTCTATCCGATCTATCAAGTTCTATCTATGGAAGGCGGAATCTATCAAGAAATGAAGACTTTCCTACTTTAGTTTTATCTCTTTCCTTATGGATTTAATTCCATTAAAACATTTATCTATCATTAAGACTTTTTAGATATAATTTTAGATATAGATAGATATCTTCTTTCCTAGATTAGCTAGGGAATGAAGGCTATAAATAAGGCCCTAGGGGCTCAGTTTCAATCATTCAATTTCAGTTAGATTCAATTTCAGAGACAGTTAGTTAGTTCCACAGAGAAGTTTAGGAGTTTAAGGGTTTTAGGGTTTTGGCGGTTTGCGAAAGTTGATTGCCAAGATTGTAAAATCATTGAATTTAGTTTATGCAATTTAGTTCTTTTCATCAATTCAATGTCTGCAATTGCGATGAGGCGTGAGTAGTCCACCCACTTCTGGGGCTGGGGTGAGCCCGACGGTGGCCATGTGAGGCGATGCGATAAAGGTCAGATTTTTGTGCGATTTGTCTTCTATCCCTATGAGCATGATTCTTTTGCGAGAGTTGAAGGTGATCCTTGTTTGTGTTATTGAAGCGAAAGTGATCTTAATGCAACTTGGATTAATTATGTGAAAAAGGGTTAGTAACAATTAGGGTTTATGCGAGAGCCTCTATATGCCTATTTGTTAATAACGAAAGTTATTTGATGGAAAGCATGATCTTTTATGCCTTTATGCGTTGTTTTGCATGGTTATCGTTGTGGTGTTGAAACCCTAGCCTTGGAGGTCTTTTTATTATATTGAGTTTATTTTCTGTCGAAAAGCTGAGTTTGGGTTTGAGCAATTGCAATTTACATTCTTTTGAATTTTTGTTCTAATCGACATAGACAAAAGCTTTGTCGATCTCGAGTTGCATCTAGTCGAGATCGAGTAGGGGTAGTCTAGGTCGACTTGATTTGTTTCTGTTTTCATTGATTTTCACTTTCTGTCGAGCTGTGTTTTGTCGATCTCGAGTTGACCTTAGTCGAGATCGAGTTGCCTTCTGCTTGTCGAGTTGTTTGCATTTGCTTTACTTTCTGTTTTCTGTTACTACTCTTGTCGAGATAGAGGACGGCTTTGTCGAGATCGACAAGCTTCTGTGTCCTCGAGTTACTTTCTGTCTTTGCTTCTGTTTTAGTTGCCCTTGCTGGGTTTATTTCTGTTTCTGTGTTATTTCTGCTTCTGTCTGTGCTGCTGTGTCTGTGAGAATCTGATAGCTACCTGAGAACTGCTGACGTGCTTCCTCGTGGATTCGATCCTGACTTTCTCTTACTACAACGGGAGGAAGTCTTGTATTTATTTGCTGAGACAGGGGAGTCGTTCTGAACTATATCTTATTCTATACTTGACTAACTCCTGCAACAACAATTTGTGATGATACCGAAATCATGAAAATGAAGGTAGGAGAATGTGTGCTGACACTTACAATGACAGTTAGATAATTATACATACATTCTTTAAAACATGGAATGTCTGAATGCATTGTCCAAAAGATAAGAATAAGTACTTAAACCTTTAGCACTATCTGTTGAAATTACTACTATAGTTCCTTCATTTTACTCTAGAATCATGTGGCAAAATTATGGTAAATCAATAAAATTTGATTCTGCTATCCCTTTTTCTCTTTCTTGCACAATTTTTTTTGTTGATTTCCATGTTGTCTAATAAGTACTTCGGATCTTTTTTTCTGTTCTCATCTTATCCATGATTTGCTATGGATATTGTATCCATTGTCAACCCTTATTAATAATATGTAAATTAGGATAAATAATATATTAATGAAGGAATTTACCTAAAATTTTACTGTTGGCACGAAAATGGTATTCACCTTGATTGAATTATGCTTACAACCACTGTGCAAGGGGCTTTACATGCAATTTCCATCCGCATTAAGGATCTATGTAGTGTACCCTAAAATACTTGGGCTCATATTTTTTAATTCGAAACCAAATATATATCTCTTTCATTGACAGGATACGAAAAGTGTCCCTTACTACTTGTTTTGACTCAAAGGTTTTTCCAACGTACATCATCTTTACAGAGTTGTTCTTGAAACTATTGATGTCCATGTTTTGTGCCATGTTTTATACTTACTTTAATATCGATTTCTGCATGCATTTCATACATTTGGGCTAGAATAGTACATAATCTATGTAGTTTACTCTTATTAGCCAAATTATGGAATCTACACCAGTTTCTGTTTAATTTCGCAGAAATCAAGGCAATTTACAGCGATTCAGAGAAAGGAAGAAAAGCTCGACGACAACTACAGAAAGTCCGAGGTCAAAGAGTAGCGGAACTAGGACAAATCTAGCAGGAAACGAGAAAATTGACTCGACACACACTGGTCGATATCGACCTAACTTAGTCGATATCGAGTTGTCAAGTCGATATTCACCCAGAGATACCAGAACCAGGTGAAGCTAAAGGAAGTTGGTCGATATCGACTTAACATAGTCGATATCGAGTTGGCTCAAAATCGAGTCAAGACTAGGAATCGACCAAGAAGCTGAAGAAGGAAAGGTGCAGGTAGATATTGACTTAACCTAGTCGATATCGAGTTGGCTCAAAATCGAGTCAAGACTAGGAATCGACCAAGAAGCTGAAGAAGGAAAGGTGCAGGTAGATATTGACTTAACCTAGTCGATATCGAGTTGAATCAAGTCGATGTTCATCCCTGGAGCCGAAATCGAGTTGCTGAGCTGAAGCAAAGAAAATCCAGATCGATACCGAGTGGCTGACATCGATATCGAGTGACATGCAGTGGCCGATTTTGAGCTAGTCCGTGCTTTACTTAAAGTTTTATCCCGAATCCAATGAAGATATTTTCGAGAAGAGATTCTTTGCACATGAAGAATTGAGAGATTTTATCTTTTTTTATCTTTTTCATTTATCCTAAGGGTTGAACAATTAATTACCCTAGGATTTATCTAGTTTTACTTATTTAGATTTATTTATTTCAAAGTAGAGTTTTATCTTTAGATAGAAGATAGACATTGCTTGCCTTGATTAGGAAGGATTAAAGCCTATAAATAAAGCCCATGGGGCTAGTTTTTATTCATTTAATTCTAGAGAAGGAGAAGTAGAGTAGAGAGAGAGAGAGAGAGAGAGAGAGAGAGAGAGAGAGAGAGAGAGAGAGAGAGAGAGAGTGGAGGCCAAGAGGAGTGAAGGAGCGAGAGAAAGTTGGCTTCGATCGGTTGTAAGCTCTGCTTAGTTTATTAATGCAAGTTTCTTTTCCATCAATGATGTCTACAATTGCGATGAAGAGCGAGTAGTCCACCTACTTCTATGGTCGGGGCGAGCCCGACGATGGCCATGACGGTTTGAGGTAAAGATCCGACCTTTATTATGTTTTGAGCATCTACTACCTTTTATATGTTTATTACCTATTTAATAGAGATTCATGTTAACAACTTGTATTATAAACATAAAATCGGTAGATACAATTAAGGTTTCTTGAAAGAGTTGTCTAATTGTTGGAAAATGCGAAAGCTTGTTCCTTCGATGCGATTTGCATGATTATCGTTATTTATCTTGCCTTATGAATGTTTGGTTATCGTTGTTGCAACCCCCAATCTCGGAAGTTTCTTTCATACATAGTTTATTTCGAATCCAAAAAGCTTTGTCCTTTATTTTCGTTATTGCATTCTACTCGATATTGACCACTCCTTGGTCGATATCGAATTCTGATTTTCGGTCCAGAAAGATCATTGCTTGTTTCTGTTCCTGCAGGTGAGATCGATTTTGAGGAGAACTAGTCGATATCGACTGCCGTAGGTCGATATCGAGGACAATTGGCCGAAATCGACTGACTTTCTGGAGCTGCCCGAAATAGACTAGAACAAGATCGATATCGACTCCCCTAGGTCGATATCGAGTTGATCCCCTGAGTCAAAATCAACGTGAGATTTCTCCGCTGCCTAGGATCCGCTGACGTGCTTCCTCGAGGATCGATCCTGACTTCCTGTTGCTACATCGAGAGGAAGTCTTGAAAATTATTTGTTGAGAACTGAATCGGTTTACTTATTTTATTTACATTCTATTTGCAATCTCGATTTCCTCTGTCAATAAATTAGCGCCGTTGTCAGGGAGGAAAATAATTCGCGCCTTAGGTAGTTAGATCTCACGTTTTCCTTTAAGTTTTGATTTTGCAGTGTCTGCGCCGTTCTGGTCAACCATATGAGTTTGACGCCTTAGACAACCCGGAACGTCTTATATACGTCCACGCTAGATTGAAAAGAGCTATAGCGATCGCAGAAACACAAGCAAGCCGATAGCACCATCAACAATCAGCTCCAAAACATCAATACAAGATTTGGAGAACTGGACATCTGAAAGATGGGTCAATTCGCGGCACAAATTCCACAACCGACCGGGCAACTCCCTGGGCAGACAGAACCAAATCCCAAGGGGAAGACCGGACACGTCGCGGCTGTTAAGCTCATGAGCGGGCACTAACTATGCGAGCCAGAGGTCGGAAAGCAGTAGGATGAAGCGGAGAAGTTACTCGACATCGAGCGGATCCAAGTCGATGTCGACCAGACTATTCAACATTGAGTAAGGGTACCCGAAGTCGACCAACTCCAAGCCGACGAGGAATCTCCTGCACAGCAACTGAGCTCGAAATCGACTCCTGTAGTCGACGTCGAGGAAAATCTAGTCGATGTCGAGGAAAATACACTCGAAGTCGAGGACTCTGCAACACATCCGACATCTGTTCTGGCTCCGAAACAGAAAAAGGCGCTACCTTTCCCTTCCAAGGCGCTGAAATATCCCACTGCAGGTAGGTTTAAACAATTTGTTAAGATGCTTCAAGAACGAAATATTTCAATTCCTTTTACATAAGCTCTTGAGGAGATGCCTGCATATGTCATGTTCCTCAAGGTGATCCTTAGCAACAAGCGATCAATTTCAGAAATCGCCAGCGAATGCAAAAGAATGGATTTCCCTGAGAAGAGACCTGACCCTGGTAAGTTTTCTATTACTGTGGGATTTGGACAATATAGATATGAGGCCTTGTGTGACCTAGGTGCAAGCGTTAGCATCATGCCCTTATCAATTTGGCAAAAGGTGAAGATAGGATCCATAGAGCCTGTGGATGCCAAGCTATACATGTATGGTCGATAAGGTCCCTGTCCAGGTTGGTAAGTTCTATATCCCCGTTGATTTTCTGGTTATAGATTATGCGGAAGATCCTACTTTCCCTATTATTCTTGGTAGACCTTTCCTAGCTACTGCAGATGCCAAGATAAGCGTCAGGAAGCGATTGCTCACCTTCACGATAGGAGATGAGGTTTTATATTTCTCTTTTGGACCTGCAAAAGAGGAAATTCCATGGCTGGAGGTGAAGAGCATAGGCAACCACGAGGACGGGCACACAACAAAGGAGAGAAGCACTAGAGAGCTACTCGATATCGACAAGCCCAGGTCGATATCGACCACACTACTCGACATCGACCATCCCTGGTCGATATCGACCTCCTCTGTTGAGCCCCGAACCTGCCAGGAGCCTAAGTATTGGGTCTCTGCACTCGATATCGACCCCTGTCACTCGATATCGACTGACCCCTAGCCCGAAGATTTCTGTTTAGGGCCCGAAAAGGTAAGTTCAGGTACGATCCCTATATCTCCTCCGTCCATTAATAAAAATATGATTTTTAGAGGAGACAAAGGCCCCGTGGCGAGCTAACCTGCGCAGGACTAGGATTGGAAAGAGGAAGAAGGAAGGCAAGAGTCTTTATGCAAACAACAACCTATCGGCGGAGCTTGCATACTACCATCAGGACATAGATGATCCAGGAGAAGGGCTAGGCACAAAAGGGACCCACATTAAGGGTTCTTGAGGACAATCGGAGAGGTCGGCCTAGCGAATCTAAAATCTAGAGCATGTACATAAAACTTTTGAATTTTCTTTAGGACTTTAAAACTTTTTGTTTTGGTTTTGGTTTTTATTCTTGTCTTGAATATTTCATGTGAAAGGTCTTGTCTTTGTGCAGAAACTAACAATTTTGCCGGTCGAAAAATGGGGATCATGTCGAAGCAACCCGGTCGATATCAACTGATCTTAGTCGATATCGACCTCTGAGGCAAAATCGACCAGAGAAGGAGAAGCCACAGTGGGCCGATTTCGACCAACCTTACTCGATATCGAGTGAGTGGGTCGATATCGACCTATCCACCCAATTTCGACCAGCTGAACACTTGGAATCGGACGAGAATTGCTGTCGATATCGAGTTACCATTGGCCGATATCGACTTCTGGCAATCTACTGCAGCCTAATTTCAACTCTACAGCGCGTTATTCGGTGAGTTCCTCCCTTTACCCTTGCTTTATTTTATTTATACAGTGGGGACACTATATATTTTAAGTATGGGGTGGGGGACGAACTTATTATCATATTTTATTATTATTTTGCCATTACATGGTGAATTTTGAGTGAATTTTTAAATTTTTATGCTTAACTCAAAGTTCTATGAGAAATCTCTCAATGCTTGTAAATTGTTCAAAGAAATAGTATCATGGAAGTTATATAGAACTCAACGATGCAAAATTGGATTCATTAGAAATATAGCATGAAATTGCCCAGTAAAGAGAAGTCACAATGAAGTGCATATTTTCTTGAAAACATGAAAAGAGGTAAATTTTGATATTACTTTTGACATATTGCATGATAAGAGGATGGAGGACTTGATATTTCCATATAATGCTCATATTATTATATCCTAGCCATACCTATGCTATTGCATCACACAAAGCCATATCATGTGCCTTATTTCATATTTGCTCCACATGATCTAAATATGGCCCATTCTTCACCTTATTTCCTATTCGGGGATTATGTTGAGAATGATGTTACATTATGGAGATTATTATATGGTGTTTGTGTTGTTGTTATTATCATATTTGGAGTTTGGCATGGAAAATTCAAATTTATGGAAAATTTAATGAGTGAGAAAAAATCCGATCACCTCAGGAGATAAAGGTAGATCGACCCTGCTCGCTGAGATAATAGTTCGGCGAGATGGGACACACAGGCGATGAGTCCGAAACACTAAATATCTGGGGCCATTCATGACACCTATGTTTGCGACTCACGAGAAGGCAGTGCTGAGGTTACAGAGGTAAAAACATTATTATTGATAAAAGCATTATGAAAGGTGATGAATCTTATGAAGAAGGAATGTGGAAATTCAGTTTGGAAATACTCTATTTCCTCGGATTATTAGTATCACATTGCCAAGAACTGCCCACCTTTAGCCTTTTACCAATCTACTCCTTATTGAGCTTAATCAAAGTCATCATGATTATTAATGCTTTGTCACTTATGAATTATTTTGCATAACCCTCCTTTTGTGAGTAGATGTTGCTTTTTATTGCACATGCATGGATTTGTGACATTAGTACCTTTTCGAGGATGGTAACTGATTGCAGAGTTATATGAGAATGAATCTATGATGTTGAGAGTTTTAAATTCTTCCCATGAATGACCATCCAAGTTATTGCTTGGGAACAAGCAAGCTTAAGTATGGGGTGATTTGATGTCCATGTTTTATGCTATGTTTTATACATACTTTAATATCGATTTCTACATGCAAACATTTGGGTTAGAATAGTACAGAATCTATGTAGTTTATGCTTATTAGCCAAATTATGGAATCTACACCAGTTTCTGTTTAATTTCGCAAAATACAAGGCAATTTACAGGGATTTAGAGAAAGGAGGAAAAGCTCGAAGACAACTATAGAAAGTCCGAGGTTAAAGAGTATCGGAACCAGGACAAATCAAGCAGGAAACGGGAAAATTGACTCGACACACACTGGTCGATATCGACCTAACTTAGTCGATATCGAGTTGCCAAGTCGATATTCACCCAGAGATGCCAGAACCGGGTGAAGATGAAGGAAGTTGGTCGATATCGACTTAACATAGTCGATATCGAGTTGGCTCAAAATCGAGTCAAGACCAGGAATCGACCAAGGAGCTGAAGAAGGAAAGGTGCAGGTCAATATCAACTTAACCTAGTCGATATCGAGTTGAATCAAGTCGATGTTCATCCCTGGAGCCGAAATCGAGTTGCTGAGCTGAAGCAAAGAAAAGCCAGGTCAATATCGAGTGGCCGAAGTAGATATCGAGTAACATGCAGTGGCCAATTTCGAGCTAGTCCGAGCTTTACTTAAAGTTTTATCCCGAATCCAATGGAGATATTTTCGAGAAGAGATTCCTTGCACATGAAGAATTGAGAGATTTTATCTTTTTTATCTTTGTTATTTATCCTAAGAGTTGAACAATTAATTACCCTGAGATTTATCTAGTTTTACTTATTTAGATTTATTTATTTTGAAGTAGAGTTTAATCTTTAGTTAGAAGATAGATATTGCTTGCCTTGGTTAGGAAGGATTAAAGCCTATAAATAAAGCCCATGGGGCTAGATTTTATTCATTTAATTCTAGAGAGAAGGAGAAGGAGAGAGAGAGAGAGAGAGAGAGTGGAGGCCGAGAGGAGTGAAGGAGCGAGAGCAAGTTGGCTTCGATCGGTTGTAAGCTCTGTTTAGTTTATTAATGCAAGTTTCTTTTCCATCAATGATGTCTGCAATTGCGATGAAGAGCGAGTAGTCCACCTACTTCTAGGTTCGGGGCGAGCCCGACGATGGCCATGCGTGTTTGAGGTAAAGATCCGACCTTCATTATGTTTTGAGCATCTACTACCTTTTTAATGTTTATTACCTTTTTAATAGAGATCCATGTTAACAACTTGGATTATAAACATAAAATCGGTAGATACAATTAGGGTTTCGTGAAAGAGTTGTCGAATTGTTGGAAAAGGCGAAAGCTTGTTCCTTCGATGCGATTTGCATGATTATCGTTATTTATCTTGCCTTATGCATGTTTGGTTATCGTTGTTGCAAACCCAGATCTCTGAAGTTTCTTTCATACATAGTTTATTTCGAATCCAAAAAGCTTTGTCCTTTATTTTCATTACTGCATTCTACTCGATATTGACCACTCCTTGGTCGATATCGACTTCTGATTTTCGTTCCAAAAAGATCGATGCTTGTTTGTGTTCCAGCAGGTGAGGTCGATTTCGAGGAGAACTAGTCAATGTCGACTGCCCTAGGTCGATATCGAGGACAATTGGCCGAAATCGACTGACTTTCTGGAGCTGCCCAAAATCGACTGGAACAAGGTCGATATCGACTCCCCTAGGTCGATATCGAGTTGATCCCCTGAGTCGAAATCAACGTGAGATTTCTCCGCTGCCTAGGATCAGCTGACGTGCTTCCTCGAGGATCGATCCTGACTTCCTATTGCTACATTGGGAGGAAGTCTTGAAAATTATTTGCTGAGAACTGAATCGATTTGCTTATTTTATTTACATTCTATTTGCAATGTCGATTTCCTTTGTCAACTATCCATGCTAGATCTGCCAGCATCATAATCATCTAGTGTTTTATCTTTACTTGGAATTGAAGAATATAAGCTTCTCTAGGTTTCTGAAGTTTTTTCATTTCTTTCACTATCAGAATTTTCAGAAAACAAATCATCTTTCGTATCCTCTAACTACACAGCCTTCATCCTGATGTCAGTGGTCAACGACATACCATTTTCTTCAATTCTATCACCAATCGAATTCTTACTGTGTCTCACAAACTGTACATATTCAAAATACTCATCAGCTTCAAAAAAATCATATTCTCTTTATCCTTTGTGACATCAATATTAAGTGGCAAAGAGTTTATAATAGTATTGTGAAGAATAAGTGTTTTTGTTTGTATGCTGACACTGAACTCAAAAACAAACATTACACCCCTAGTGTAGATAACACCAATAACTCTTGCAAATAAGCATCACAATCAACTTTAAGTAGGGATTTCAATTATTTGAATGGGTGCAAATGACTGAATTCTAGTTCAAAGTTTGTAGTATCAACATTGAATCTACTACACACATTTTTCCTTTAAGCCTTGTAGTGTGACTGGATAATCTAACTTAAACACCATTGAAGTAGTGTCTCCAATGAATGATGTTCATATGTCAGCAAATATCCATTAACCTGTGAGCTGACATCTCTTTGTGTACCTATTAATACATTTAATAAATATAAACTAATTAGCAATAAAAAAAATTGATTAGCAATACAAATTTATTGACAGTATATATCAGATCTATGTCAGAAATTTTATATTTAATCCATGGCATCAACAATTTCTACATCAAATCTATGTCAACACTTATATATTAATTTACAATATAAAGATATTATTATTACAGTAAGATTGCTATAATCCCTTGATGGGTTTCCTTTGCATTATAATTGAATATATAATATAATGTGCCTTGCTCCCTAAGTATTACAAGTCTATCCAAATCTACATATACTATTATCCATATTAACATACCCCCTCAATCGGACCGGGAGGAAGTCGGACACACAGACTGGATCTCAAATAAAGGAACAACTGACAAGGTAAACCCTTAGTAAAAATGTCAGCATATTGAAATGCGAATGGGACATGCAGAACTCGGATATGACCAATGGCAATCTTGTCAAAAACAAAGTGGAGGTCAAGCTTAACATGCTTCGTGCTTTGATGATGGAAAGGATTGACAACAATATAGGAAGTCGAGAGTTTGTCCGTGTAGACGATCAAGGCTCGCTTAAGTTGACAATGAAGCTCTAGCAGGAGATTGCGAATCCATGAGCATTTGGCAACAACACTAGCGATGCCCTTATACTTTGCCTCAGCACTTGAGTGAGAGACCACATGTTGGCGTTTTGAAGACCATGAGACAATAGTATCCATGTAGAAGACACAATAGCCTAAGGTGGATCGACGTGTGTCATAGCAGCTCGCCCAGTTTGCATCGGTGTATACAACAAGACCAGCGGATGATGATGGTGCGATGGTGGTCCCTAGGCCAGTAGTGCCATAAATGTACCTGATTACTCTCTTGAGAGCAGTAAAGTAAGGTTCGCGAGGGTCATGCATAAATAGGTATATTTGTTGAACTACATATGCGATATCAGGCCTAGTATGTGCAAGATACTGAAGAGCCCCAGCCAGACTTCGGTAGGGAGAAGGATCGACTACAAGTGACCCGTCAGCGACGCTGAGCTTGGACTCAGTGTCAACCGGAGTTGCAACTGGTTTACAGTTCCCCATATTTTCCCGTTCAACAATCTCACAAGCATACTTTTCTTGAGACAAGAACAATCCAAATGAGGTTTTGATAGCTAAAATGCATAGAAAGTAAGACAAACGGCCGAGTTCACTCATGGTAAATTCTTTTGATAACTGACCGACAATTTGCGTTCGAAGGGACTCGGAGGATGCAATGAGGATGATGTCATCGACATAGAGCAGAAGATAGGCCATAACATACCTTGATAAAAGATAAACAGCTAGGCATCTCTCTTGCTTCTTCTGAAGCCGAAGTGTACTAGGTGATTAACAAACCATTCATAGTTCATACCATTCCCGAGGTGCCTGTTTTAAGACCCTAGAGTGATTTTCGCAATAGACACACATGCTTAGGCCATGACGGATCCACAAAACCTGGAGGTTGGAACATGTATATTGTTTCATTGAGGTTCACATATAGAAACTCATTCTTGACATCAAGCTGGTGAATATCGCACTGACGAGCTAAGACAATACTGAGAACAGTGTGAATAGGTGCTGGTTTGACCACAGGGCTGAAGGTCTCATGATAATCAATCCTAACTTGCTGCGAGTTGCCGTTTGCCATGACGAACAGGGACATGATTTTTGACCAAATTGGATGCAAATAGAACATTATTAAGAGGTAGAGGGCCAGTATTGGTGGGGATTGTGGTATTTCCAAGACCTAGTGCAGGAAGGTGCATACCGTTAGCAACAGTAACTAATCGGTGACAGGAGAGGATTTTGAGGTAGGCCTAGGATATGGCCGATACCATGCAAGATTGCTATAATCCCCTGATGGGTTTTGGTGGGACGAAATATCATAGGTTTTACCTCGCCAAAGATAATAATTCCCAAACTAACAAAGTAATTAGTAAACTATTATAGCAGATAAGTAAGGGGTCAAACCCACATATAATCGAGTACTTCAATGCAATGTATATTTATTAATATGAAAGTAAAGACAAGATATGAATGTAAATAGGCAATAAGGAATATAGATGAAGTATGATGAATTTTAGTAAGAGCGAATAAAGGGTAAAAGAAGAGTGTGGTTTCATCTACAATTCGCAACAATGCTTGGTTTTATCGATCCTTGACTCAATTCCCAATTATTCAATCTTAATTAGTTATTCCAACTTTAATTTATATGGATTGACATTTCTTGGGGAGATGACAATCTGTATCGGCAGAAAGGTCGCCCAAACTGTCACTACCCTACACAATCAAGATCATCCTCGCGGAATCACCCAATTATACTTGCTACAAAAAAGTCTAATTATTCTCGCGAATTAATTGAAACCCTACCATGATGTAATTCTACAAACATGGCGAATCAAAGTAAAACTAACAACATAAATCAAGGTGCGCAAGGACATTGAAATAAACATAGGAATAGAATAGAAATCAAGTCTCGCGATTCAACCAACAAAATCTTCAATTGTAGACAAAACCACGAGAATCCTAGGTTTTCATGACATACCTTAGATCGCTCAACATCAAATCTCTCATCTCTCTTAGAGTTAGTCGGTAATTGAATGATTGAATGAAAGCTGCTGAAAATAACCTAATATAAGCCTCCTATTGTCGGCCAATCCCTAAAATAAGTTTAGATTAAAAAAATTCACAAAGATATAATTGGGTCGCATCTCGCAAATCCTGAAACAACAAGACCGGCGGGCGCCGCTAGAAAACCGGCGGGCGCCGTTTAGTGCAGCATGATAGCTTCGACAGACTAAATTTGTAACGCATTTTCTGGAGTCTTCGTTCATTTGATTAACACATATGAATATGCGTTAGAAAACTCTTTTCAAGTACTACAACTCTCATGAAGACCTCAGAAGATAATTCCAACTTCTCAAAACATTAAAGATGGGATTTCTCCATATTCTTCATTTCCGCTCTTGTTCCTTAGCTCATCTTAGTCCATTTGCTCCATGTTTTCTCCACCAACATTGCTCCTTCCAAGCGAGAATCTCTAATCCTAAAATGAACCAATAAAATATGTAGATTCCTTAGATCAAGATACGAATTTACTCCAAAACATGCGATATGGGCTCTCTAATTGTACTAAGACCTAAATATAATGCCTATCTCAAATATGCATTATCAAACTCCCCTATACTTAAGCTTCGCTAGCGCTCTAGTGAACATAGAGTAGAGCATAGAGATATAGACTTCTTCATGTCTAAATAATTTTTTTTAATATATCATAACAAGTGAAAATTAAACATGAATTAAGCGAACAAATTGTCATTACTCCAACTCCCCCACACTTAAGCCTCTGCTTGTCCTCGAGCAAAACAAAACATAGCAATAACCAAACATCCCACAAGCATATCCATCATGCATTCACCTCATAAAAAGCAACATCAAATTTAAATGAACAGAAGATCAAGTGAATAAACATCATATCAAGTATTTAGTGATCAAAGCATAAAAGTAGAAATCATCCAACCTCAACAGGAATATGTGTTTCACTCATGCTCTCATATGTTTAGGCATTGAAGTTCAACTACCATCTCAATCCAAAATGCACTACACTCATAGAGAGTGACAACAATATCACCAAATATCCACCGAAATGTCATCACTTGCGGAAAACAATAAAAACAACAAGCAATTTGGCTCTAGCAATTTTTTTTTCTAAGCTTACTTTTCACCCTAGGTGAATTTTATCCTCTCTAGATCGAAGCTCTTGAATTTTTTTCCTCGATTGCATCTTTTTTTTTCTTGCGGTTTTGGTGTCTTATTACACCTCAACTTAATTGAATAAAGTCCACTTGAACATCTTTTGACGCGAGTTGCAAACATGGGTGTCATGAATGAACCCGATTACTCAATGATCAAGCTTCCTTTCTTAGTGTGTAGCTTTTGACACTTTTTTGCGTGAATCATACCCATGGGTGTCATGCATAGATCTGGTTACTAAGTGTCTCAACCATTGCCACTTTATTTCACTCAAATCTCACATGCAACTAAAGCCAAATACTAAACATAAAAGCATAAATTCCGCAAGCAACAAACAAGTGAGTCGGTCTTGACAATAGATAATGAAGTCAATACCAAGAGGTAGGAACATAAGGAGAGTACATCACATATAAAAACAAAAGGAATTATAAATGATTTCAATAAGGCTAAAACATTCTCATAAGGGTCATGTTTTATACGATTTCAATCATACTCAAGCTCGATCATACATGCTCAATTTCATCACCAGTCATGCTCCATAAGAAAAACATTTCAAAGCGATAAGACTAAATTAACAATCCAAATATGCTATGGAATTTATATGATCATGCTAAAATATATAATAGAGGACAAACATTGCAAGATGTGGGTAGTTGAATAACACATATATGCAATGGATGATATTTTTTGATTTTTGACATCTTTAAAAAAATTGGGAAATTCCGAATGGTACCCCTGAGATTAAAGCTATTTCGGTTGGTGTCCCACACTTTAATTTATTCCGGATGGTACCCCTTAATTTTTACCACTTTCCGTCCCGTGCCCATAATGTCACTTGACCCTTAACTCCGTTTAATTTATTAAAAAAAAAAGAAAAGAAAATTAAATATCTCTTCCTTCCACTGCATCCTCCTCCTCCGGTGACCTTCCACGCCATGACTGCAAGCTCCATTACCTTCCATTACCTTCTTCTCCTCCATTAGCACTCTATGGCACCACTGCTACTCCACCTCGGCGGTGCACGCCGCCGCCAAGCCCCATGTCTAGCGAGGATTAACAACCAAGAACACCATAAAAACACCAAATTAGACACCTCTCAAAGTTCAACCACGAAGACTAAATATGGGTTTTATAGATTACAAGCCAAAGTTCTCAAATTCCTCAATAAATTCGAACAACAACCCATCAAATCGAAAATCTAGATTTCAAATTTCATAAACTCTAACCCTAATCCAAAATTAGGGGCACTTTAGTTTTCATAACAATTGAAAGTCACCAAGAGCAATTGATACATCCATGGTGTAATATTCATTAAGAATCGCATGAATTAGCCACAATTGGTTCAAATCGAAGCCGAAATTTCTCAAATCCACACACCCTCCCGACCATGGACGATGAGCTCCTCCTCTGGTTCTCCCTCGTGCCTCGTCTCCAACTTCGTCAAGCTCCTCCTCATCCTCTCCTGCCGCAGCATCAACTTCACCATAACCGGCTCGCCGTCTCCCACTCCCTCCTCCCCCCCCCCCCCCACTCGTACGATACTCCTCCGACTTCGCCAACCCCTGGACTCATCGATCCCACCACCGTCGACCTCCATCACAACCTTCACTTCCCTCCTTTTGGACTCTCGGTTGCCTTTCTTCGTCTTCACTTCCCTCCTTCTCTCCCAATTCGCTGCCCTCATCAACCCCACCAGTGTTGAACTCCATGGCTCCATCATAGCCTCAATTTACTCCGTTCAATGCATAATCTGGGTTGTGGGAAATAAGAGTTTTTTTTTTAATTTTAAATAAATGAAACAAACAGTGTTAGGAGTCTAAGGTATTGTGGGCACGGGACGGAAAGATATAAAAACTAAGGGGTACCATCCGGAAGAAATAAAAGTGTGGGACACCAACAGGAATAGCTTTAATCTTGAGGGCACCATTCGGAATTTCCCAAAAAAATTTAATGCATAACTAAAATAACGGAGAAATAAATATGAACATATGAATATATGAATATATGAATGCAATAACATAAACATAAACATGGATGCAAGAAATCAATGGAACATAAACATGAAAGCATGAATCTATGAATGCAACTTCCCCCCACACTTAAACTTTTTATTATCATTAACGAAAATAAAATAAAATAACAAAATTCAAAATAAAATCACAAGTGAGGGAAAAGGGAACCTACTTGATCATGGTGACGGTATCCAAGGTTGGACGAAAAGGCATGAACAATGAAGATGAAGGATTGGCCAAATGAACTCACGAACAAACAAAGAAACAAGCTATGCAGGGGGTGACACGGGCGCGACACCCATGATGGGTACAACCGCGACTTATGGTTGTAGGTGCGTCTCTCCTTTTCTTGTGCCTGGTTGTTATTACCTATCTGCGTGGTTAGCTCAAGATACTTCCAAAACACTTATCGATATGGAACTCTATCCTTTTATTGAATTTGAAAGACTAAAGAGTTAACTAGAATTTGAAAAACTTGAAAACTAAATAACTTACCTTGGATTCTCTCCTAAGAAGCGTCCTTGGTTATCGTCATAGACTTGATGGTTTATTCTGCTATTCCTTCAAGACTCATTCAGACATTGTTAACGCTCTTAAAAGAAAATCAAATTATTGTGCCCAACCATAATTTGAATGAACACTAAACATGAAAGAATTAGCAATTAAGGATAGCTTGTAGAGAAGCTTTGACACTTCCCTATTTACCTGAGTTTGATCTTCCCTAGAGGGAATGTAAGACCACCAACACAGTTCCGCTGATGTCTGGTAGAAGCAATGCTCCCAAGAATATATGTATTCACCATAATCCACAAAAGCATTAGAAATTTCATTACCTTGCTCAGAAACCACAGAGATCGGCTTGGTGCTTTGATAGGCGCAATTGAGATGCTTTCTTCAAATGAATTAAGCAATAAACACATGGATCCTCAAAATATATTAGTGCAGCAAATGAAATAGGAGGCATAAAATGGAGAAAAAGGCATAATATATGATGGAGAAGGAGACATAACATATGAAACCTCATGCGTTGAGTCATGAGATTCCATGTCGGGAAACACTAGATATTCTTCTTCATCATCCAAAAGGATATCATCGCCTTTAAAAGGCTCTTCCACTTCTTCTTCACACGTGTCTACGATGTCTGCAGAGCCAGTAGTTGCCCATTTTGGAGAGGTGGGCGCCGCTTCTGTAGAACCATCATCCTTCTTGTTTTGCTCGACCACTTCCTTGCGTTCTTCTTTCAATGCTTCGGCAACCAAGTCGTGGAAAAGATCCCATATTCCTGACAGTCTTGGGTTGCACAAACCATCGTCACCTATGTCATCGTTAAGTTCTCTCATTACAGGACTTACGCCTTCATAAACGCAAAGAACCATATCTCGCTCACTATCACGGATACCCCATGAAGCATGTTCGTCCACCAATTCTTTCACTCTTGTGGAGGTAATGGTGAAAATATTCTCCCTTGTCCTGATATAATCTCAACATCTGGAAAAAATTAGTATCGGGGTGTTGAGCACCATAAGATAGGTTCACAACAAGGTTAAATATATAAACAAAAATCAGCAAATACACAAAACAAAAAGAAATAAACTTGATTCCCCAGCATAGGCACCAAAATTTGGTGGGATGAAATGTCGTGGGTTTCACTTCGCCAAAGATAATAATTCCCAAACTAACAAACGAACTAGTAAACTAGTATAGCGGATAAGTAAGGAGTCGAACCCACAAAGAATCAAGTACCTCAATGCAATGTGTATTTATTAATATGAAAGTAAAGACAAAATATGAATGTAAATAGGCAATAAGGAATATCGATAAAGTATGATGAATGTTAGTAAGACCGAATAAATGGTAAAAGAAGAGTGTGGTTTCATCTACAATTCGCAACAATGGTTGGTTTTATCGATCCTTGACACAATTCCCAATTATTCAATCTCAATTAGTTATTCCGACTTTGATTTATATGAATTGACATTCATCGCGGAGATGACAATCCGTATTGGTAGAAAGGTCGCCCAAACTGTCACTACCCTACACAATCAAGATCATCCTCACGGAATCACTCGATTATGCTAGCTACAAAAAGGTCTAATTATTCTTGCGAATCAATTGAAACCCTACAATGATGCAATTTTACAAACATGGTGAATCAAAGTAAAACTAACAACATAAATCAGCGCAAGGACAATGAAATAAACATAGGAATAGAGTAGAAAACAAGTCTCACGATTCAACCAACCAAATGTTGAATTGTAGACAAAACCAAGAGAAGCCTAGCTAGATATTCATGACATACCTTGGATCGCTCAACATCAAATCTCTCATCTCCCTTAGAGTTAGTTAATAATTGAATGATTGAACGAAAGCTGCTGAAAATAACATAATATAAGCCTCATATCGCCTACCAAGCCCTAAAATAAGTTTAGATAAAAGTTCCACAAAGATAGAATTGGGCCTCATCTCGCAAATCCGAAAACAGCGAGACCGACAGGCGCCGCTAGAAAACCGGCGGGCGCCGTTCGTACAACTTGATAGCTTTGATAGACTAAACTTGTAATGCACTTTCTGGAGTCATCGTTCGTCCGATTAACACATATGAATATGCGTTGGAAAGCTCTTTTCAAGGACTACAGCTGTAATGAAGACCTCATAAGCTAATTCCAGCTTTTCAGAACCATAAAGATGGGATTTCTCCATGTTCTTCATTTCCGCTCTTGTTCCTTAGCTCTTCTTAATCCATTTACTCCATCCTTTCTCCACCAACATTGCTCCTTCCAAGCGTGAATCTTCAATCCTGAAAATAACCAATAAAATGTGTAGATTCCGAGTCTTTGAATATAAATGATCAAGGTACGAATTGACTCCAAAGCATGCGATATGGACTCTCTAAATGTACTAAGACATACCTATAATGCCTATCTAAAATATGCATTATCAGGTTTCATTTGGATTATCATTGAACATATAATACAATGTGTTTTGCTCCCTAAATATTACAAGTCTATCCAAATCTACATATAATATTATCCATATTAACAATTACAAATCAAATATTTTTCCAAACCTATGTCTGCAACCTTTTTTATTAATTAAAAATATAACTGCATTTTTTCAGTAATTGTGTGTCAGCATCACATATAAAATAAACATATAAACCGATGAGCACATCACTAATTGTGTTTCGGCAATACATTTCTTTATTTGAATTTTATGTCAGCGGGTTTTAAATTCATATTAAAACTATAAATATAAACAGATCAACTACATTGGAAATCAGATAAGCCATATAGACCAGCAGCACAATAGTCGACTTTTGATTAACAATACATAGCAGCACTGCAATAGTCGACTTCAAATTTTCAATACACTACAGCACTACAAAGGACGAATTCATATCAGCACTATAGATCTCCACTACAGCAATGTAGATCTCCACTACACAAATCGATTTTAGATCGACCACATTGGATTCAAATTCAGCTTAGCACTACAGATCAACATCGACGTCATCATCCAAACAAAAACGATTAATACCACGGGATTTGATTTCAAAATAATTATATCTAAGAACAATATCAGTAGTAGATCAAATAGAAGGAAAATAATAATGTGTATCACGAAACCGAACTTTGCCAATAGTAGATCAAACAAAGGAAAATAAAACGGGATGTTGGTGGAGATTGATATTGGAGATGGGAGAAGGTCGACAACTTTGTTCGTAAGTTTCTCTCTGTCAGCATATTTTCTTCATAAAACACGCGTTGATGGTGATGGACATTTTGTTAATTTAATCTATACGGTGGATAGCTTCTTAATTAGGGCTGCTAATATGGACAATTTGCAAAACACCCATAGATAAAAAAAATCTTAAAAGTCTACATCACAATCTCATAATGTATGCTAGAAAAAGATATACTACAAAGATTTATCACACTAATTTTTTTATCTTAAAAGGGTAAACACTTAATTTTTTATTGGACTCATTTTTTATAGATGAAAATGTTAGCATTATCCTCACTAATAAAAGCGTTATCCTCACCAATAGGACGTTCTTCCAGGAAGAATCATCCCTACGGATGATGTTACAAAATTCCCTATTCAAAGGGAGTGTACATAGATTAAGATCAAAATTACACCTAGCTATATAGTCTGCATCATTGTTGGCTTCTCTGAAGCAGTGCTGAAATTGAATCATGGAGAAGTCTGACTTTGATCTTTTGATGTTTTACATTACTCTTAGGATTTCACAAGACACTTTGGCATTGTTTTCAGTTTCCTTGATAGCTTCCGCATTATCACCCTCAATGATGATCTTATGCCATCATTTGCTTCTGGTTACCTCTCCTAAGTACATGGCTAAGGATTCAGTGTGGATTACATATCCCTTAGCAACTTCGCTATTGAAAATTTCCACAACATGACCGTTTTAGTCTCTGACAATACCCCCAATCTTGCGATCCCCATCCGTTGCAACCGAACCATCTACATTAATTTTGTAGACAGAGATTGAGGGCGTTGTCCCTTTGATGTGTTTGCCTTGTCTTTTCTTCTTTCTGATTCGTTGAGTAATAGTATTGGTATCTTTTTATTTGTTCTTAAAAATGACCGAGTTCCTGAATTCCCAGATGTTATGTCAAATTAGACATAAATCTGCAAATCGCAGGTTACTCCTTTAATTTGTTCTATATTTTCCATTGTGTTGTTGGGGCTGTTGATACCACAAAATGAATTGTTTTTTTGAGTTCATATGTTTTAATTGTTTGTGTCGAAATTTGACATCTTAGAAATAAGTAAGTAGCATCTTCATCTTCAAGGTTACAGAGGCAGCATTGGGACGGGACTCGATTGTAGAATTTGTTTAGTCTTGCCTTTGTTGGTAAAGAATCTGTAGAATTTTCCAGATATAATTTTGGGTTCTTGGAGGGAGATGGAGCTTCCAAATCCACCCAGATTCTGTATTGAGAGCACCATTATATTATTTAATTTTGTATGCCGACTTCGTCAAAAAATCACCATCCTTGCTATATTTCCATATTAATTTGTCTGGTGTGTTAGTTTTTGGAATATCAATGTCAAAGATGATCTTAGCTAGATTGGATGGGAATATCTGGTGAAGCAAATGAGTATTCCAATGTTTCCCAAGGTCAATAAACTCTGAGACCTTCATATTGGGGTTGTGATTATTCTAATAGGGTTATAAGGAGATTTTATCAATCCAAGGGTCGTCCCAAACATTAATTGAAGAACCGTCTCCCACAATCCAAAGGAGACCTTTTTGAAATATTTCCATGAGATTGAGGATACGTCCAAATTGCCATGAGGTATTGTGAAAATTAAGATCATTTATCTGTCTATTAGTAAGATATTTTTATTTGATCACTTTGACCCAAATATTACATGGGTCATTATAGATTTTCCATAAGAGCTTCATTTGGAGGGTAATGTTTCCTTCCTCAGTCGTTCTTATACCAAGTCCACCTAATTATTTCGGCTGACATATCTTTTCCCAACTACTTAGCGGATTGTATCTTTCATTTTGAGTTTTATTCCAGACGAAAGTTTTTTTTATTTGATCAATTTGTTGGAGCATGATAGCGTCTATTCTAGCATTTTTTTTGGGCAATCTTGTGTAGAGTTTAGGGTGTTTTACTACAGTATTCTACCTATTTCTTAGCCCTTTGTGTCCCATTTCGAGGAATCGGTGTCTACCGCTAGTTTGTTGCGATTTTAGGTACTTTTGAGCGGTTTTGGAGCCGATTCAAGAGCTAAAGGATAAGGAGGTTTAGAGGCGGTTCCATGTGGAAATAAGTTATCAAAGATGAGCTAAAGGGGTCAAGAGATGAGCACAAATATGAGACAAGAAGCAAGCATATCCAGTGAATCACTCATAGGAGCTCAAGACGATGTAGCACGACTCGCGAGACAGGGGAGTTTGTACAATTTTCAGCTACAGTAATGTGTCAAGACTCGTGACAGACTCTTCATGAGTCGTGAAAGTGCCAGATCCAGCTAGACCTTTCATATTTCTGGATGTTTGTTTAATTTGCTTTCGGATGATTTTACGGGGTTATAAATACTGAGAATTTAGTCTGATTTGAGGGGTTACGTTTTGTCTGAATATGTAAATATATAGATGTGGTGGTTAAACCAAGAGGACAAAATATAGAGGGACCAAACCAAGGGTCCCCCCGAAAGAATACCAAAGTATGGCTATACTCTCAAAAGTCTTTCTCCTAAATCCCTACCACTAGCCGGGGTTACATTTTGTATAGAAGGGCTGGAAACACTCAGATTTTGGTGGAAAAACTTGAGAGAACCCTAGATTAGTTGGATGATAAAGGATTGCAAATTGGATGCTTAAGACGATTTCCGCTATAGAAGATCAAGCATTTCTCTTACTCTTCTTTTCTATATCATCTTATTCTGCTTTTAATTTGTTCTCTTCCATCATGTTTAGCTAATTCGATCATTCTAGGGTTTGGGTGATCTCGCCATGTTGAGACAAACCGTTACTTACTATCACTTGAATGTAATTTGATTTTTGTTGATTTAATCCCATTGAGCGTATAGCCTAATTGATAATCGATTAGTTCCAATTAGGGTTTGAGACCGAGAGGAGATAGCCCTAATAGGAAAATAAATTATTGTATGAGACCGAGAGGTGATTATTGTCATTGGAGATATATGATTGAACCTGAGATATTGATTTTTGCTTATGAGTGACATAACAGCATGATTCACGATCTCATGAGGATCAATAGGTTGTCATAGATAGTTTAGGTTTGTTTGTTCTAATGGAGACCGGGATGAGATATTTGAATGAACTGGCTTAGATTCTAAGAGCATAATGGACCTAACTTTAGTTTAACTTTGCACGAGAGTGATTGTTAACCGGTTAGGTACAATTTACTATGAGACCGAGAGGAGATTAGTAATGAACTTAGACAACCTACCTTCATACATAATCAAATTCATTCGTGCGAGAAAAATCTCCTAAGTCTATCGATGACCCATGGTGGTTAATCCCCAATTCTAGAATGTTTTCTTCATATTTTCCCAAAACTTCCATTTGCTTGTTTTAATTTGTTTTTATTAGTTATATCATAAAACCTCAATTTCGATCTCTACTATTTTGGCTTAGTCAACTGGTTGCAAAGATTCAATTAATACTCCTATAGTCCATGAGTTCGACACCTTGATATACTACAACCGATCCCATGCACTTGTGGGAGTAGGTTTCAAGCCTATCAATTGCTTTGATTTGTTGCTTTTTGTGTTTTTTTATTTATTTTAGATGTGCTCTTTTGAAGATGAGTTTTGTTCCCTATTGTGATGTTTGTGCATCCTTCGGTCATGCCACTCGTGAACATCAGTTCTCTGTTTATGGAACATATGCCTATTGCGAGTTTTGTGGAGGTTTTGGACACACAATTACTGAATGCCCAGTTTTGCTAGATCTCACCTGTCATGATGCAGATTTCATGTACCATATTTGTAATCCTGATGGACTTTACGAGTGGAAGCGCACTTATGAAAGGGATTCGATCGAGCTTCAGTGAAAACCTTCGCAACCTCCTCCTGATCCAGAGCCTTATTCACATATGTCCATTGATGAGTTAGTCGCTAGGATAGCTGGGCTGAAAGCTCAATTACCGCAACACACATTGAATGCTCTAGCTATTCCGGAGAGTTTCCCAAGCCAAACGAATGTCAGTGAGAATGACAATTTCACTGGTGTTTCTTTTCAGATTGAGGAAAGTTTTGAAGAGCATGTGCATGAGTTAATGGATCCAAAAATTGATTTCGAGGAGGATGCGACCAAAGAAGAGCCTCGATTAGTTGTTCACCAAGCATACATGGTGCCATCATTATTTTATGAAGGGATGGTTGAAGAGAAAGTCGATCAACAGTTTGGGACATTTGATGGAATGCTTGCAAAATGGCACAAGGAGGAGATATCAATTAAAGTTCATGCCGACATACTGCCTCCGATCAAGTTCCAAGAGGTGATCTTATTATTTGAAGACAATGGTGACAATGAAGGGACAAAGGGAAGATGGGCTAAGAAGACGAGGAGCACATGTCTATGGAGCTTGAGCGAAAAGTGATCTAAATCATGTCGCTCCAAGAAGACTTAGGCTTGACCACCTTCAAGGCACCCATTTTACATGTTGAAATTGTGAGTATTCCCATCTCTTCCTTGACTGTTTTGCACATTGAGGGCAATGCTTTGTCTAAGTATGGGATGGGGGTGAATACTTCACAATTTTTGTGGGTTTTTGTGTCTATTTGGCCTGCGCTTATTGGAATTTTTAATGATTGCTTGAGCATTAATGAGCCATTTCCTTGTTTGACTAGCTAGATTGTACACCCTTTGGCTTGATCTTATCTGTATCTTGCCTCATACTTTGATACTCGACCTTGATTTTATGGTTGATACCACATTATTTGGTTTATGTGCACAATTGAAATATGATTGAGGCAGTTTTGTTAGCCCATTTCTCCTTTCCTAACCATGCATTTGATCATCTCCTTGAAGCCTTCTGATCCTTAGAAGCTTGTTTCTTTGGTAGCTCCACAAGATTTCCATAGGTTGCTATTTTCCTTTACCCAATTCGGGATTTTTGGGTCATGATGGTGTCTTTTGTTGTGTGGATTATCTCCAAGTGTGGGGTAATTTTTCTTGCTTGTTATTAAAAAAAGTCTTGGGATAAGTGGAGAATAAAATTCACTCTTGTGCAAAAGTCAAGAAAAGAAAAAAATACGGTTAGTAACAAATCCTGCGTGTGGAGAATAAAATTCACTCAAGTAGGAAGAAGTGAAAAGTGGGGAGGTCTGGACACTTAGTAGCCAGGTGCTTTCATAAAAAATGTTTGTATTCGTGTAAACGGTGTCGAGGGTAGAGAGGTAGAAAAAAGATTGAAAAAAGGGAAGAAAAAGGAAATTTTTTGATGTGGTTGACAAAAGTGAACATAAAAAAGTTGTTGTGATGGAGTTTGTTTGGTGGATTGGTATGAGTTTGATTCTTTGAAAGTGTGTGTTTTTCCGGTTGTTCTTGAATAATCCTTTTTCATACCCAACTATTTCCACCTTAGCCTCATCCTAACCCTATAAAGCCCTCATGATTTTTTTTTGTGCATATTTTCAAGTGGTGGAGATTATTGAGATTGTTCAAACTTTGTGGGTGATGAGTAGGGGTGATATACGAGCTCACGAGCTCGAGTACCTTGTGTTCAAGCTCGGCTCGTTTATAAACGAGCCGAGCTCGAGCTCGAGCTCCATATGAAAACGAGCCTAAATAGGTGCTCGTACTCGGCTCGCGAGATGGGAAGAGTACTCGAGCTCGAGCTCGTGAGCTCGTTTATTCTCGAGCCGAGCTCGAGCTCGTGAGCTCGTTTATACTCGAGTCGAGCTCGAGCTCGAGCTCGTGAGCTCGTTTATACTCGAGCCGAGCTCGAGCTTGTGAGCTCGTTTATACCCGAGCCGAGCTCGAGCTCATTTGTTCGGTTATAATTTTTGAGTTATTTTAGCTCGATTTAAGCTCGGTTTTGATTCAATCTTAGCTAACAATACCCAATTTCACAATCAATAACACACAACACAATCCAACAAAGCCAATAACACCCGATTTTAGCTCGATTTAAGCACGTTTGTTCGGTTACAATATCACAATCCATATCTGATGATGATGAGGCGCGAAGAGGGGCGACGGCAGGTAGCCGCAGCGAGCAAGAGACGATGAGAGAGTAAGAGAGATTAGGGATGGGAGCGTTCCTAAAATAAAAAGAAGGATGGGAGCGGCGGGGTTGGGTTTAGGGTAATTAGGTTTTATACCTAGGGATTTAGGGGTCTTCGAGCTCGCGAGCTACTCGATTCGAGCTCGAGTCGAGCCCGAGCTCGATTCGAGCTCAGGAATAGGCTCAAACTCGGCTCATATATACATTCGAGCGATCCCGAGTCGAGTTTTTACCGAGCCGAGCCCGAGTCGATCCCGAGCTACTCGACTCATGTATCAGGCCTAGTGATGAGTATTGAGGTCGAGATTTAAGTGAAGTGCATTATTGGATTTTGGTATTTTGATGTGCTAGTCAAGCTTGATTGTTGGCAATGATTTTCTAGGACGACATTCGTCGGATATTTCTATTTAGCAGACGCTATCTTGTGGTTTATTATCTTAGTCTTGCTTGGGGACAAGCAAGGGTAAGTATGGGGTATTTTGATAGCGTCTATTTTAGTATTTTTTTTGGGCAATCTTGTGTAGAGTTTAGGGCGTTTTACTATAGTATTCTACCTATTTCTTAGCCCTTTTTGTCCCATTCCGAGGAACGGTGTATACCGCTAGTTTGTTGTAATTTCAGGTACTTTTGAACGGTTTTGGAGTCGATTCAAGAGCTAAAGGATAAGGAGGTGATTAGAGGCGCTTCCATGTGGAAATAAGTCATCAAAGACGAGCTAAATGGGTCAAGAGATGAGCAAAAAGATGACACAAGAAGCAAGCATATCAAGTGAATCACTCATAGGAGCTTAAGACGATGTAGCACGACTCGCGGGACAGGGGAGTTTGTGCAATTTTCAGCTACAACAAGTTGTCACGACTCGTGGGAGGCCTTCACGAGGCACGATGAGTGAACCCATGTGGTTTGTGACCTTCTACAGGCTGTCACGAGTCGTGATAGTGCCAGATCCGGCTAGACCTTTCATATTTTCTGATGTTTGTTTAATTTTCTTTTGGATTATTTTAAAGGGTTATAAACACTGGGAATTTAGTCTGATTTGAGGGGTTACGTTTTGTACAGAAGGGATGAAAACACTCAGATTTTGGGGGGAAAAGTTGAGAGAACCCTAGATTAGTTGGATGATAAAGGATTGCAAATTGGATGCTTAAGACAATTTCCGCTATAGAAGATCGAGTATTTCTCTTACGTTTCTTGGTTATGTCATCTTATTATGCTTTTGATTTGTTCTCTTCCATCATGTTTAGCTAATTCGATTGTTCTAGGGTTGGGTGATCCCGCCATGTTGAGATAGACCGTTACTTACTATCGCTTGAATGTAATTTGATTTTTTGTTGATTTAATCCTATAGAGCATATAGCCTAATTGATAATCGATTAGATCCAATTAGAGGTTGAGACCGAGAGGAGATAGACCTAATAGGAAAATAGATGATTGCATGAGATCGAGAGGTGTTTGTTGTCATTGGAGCTATAGGATTGCACCTGAGATATTGATGTTTTCCTATGAGTGACATAATAGCATGATTCAAGATCTCCTGAGGATTAATAGGTTTTCATAGATATTCTAGGTTTGTTTGTTCTAATGGAGACGGAGAGGAGATATTTGAATGAACTGGCTTAGATTCTAAGAGCGTAATGGACCTAACTTTAGTTTAACTTTGCACGAGAGTGATTGTTAACCGGTTAGGTACAATTTACTATCAGACCGAGAGGAGAATAGTAATGAACATAAACAACATACCTTCATACAGATTCAAATTCATTCGAGCGAGAAAAATCTCCTAAGTCTATCGACGAACCATGGTGGTTAATCCCCAATTCTAGAATGTTTTCTTCATATTTGTCCAAAACTTCCATTTTCTTGTTTTAATTTGTTTTTATTAGTTATATCATAAAACCTCAATTTTGATCTCTACTATTTTGGCTTAGTCAACTTGATACAATGATTTGATTAATACTCCTATAGTCCATGAGTTCAACACCTTGATATACTACAACCGATCCCATACACTTGTGGGAGTAGGTTACAAACCTATTGGAGCACTCCTTTCGAGAGGAGAAAACTTTGCATAAGTGTTGTGAGCCTAATTTGCCATGTTTTATACTTACTTTTATATTGATTTCTGCATGCATTTCATACATTTGGGTTAGAATAGTACAGATTCTATGTAGTTTATGCTTATTTACCAAATTATGGAGTCTACACTAGTTTTGGTTTAATTTCGCAGAAATCGAGGCATTCAACAGCAATTCAGAGAGCGGAACCAGGACAAATCGAGCAAAGAACGAAAAAGAAGCACTCGACACAACTGGTCGATGTTGACAAGACTTGATCGATATTGAGTACTTCAGAGTCAAAATCCAGCAAAGTTGAGCAAAGTCTCTTGAGGAGCCAAATTTAGTCGACTTCGAGTTGACTTAATCGATGTCGAGTACACCCGAGGAGTCCAGAACCTGCTCGAGCTCGAGTGCAATCCGAGGAGAGAAAACTCTACTCGATGTCGAGTAACTTGGTCGACGTCGAGTAGCCATGTCGAGCAGTCCGAGTCTGAGATCGAGTGGAATCCGAGCATGAGGAGTTACTTGCAAGCCAAGGTACGACAAATCTATCAACATGGATGTCGAATAGACTTGGTCGATATCGAGTACTTCAGAGTCAAAATCCAGCGAAGTCGAGCAGAGTCTCTCGAGGAGCCAAGCTTAGTCGACGTCGAGTAGACTTACTCGATGTCGAGTACACCCGACGAGTCCAGAACCTGCTCAAGCTCGAGTGCAATCCGAGGAGAGAAATCCAAGTTTTATCTTAATGTTTTAGATAGAATGTTTAGATATAGATAGATTATTTTTTCCTAGATTAGGGGGGAATGAATACTATAAATAAAACCTTAGGGGCTGTTTTATAGGGAATTAAAAATTTCAGTTCCAATTCAAGTGATAGCGAGTAAAGAGAGAGACTTGTGGCCGAGTGGAGTTGTGAAGCGAGAGTGGAATTGGCTTTGTTTGGTTTTAAATTTTACTTTATTTCACTAATGAAATTTAGCTCCTTTTTGTTAATGATGTGTTTATTCATGATGAGAAGCTAGTAGTCACCCAACTTCTAGGGTCGGGGTGAGCCCGACGGTAGCCATGTAAGGTGATGCGCTAAAGGTACAATCTTTTGATGCGATTTCGTCTTCTATCCCTATGAACATGATTCTTTTGCAAAAGTTGAAGTTGATGCTTGTTTGTGTTATTGAAGCGAAAGTGATCTTAATACAACTTGGATTAATTCTGTGAAAAAAGGTTAGTAACAATTAGGGTTTATGCGAAAGCCTCTATTTTCCTATTTGTTAGTAACGAAAGTTATTTGATGAAAATGCATGATCTTTTATACCTGTACGTGTTATTATGGTTATCGTTGTGGTGTTGAAACCCTGATCTTGGAAGGATTTTATTTTATTTATTTTATTCACAAATTTCGTGTTTACTTTCATTTTTATGCAATTTAAAGTTTCGATCTTCGGTTCTGCTCTACTCGATTTCGAACACTGTTGGTCAACGTCGAGGAGTTTGGTCGACGTCGAGTAGGTTTAGTCGAGATCGACTAGATTTTGCTTTCGTTTTTGTTTCTGTTTTGCATTTAGTCGACTGAGTACTTGAGATCGAGTACCTTACTCGAGATCGAGTACATCTTGAGTCGTTTTCGAGAGTTTCTGGAACTGAAAAGGCGGGCGCTGGCACGCTTTCTCGTGGATCGATCCTGACTGCCTTCTACTACAACGGGAGGAAGTCTTGGATTTATTTGCTGAGACAGGGAGTCAGTTTGCTTTATATTTTATTTATATTTCATACTTGACAGTTGACACATCCTCCTGCAACAACAAATTGGCGTCGTTGCCAGGGAAGCAATCAATCGCGCCCTTTAGTTCCTTTTACTCTTCTCTTTGCTTTTTAGTTTCTTTTTACTTGTTTCTTTTTGTTTTGGTTTTTCTGGTGCATGCGAAGAACTGATTGCACACCTATCGACCCTCTTCTCGAACCAGAACGTTTTTTCCACCTTCAACAAAGGCTAAGAAGAAGACTCATGGTGACTCCACTCAATAACAAGAATGGGGTCCCGCTCACACCAGCATAAGAGCTTGAGCAACTCTGCCTACGCATTGAGGAACTCACCACTAGAGAAGCAGAACACGCCCAAAAAGAGGCGAAATATACATAGAACCAGCAGCAGTGGGAGACAAGGGTAGATCGCAAGGTCAACGCAAGGAGGGAACTTGAGGAGCAGATTGGGCATGTCCCAGCCAACGCAAAGGAGTATCTGCATCCCATTCTTCCCGCTATTAATTTTGAAATTCGTCCTTCCTTTATAACTGAAATTAGGAGGAGTCAATTTAAGGGAAGAATCAATTAATGTCCTTTAGAGCATGTCACCCCTTTTACAGACTTATGTGAAGCTATTGCAAATAGTGCTAATTTAAAATATCTAAAACTAAAGGCTTTTCGTTGGTCCCTTGCAGGAATAGCGCAACAGTGGCTGGAAGGATTGCCTTCACGATGAATTCGCACTTGGAACGAACTACAAGACCTCTTTCTCAACAAGTTCTTTCCTCCTGCAAAGACGGCTACTCTCAGACATCAGATCACGGCTTTCAGACAGAAGCCAAGGGAAACACTTGCACAGGTCTGGGAGCGCTACAAGATGCTTCTGAAATCATGTCCTGCGCATGCATAGGCACCCTATGTCATCCAGGAGATCATCTTCAACTGCCTGGATGCGCCTACTAAGGATCGGATCAACAACTACACCGCCTATGGGTATCTCGAGTACACTCCGCGCCGTGCTTGGGAAGTCTTCGAAACGCTGGCCAACTACGACAACACATATGAGACTTCTGCGACCTCTTCTGACGAAAGGTATGAAAGGCCTGACCCATCTATGCTATTGTATGTGCCACCCAAGGAGGTTGATCCGGACGTCAGGGAGCAATTCCAAAGTGACCAGGTACGCCGTCTTACCAAACAAGTCAAATTCCTATATAAAAATAAGCCTTATTTGGAATGTGGGTCTGTGAGGCACAACAACATTGCGTGCCCACTCGTCGATCAAGTGCATCAAGCAGAAACCCACAAAGAGGTAAGGTATGCATGGGTAGACTACTCAGGACCACATCAGAACCAGCACTGGAGCTATTATCGTCAGCCTCAGCATCGAAATCCCCCGCCCTACAGAGCCCCTGGTCACCCTAACAGAGAAGGTAAGAAAGATGACCTGCAGACCATTCTTGAGGAGATGCGGAGGAATCATTCAGACACTAAAAAATCTATCAATTCCATCCACACTAAGCTGCATGGTGTCAACTCTAGGCTTGGAGAAATCGATGCTTAAAATCTTACTTTGTCCTCAAAGTAAATAAAATAGAATTGAAGAGGTAGAGGAAACTCACAAAGTAATCAGGCATTCGAGACAAATCATTCAACTTAAGAAGAGGCGGTGGTTTTTTTTCTCCGGACAGACCATAAAATTCAGCACTTCTCATAGTTATAGGACATGTCCACCACCACAAACAATAGCAAAAACAAGCAAAACTAGAATACAAATCAGCACCAGATTCAATTTAGTACAAAGGAATATCAAAAGTAGAAATTTTAGCAAGATAGGTGGCTATTTCTAAGTACTAACACCCTTAAAATATGACAAAAGATAAGAAAATACAGCCCTTGTGTTTCAGCAGAAGCTTTCAGCAACTCTTGGATGCAATTGGCATTTGTCACCCTTCTTGGAGTCGGAAAAATATAGGCATTTCCCTTTGCAATTGGTCCTGGCCAAAACAAAAGGCAAAGAAAGCACACAAGACAAGGTAGTCCAACATTCCAAGCATAATAATATCATCCAAGTAAAAGAAATAACACACCCCAGTATATCAAAAATCCGCTTGTTAGTACATGCTCAATCACTTATGGCAATTGAAAAACATGAAATTCAAGTGATTTCAGGGAGTAAGAACTAGCAAGCAATGATTGAAACATGTGCCCCATCTCAAAGGAGCTAGACGATAATAGCACTTGACAATAATAAACAAAGCAAGATGCAATATCCACTGGTCAAGGAACATCCCTATCAGTAGTAACATTAACATCCCTATAAACTTTCCTTTAAGCCCATCAGCCAAATCAAGTATAAAATTAGCAACTTGACTAGTAAAATAGAGATAGCCTTATCGATCATGCAAGTCCATATTTTCCGAATACAATCATGAAAAATCAATGATGGACAGGAAGCAAGAGACAAGCAAATGAAATCCATCAGAGTAACAAAAATCCCGCAACCATATCGAAGAACAATTAAGCAGTAACAAACCCACAACGCAAATCAACCCTTCTACTAATTCAGAATCAAATTCACAAAATTTAGATTCAGATCATGATTACAAGTGACAAGTAAATCGATTCCAAACCTGCACATACCGGGCGGATATTGAAGTCAAAGCCTGGCAGCAACAAGGATTGAGGCAGCGTCGGGCGTCTAGGGCGGACGGCGACCATCGGAGCAAACGGCTATGGGCCCAGTTAACATCATTACGCACCGGTGGATGGGATTGGGCATCTGCGGCGACCATCGGAGCAGACAGTTGGGCGCTGTGCAGGTGGTGGTCCGGTAGCAGCGGGAGAGAGGGCGACGGGGCGGTTCTCAGCGGGAGAGATGATGTGCGAGAACAGGAGAGAGAGACAGGGGTGTGGCCGGTGTGGTGGATGTTGACGGTCGGGTGAACAGATAAAGAGAGGAGGAGAGGCCGGGACAGAGGCCGGCGTGAGGGGAGGCTGGAGGGAAAAGAAGGGCAGCGGTGGGAGGTTGGCGGCTGGCGGAAGGAGAAAGGAGAACAGATCGAGAGCCGCTTTCTTTTTTTTTCTTTTTTTTTAATTTTGGTGATTTTTTGTTTCTGATTTTTTTTCTTTTTAAATAAAGAATGCAATTTCTAACCAAAAAAAAAATCCTAACTAAACCGAAAAAATAAAATAATTATAAATAGTCTCTATAAGGCATAACAAACTCACAAGGGGTTCTGTTTTTGCTAGATTTCAATTAAACCTCAACTATGAACCATACTTGCTCAATTAAACCAATAAGTCTCACAAGAACCAAGAATGTTAAATATGTGCCCCAAGACTATATCAGAAGCTTCTGAACATTTCTTTGGCAGTTTAAAAACACTCTAGATTGTTCTCAACCAGCTATTGTGGTCAAATTATACTGGTTTTAGAAATTCCTAGTTCTTCACTGAAATATCAAAATCTACACCTGGCTACAGATGCCTTCCTAAGTATATAAGGAAGTCCGGAACTAATGTCAAAGATCAATAAATTTTCAAAAGGAATGAACCAAACATTAAGATTAAAAAATGGGCAGGGGATGTTTGATTGAACAATCAGCGCCTCTGCGTATAAGCAAGTCTTCACATTCCTAGCTGATGTATTTCCCATTGATATCAAGGTTTACTGAATTGCATTCATTACCAGGTATGAAACTTCTCATGTCATTCAAGTTTATCACAGATCGGTATCAAACATGTTAACTTACATGACCACAAGTGAGTTTGCAGGCAACAGCATGACTGGCTTCATGGAGAAAAACAGTAACCAATTTGAATGGCATCAACAACTTAGTTCTCCATAGCTGCGTATTTTACACAAAATATAGATAGCCAATCAGATAGAAACACAATCATATGAATTCAACAAAATAGATTCAACACATCAGCCCTAAAAACCCATTCGAACAGCAACAAGATCCTCCGATTCTAGGATGCAAGCACCAGAAATCGCAGTCAGATCAAATCGAAATCAAATCAGACGCACTCGTACGTACACTTTTACTAAGCCAAGAACAATCACATAACACAAACAAAATAAAACCATTCCCATACACTTACATGAACCCAAATTCAGCACAAAATCACTTATATCAACCCAAATTTCGGCACAAATACCCTAATATCGACACAAATTCAGCCCGAATTAACCCTAATTTCAACTAAATCTGAAATTTTAAAAACATTAAAAAAAACATACCTTTTGTGTTCTCAATGCTTCAATTGAGGCAACAACAAAGAGAGTGAGTCTGTTCTTGATACTTCCGTTCGTGGTGGCTGCGCCTGCGACAAACAGAGAGACCGAATCAGTTAGGGAAGATGATAAAGGGCAGCAGAGCCGAATCGGTTAGGGAAGACGAATTAGAAGTCGACGAGAGGAGATGGAGGTTACTAACCCGACGCCGAACAACTGTTGCGAAATTGAGAGAGCAGTCAGTTAGGGCAGAGGATGAAGGACACTGAGCAGTCCGCGAAGAGGGACAACTATAACAGATGCCGACGAGAGAAGTGACGAACAGATGCCGGCGAGAGAAGTGATGAACAAATGTCGGCCAGAGAAGTGACGAACAGATGCCTGAACCGGCGAGAGAAGTGACGAGAGAAGAGGGACGACGGCCTGAATTGTAGATCGGGGTTGCCCTATCTTCAAATTAGAAGATTTTGTCAAAATCAAATAACCCGGATACGCGGAAATTCGTTTAGTAATATAACCCGGGCGTGCCTCTATATGGTTATTTAATTAAAAAATTGTACTTTTATACACCGGGCATTACAATATCCGATACATAAAGGTAATCCGAATTTATTATTTTCGGCTTCACCACTTTATACACCGTATATGACACGCCCGGATTATATTCTATGGGTTATTTTCCCAAATTTGTAGTAGTGCTTGTGAGACTTATTTAAGTTGTTTTCTGTTTATTTCACCATAGGTGTGGCTATTGTGTCAGATGATGAACACCATTAGAGAGAGAGAGAGAGAGAGAGAGAATTGGTCTATGAGTTGCTAAACTCATAGTTTCGTCTGTGATTAGAAGACATGGTTGTTTGGATTGTGAAGATTTGATTCTATTTGATTATTCATGTTCTTAGTTATCATCTTGTGCTTAATTTATATTTGTGAACCTTTCTATGCCTGATCAACATGTTAGGAATTGCATCTTTAGCTATGAATTCGTTGTTGTTTTCTCAATAGAAAACAAAGGTATTGATGATAGTGATGTCTCTTTGTCTTTGTAGTGGATGATTTCAATTGATCTATGTGGAGGATATGCGATTAGGTTGAGTTCGGTATGCGCCTATTAATCTTAATTGTGCAGAGTCAATGTGCCAATTGGTCTTGATTACTTGAGTTCTTAATGCTATTCTTTAGTGATATTGAATAAGATGAGTGAATCTCTATGGATCTCTCAACTTTAGTCAAGTAGACCTAAGGATATGAATAATTGATGGATCAATTCGAGGACCATGAATTCCAACCATTGTCAGAGAATTACAAGGGAAATGTTCTTTCTATTTTGATATCTATTTGCTTTGTGATTTGCAATTTTGTTACTTTTACATATTTGCTACTTGTCAAGAATCGTTGCTTTGCTATAAGAGTGCTTGTTTAGAGTTATTGAATAGGAAATCGCTTCACCCTGTGGGTTCGACACCGGACTTGTCAAGAAGGGCGACGAAGAGGAAACACACCCAAGAGAGATGGAGGCACGAACCCGACCACCAAAGAGAGACAGGGACCGAGTGCATGTCCACTTTTCTCTACCGCCGCCACTGGTCCGCAATTGCTGCATAACCTCCCGGAATCGGCACCACCAGTCCCCAATTAGAGGCCTCTTTTTTCTTTTCTTGAAGTTTCTACCTCCTGCTATGATTTTTGCCCCCTTTATTTTCATATTTTTTAGAAAATGAAGACTGTTACATATGCACTTTGAGGCATCCTCTTTGTTTCTTGGAGATTGGAAGAGGAGGGGCGTTGATTTTGTTTGGATTTTGAGGATGATAGCCAATTTGGTAAAAGAAACATGTGAACAAGGGGTGGTGGCGGTAGTGCTTAGGGTTTTCAGGGCAGCGGCGGCATTTGGGTCTGACCGGAGATGGGTGTTTTGGAGAAAGAGAGTGTTTGGGCTCATTATGAAATCCTACAAGTGTTCCAAATTAAATCTCAAAAAATCTTCATAGTCATAGAATTAAAGTATGACATTTTGTAGACAAAGGCTTTGAGAATTATGGGGATTGAGCAAGCTATGCGCTCGGGTTTGAAAATCCTAATGATAACCAACGCAGCCCTGCTTTCACAAAACTCAACCTGTCTCCTTGTACCATCTCACAAACTTTCCACTCTTGTTTTTTTTTATCATTTTTATTTTTTTTATTTTGGGGGATGGGGAGGGAAATTCAGGGGGCCTGTCCTTTCGGGGACAGGTGATCCCATCCGAATGACAACAACATCCTCCACGATACTGATTGAGACAAGCTAGTCCAAAACATGTCCCCCCTAAATGTTCCTATTCATCACGCGATTTTTTTTTAAAAAAGTAATTACAGTTTTAAAAAATTAAGAAAAAGGGTTAAGAGTGGGAAATATTGTGAGAGAGGATAGAAAGGAGACAGAGAGATGGGATCAATAGATCCGGACTGCCACGATACGCAATAATATATATATATATATATATATATATATATATATATATATATATATATATATATATAAAGAATTTTGAAATTACTCAAACACGTCATTACTACAACAAGAAGCAAGTTGTGGGACTTACTTCATAACACTAGCATGAGTTATAACACTATTTGGAAATATCTAGGGAAATTCCGTTTGGTGCCCCTGAGTTTATATCAATTCTGATTGGTGTCTCACACTTTTTATTTGTCCGGATGGTACCCCCGAGTTTTTTTCAAAAGTTCAACTCATCCCCAAATCTCATATTTTCTCCCTTTTAATGAATAAAACTGATGTACGCTCAATTTGCCATGTTTTTCGCTTACATTTATAACGATTTATGTATGCATTTCATATTTTTGGGTCTGATTTATATAGAATCTATGTAGTTTATGTTTATTTGCAAATTATGGAGGTCTACACAAGTTTTTGTTATATTTCGCAGAAATCGGACGCACTTTGGAGCTTAAAGGAAAGTAATGAAAACATTGGAGAAGCTAAGGAAGAGCACATGATGGTGCAGCTGGAGTAAACGCCACTTTTCACCATTCATCATTCTGAATCAAGATCTGATGTCTTCATGAGAGTTGTAGCCCTCGAAAAGATCTTTCCAACGCATATTCATATGCATCAATCGGACGAACGAGGAATCGGGAAAGTGCGTTTCAATACGGCGGCAGAATGTTGGAAACTGCAGAAGAGGTCGATATCGACCACTTTTGGTCGATATCGACCACTTTTGGTCGATATCGAGTGGAGAAAATCGACCAGAAATGCCAAGAATCGACCACAACACTGGGAGCAACACAGAAAAGGTCGATATCGACCACCTTTGGTCGATATCGAGTAACCACCAGTAGCCGATTTCGAGCAGTCCGAATCCAAAATCCAAGTGGGCTTTCTTCCACATGAAGCAAGAGATATTCTATCAATTCAAGTGAAGATCTATCAAGAGAAGGAAGATTTATCCACTTTAGATATAATTTCCTTTAGGGATTTATTTGTTTTATTTCCAAATTTAATCATTAAGCTTTAGATAGATAGGATTAGATAAAGATAGATTATTCCTTCCTAGAATAGCTAGGATTGGAGCCTATAAATAAAGCCCTAGGGGGCTGATTTTCAGTCATTCAAGCTAAGTCGTCTTCGGGCGCAAAGAGAGAGTAGGCGAGAGAGGAAAGAGAGAGGAAGAACGTTTGGAAGATTTTGTAAGTTCAAGTTTTATTTTGAATGTTAAAGTTAGTTTCATTTATTATGTTTTGTTTCTAATTTATTTCTTCTAGAGTTGGGGTAATCTCAACATAGATATGTGTGTTTGATTTATGAATTTATGAATTTATATGTCTTTATTATCATCTACCTTTGTGCTTAATCCTTTGCGAGAGTTGAGGAAATTCCTTATTGGTGATATTGAAGCGAAAGTGATCTATTATGAATTTGGATAGTAATTAGGGTTTGCTTGCGAAAGTTGGTTGATCCTAATTAAGAAAAGGTAGTAACACTTAGGGTTTATGGGAAAGCCTTTATATCCCTATTTGTTAATGACGAAAGTTATTTGATATAAAACATGCTCTTTTATGTGATTTATGAGTTACATATATGTTTATTGTTGTGGTGATCCATAACCTTGGAAGTTTGCATCTTTAGTTGTTATATTTTATTATTTTTATTCGACACAGATTCTACTCGACATCGACCACCATTCCCCCTCCATCCCTCGACATCGACCAAGTCTTAGTCGACGCCGACAACAACCCTCGCCACCTTTTCCCGCTATCCCTGAACCCCAAAGCACACTAAATCTAGAACCGCTGACTTCTCTCATGAGGACGAACCTGACTCCACTATCCTATAGCGGGGTCTTGACTACAAATTTATTTTGTCGAGAAACCCTCTCGTCGAAAACCACCCTTTATTTTTTCTTTTTTCATAAAAAAGCCCCTTTGCTTTTAATATTGAACAAAACTATATATTATTTAACTAAATTGAACAAAAAAGTTACAAAACCACTTTTATTTTTTAAAAATAAAAAAATCATACATTATTGCCAAAGTTTTAGCAAAAAATCACCCATTTTTTCCAAATTTTTTAAAAGAAAACCAACCTTTGTTTTTAACATTACACAAAATATACGTTTATATATTTTTCATAATTTGTAAAAAAGCAAATCTGATTATTTGTCAAACATATATTGCATGTACCTAATCACCCATTATTTACAAAACTTTGCACAAATCCACCCTCTTATTATATGAAAAAATAGTTAACCTATAAATTACAAAAATACTTCATAAAATCATACTTTGTGTAAAACCACCCTTTATGCTTTAAAAAATGCACAAAACCACTTCTTTTATAATAAAAGAAGGTGTTATTCATTTATATTGTTTGGAATACATAAAACCTAATAAGATAAGAATGATAAAAGAATGTGTTATTCATTTAAATTTTACTTTTCTTTTCAATAAAATTCTAATCGAGTATTTGGTTAAACTGATCAATCACATTTACAAACTTTTGAAGTTAGTGAGGTATAGGTTAAATATTGTTTTAGAAAAAATAGGTGTTAAATATTTTTTTTGAAAATAATTAGTTTTTTTTTTCTTTTGCAAAGTATGAAAAAATAATAGATCTTTTGTACAATTTTAAAAACCGTAGTGATTTTTTTCTAATTTTTTTTCGAAACAGGGGTGATTTTACTATAAATGTTTTGGAAATAATACGTGATTTTGTACAATTTTCAAAATAAAGATGGGTTTGTCACTTTTGTATTAAATTTAGTCAAATAATAGGTAATTTTGTTCAATGTTAAAAGTAAAGTTTTTTTTTGTGAAGAAATGAATAATAAATGGTGGTTTTATTCATCAAAAAGGAAGAAAATATGAGTTTTTGGGCATAAGTCGAACTTTTGACAAAACTCAGGGGTACCATCCGGACAAAAAAAAAGTGTAGAACACCAACAGAAATTGTCCAAAACTCAGGGTACCAAATTGGAATTTCCCAAATATCTATTAATCATCCAAAACTATATATATATATATAGGGAAGCTTTAAAATGTAAAAACTCCTTAACGTGTAAAATCCGCTTAACGTGTAAAATTTTCAAATAAAAAAAACGCATAACTCCTTAACGCGCGCAACCCCCCGAGCCCTCGGACTCCCGCACCCGCACCCACCTCGAGCCACCTCCGGCCACCAGCGACCAGCCGCTCTCGAGCCCACCTCGGTGCGCAACCCCCGAGCCCAGGACTGGCCTGGTTCGAGCCCAGACGCGCCCAGACGCACCCATCTCTCGCGGCACCGTCGAGCCACCAGTGGCTCCTGTTGTCGGCCTCCCACGCCACCCACGAGCCACCTCCGGCCACCAGCCCCGGCCAGCTCGAACCCCCTCCCTCAGGCGCACCCCCCGAGCCCGGAACCCCCTTGGTCCGTGCCCAGCCGAGCCCACACCGAGCCATCTTCCCCAACCGCGCTAATCGATCCTTTTGGCTCGGAATACCATCGAAATCCCAATTTTTCTCCTTGTTTCCACTCGAATTTGGTATGATTTCTAACTCTAAACTTGTTTATTACAGTTATTTGGATTGTTTGAATGATTTAGGTTGAGATTTAAAACCTAGGGTTTGATTTAGGAGCGAAATTTGGGGCTTTTTGATAAAAGCCAAATTGATTGAAATTGATGATATGGTTGTGTTGTTGGGTTGATTTTGAGCTAATTTCATGTTCATATCATTGTCAAATTGTTTATGGATCATGAGCTAATTGAATTTTAGAATTTTAGGTTGCGATATGTTTTAAATTTGGGGCTTTTTTCCAAAAGCCAAATTGATTGAAATTGATGATATGGTTGTGTTGTTGGGTTGATTTTGAGCTAATTTCATGTTCATATCATTGTCAAATTGTTTATGGATCACGAGTTAATTGAATTTTAGAATTTTATATTGCGATATGTTCTAGCATTTGGGGCTTTTTGCCAAAAGCAAAATTGACTTAAATTGGTGATATGGTTGTGTTGTTGGGTTGATTTGGAGCTAATTTCATGTTCATAACATTGTCAAATTGTTTATGGATCATGATCTAATTGAAGTTTGGAATTTTATATTGCGATTTGCTTTAGAATTTGGGTTTTTTTGCCAACGGCCAAATTGACTAAAATTGATGCTATGGTTGTGTTGTTGGGTTGATTTGGAGCTAATTTCATGTTTATAGCATTGTCAAATTGTTTGTGAATCATGAGCTAATTGAATTTTAAAATTTTATTCCAATATGCTTTAGGTCGATTATGTTCTTCTATTTTAGCATAAAAATCATAATTTAGCCTATTAGCTCAATTGGTAGAGCAATGTGCGTTTGCACAAAAGATGTGGGTTCAAATCCCACATAGGTTACATAATAGACAAGAGCGCAACAATCGCAAATTGTTAATCATGCACATTATAATCTAAGTTATGCACTTTTTAACCTTAATTATGCACATTTTAATCTTATTTATGCACTTTAATTTTAAAAGCTTATAAGTTAAAAAATCGATTTCAAACTTACATTTATCAACCTAAATTATCCGAGAGGTGAAACCAAACTCTCAAAAGTAAAAAAAAACAAAATTAAAACATCGATTTCAAAAGCACATCTTTTGACTTATTAATGCGCATTATGATCTTACATTTGCACAATTGTATTCTTCATCTGCACAATTGTATCTTACTTTTGCACAATTATAGTTTAAATTTGCACAATTGTATCATACTTTAAATTTGCACAATTAAAGTTGCACAAAAGCACTTTACAGTTGCACAAAATGCACTCCACGGTTGCACAAATGCACTCCACAGTTGCACAAAAGGTATCGAAAACGGGAAAAAGTGTATTTACCCATAAAAATAGACATTTTTACCAATTTGCCCATAAATTAAACATATTTCAATTAAAAAATTTTATAATTGAAATAGGCGCATTTACCTATTTACCCCATAATGAATTATTTGTCTGCACAAAATAAACTTATATTTGCACAATAAGATGTTATATGTGCACAAAAGCAAGTTATACTTGTACAGCAGAAAGTGCTATCACGAAAAAAAAAATTATGGGCAAAAAAAAAAAAAATTAAAATTTTTTTAAAAAAAAATAAAAAAAAATCGGGTCCGAGAAGGGGGGGCCAAGGGGGGGCACATGCATGGGCAGGGGGCAGACATCCTACTCATGAAATTAGGCCCATTAGTAATTAAATTAGGCCCAATAGTAATTAAATTAGGCCCATTAACAAATTTTACACAATAAGCATATTTTACATTTTAAGGACTTTTTACATTTGAAATAAACCATATATATATATATATATTAAAGAAAAAAATTTGGGTGAGACTGCTCTGCTCAAAGTGGATTGTCTTTTATTAGAAGGCAATCCTAATTGGTACTCTTCATTTGTTTTAAAGAAGAAAAAAAATTTGGGATCATCTTTTTGATAGGTGCACTTTCAGCCTAATTTAAGATAAATTTTAGGGCGCTGCCCAATATTATTGGGTCAGGGTCCATAATATAATTGGGTCAGAGTCCATAATTTAATTGGGTCATGATCTATTCTATTAATGGACAATCACAAAATAAAACTGGATGCACAATATGAAATGACGAAAATGCCCTTTGTGACCTCATATAAAAAACCAGGATCTGTGAAAATTTCGCTTGGGTCTAGCCCTCTGTTTCTCAAGAGAGATAGGGAGGAGAGGAGTTGCTTAACTTCTGCTCGATCCGATCGCTCATTTCCACACAAAACCTGAAAAAAACACTCGATTCCTATCTCAGAAATTTCAGCGCCCCTTTCCAATCTTCCTCAAAAATCCACAAGTTAGGATTAGGGAGTGAGATTTTTTGCTTGAATTTTCCATTTCAATCAAACCTAAAAACGAAGAAATAGGAATTGTTTCTCCCCCGCGCCGTCCATTCATCCACAAATCTCCCAAAAATTTGTACAAATTGCACAAAGTTTTTGAATCTGTAGGCTTATTGTTTACGTGATCGCATTGTAATCCCCCTAAAAAATTTGCCGATTCCCTTCTAGTTCATGAGATTGTAGGTTATCGTTAGCCATTGATACTTTCCTGGAAATACGCAACGAGAAGGTATCTTGCATTGATTGTTAGGTTAGGATTGTAGAAGGACCATTCAATTTTTTTATTGTTATCATGGATAAGAAGAAGGCCGCCGTTCCTCTCGTCTGCCATGGCCATTCTCGGCCGGTTGTCGATTTGTTTTACAGTCGGATCACACCGGACGGGTTCTTTCTCATCAGCGCTAGCAAAGGTATGATGTTGATCTCCATAGTTTCATTTTTAGAATATGGCAATTTGACTTTTATTGATGGTTTAGGACTTGTGGTGGTTTGAAAATGTGAATCACTGAATCCTACATTTTCCTTTTGTTGCTAAAAAATTTGTTGACTTGTTATGTGATTTGATCACACAATCAAATGTTTTTCCTTCCTTTGATTCATCTGTAACTCATTTCACCTGATTTTTACTTGCTGATTTTGCTTCATCAGTTTCATAGGCGTATAATGATGAAGGGCGTGGAAGATTGATACAAGTATAGTTCATGCATAAGAGTTAGCTCAATGTTGTAGATGTTATACAATTTGGTGGCACGTTGTTGTCCTATTCGATTGTGGGGATTTTGTTGGTTAAACTTTCCTCTTTTGGCAAGGCATGGTTAAGTGCAAAATGTTGTTGTCCTATTTGATTGCCTCAACTGTTATTAGTCAAACTGTGGATTGTGTGCAACTTGGGGTTCTAACGGGAAAACCAAGCATTGTATGAATTTTAGTTGATTACTCTACTGGGAAAAATGTACTTGCATCAACTAATGATTTATTCCACCACAATTTCTAGATTATACTCCTATGCTCAGAAACGGGGAGACTGGAGACTGGATTGGAACGTTTGAAGGACATAAAGGGGCAGTGTGGAGCTGCTGCTTGGACACAAGTGCTTTACGGGCTGCGACTGGTTCTGCTGACTTTACAGCGTATGTTTTTAGTTGCTATCTACTATCTTTCCACACATATACGTGGTTTTAACTTTTTAATGAAGAATCGAAGATGATTATGAAATTCACATGTTTGCTAATGAGATGCCTCACTGGGAATCTGGGATACTAATGGAGAAGGAAGTGTAAAGAAGGAACACTACGCTATCATTTGGAGAACTATAAGGAAATTAGGAGATGAATGGATTCAGGACTGGTCTTAAAGTTATGTAGTTCATTTTGCGCTATAATTTCGAGAGCTATAAGGAAATTAGGAGATTAGGAGATGAACGGATTCAGGATTGGTGTTAAAGCCATGTACTTCATTTTCTGATTTTAAAGTACATATTTATGAATCCACTCCTAGTGCAAAAATAAAAAATAAAAAATAAATTCTGCGGGTTTGTTATTGTATGGAAAATTGTTGAGTTCAACTAGGTTATGACAACAAGTTCAATTATGAATCCAAAACTATAATTTATTTGCAACCACATGAACACTCTTCCATGCATAGAGTTTAATATATTGTTTTGTTTATTACTCAAAATTATATATATTTTTAGGTGATATTTTGTGACTTCTGTACAATCTATTCTCCCCTACAGCTACAAAATATTTTCAATAAATATGTTTCTAAATTATATCTTAATAGAGATGTATGGACGATCTTCTGTTTTCTCTCTGCTTTGCTGATGTCTTTCCATTCTCAACTGTGATCAATCTTTGATAAGCCGGTTGTTAACTCTTCCCAGTCGAGTTCACTGTCCAATCAAGCTCTATGTTGTACATTGATGCGGTTTTTTCTTTAGAATGCTTTCAAGAATAATGGGTTGTATATTCATTCAGCACACACCAATTATTGAGTGCAGTTAACCCAACCTACAATTTTCATACAGAAAAATATGGGATGCCATTACTGGGGATGCACTCCACTCTTTTGAGCACAAGCATATTGTTCGGGCATGCTCGTTCTCTGAGGTAGGTTCAGCATATGTTTTCTATCGTTTATTTGTAGGGATTGAATATAGCGTTAATTATACAAAACCAACCATTACAAAGGGTTCTGCGATTAAAACCACCTCTTAGTAAGATATCGCTCTTTCTTACTACAAATTTTTTTTTTCCAGAAATTGAAATATCATGTTTATGTATTACATTTTCAAAACTCTCACCAAATCATGTCAGTTCTATTTCATTGGAACTCTGACCCTTAAATTAGCCCCAAAATTTCCCTGCACATTGATAAGTGGGGGCATCCTAGGGTAATAATGTATTGCCATCTTCTTCATTCAGTGGTGAAAGCTTGCTTCACTGCCTTGCGGTATTTAACTTATGTCACTTTCATATGAAGGTGGAAGACCATCTGCTAGTCTAGATCACTGAACTGCAATTGTACCCATTCCAACTCAAAATACTGAGCTCTTAATTCTAACTTCAAGGTTTCCAAATCTCTAGGTTGTAACTTGCAATTGAAACCACATAGAAGTAAAGCCTCGAAGAACTTTTTGAGTTTATGCGCTTTTCAATGTATTTGGAATTCGAAACTTTCAATTCTAGTTTGTAAGTTTTTTAATGACCAATTAGTTCACTGATACTTGGTAGATGAGAAGAACATCTTGGTTCGCCTTTGAATGTGCAAAGACCCATGGTAGACGATGAGACTATTTTTTCTGCTTGGAATTTGAAAAAGGTGGGTTCAAGAACTGTAAAAGATGGGGGCAAAATTAATACTTCTATATTTATCGATAACATCTTTAATAGAACAATAGCTAGAGGTGTAGGTCGAAGGGCTGATTTTGAGACCACATGTGGTTAAGTGTTGGCGCTCTTGTCTTGTAGTTGTTGCATAGGTCTTATGGGAGGGACACCCTGCTATCCAAATAGTAAATAGTAGCTAGTTAACAGGTGTAGTTGATTTATGCTTTATATCAATTTTTCTGTTGATGCTTATAAGTGTCATAAATTCTGATATGAAACTTTTTTTTGTAAGCATGTGCTTTCTCTGAAAATCTAATGCACAATATTGTTAATTAGTAACCTTTTTAAACATTTATATAAACTTGATATCAATTATCAACCATTCACAAATAATGCAGGATAGTCATCTTCTTTTAACTGGTGGGATGGAAAAAGTTGTTCGAATTTATGATCTGAATCGTCTTGATGCTCCCCCAAAAGAAGTTGACAAATCACCAGGATCAATCAGAGTACTGAAATGGCTTCATGGTGACCAGACCATATTAAGTACTTGCACTGAAATTGGTGGAGTCAGGTAAGTGGCGGCACCCGGGAAATGCTATAAAATTTGGTGGAATGCTACCATCAATTTTTCTTGGACATTCCCTAGGGGCATTAAAAACCTGGAGCAGGTTTCGTGAAATATGAAAGACCGAAATAGTTCCTTTAAAAAGAGAACTAAACCAGCTTTTACTCTCCAAACCAAAACCGAACCAACGCAACTGATTTAATATTTTTGTTTTACTTTTCAAGAAAAAATAAGTATCTTTAATGAGGAATTAACCAAATCAGAGGGGAAACAAGCATTCTTGTCACTATTAATTATTCAAAAAATTCAGAACGAAACTTATTCAGGGTCAAATCTTTCATTATGAATTTAAATCATTTTGGCAGGAATATGAGCAACCTACTTGTTTTTCTCAATTCTCAACTTTTTTTATCCGTGATTACCGCAATCTGATCTAAATTCAACTTTTACAATGACTGTCAACTAATTACCTTGACATTTTTATGTGCCCTTATTTGTGTGCTCATGAGCATTATTCATTAGGTCCATGTCATGTTGAAGTTCAGTTTTGTGTTTTACTGCATATGTTTTGACATGGCAGATTATGGGATATTAGAAGTGGGCAAACTGTTCGAACACTTGAGACCAAATCATCTGTGACTAGTGCAGAAGTAAGCCAAGACAATCGCTACATTACTACTGCTGATGGCACCAGTGTCAAATTCTGGGATGCCAATAAGTAAGTTCCTGGTCATTCATTGCTCATAGTGTACTTCATATTTCCCTTAGAACACATTAATAACAGACATTTGTATGTGTATCCAGCTTTGGATTGATGAAGACCTATGATATGTCGTTTGCTGTGGAATCAGCTTCGCTGGAACCAAAATATGGGAACAAGTTCATTGCTGGAGGAGAAGATATGTGGGTTCATCTATTTGATTTCCATACGGGTGAAGAAATAGGTATGCGATTGATATATTTGACCAATAGAAATATCATTACTGCATATGTGCTTATCAAATTGGTATATTTACATGCTTTTTAACTCATTGATTTAATAAAAACAGGAAGTAATCTACCTTTTTTTAAACAAAATTGGAAATCAGTTGAACATAGACCCTATCAGTTGAAATATTTAAAAGCCATGTGCATGTAAGTGTACTGATATATAAAACTCTTTCTTGACCAACATTTTTAGTTTAAACAGAGTTAATTACTTCATTTTTTTGTTACCATTTTGTTGCATATGCTTAGTTTTTGTTACCAATTTGATAAGTTGGGTGATCTTTTAGTTTCCTTATTTGCTTACCACTCTTGCTCTCCATCAATCACAGATTTTAGTTAGCTTGCTGTAATAAAGCAATTTAAAAGACGCAGACATATCCGCTCTATCACGGTTTTTAAAAGCTAGGTGAAATAGCCATTTCTAAAGAAAGCAAGAGCCATTACAGTTGCCTGGTGTGATTCATTGAACTTTGGAAGCAATCTGATAAGCTAGTTGACAGCTTTTTTTTTATAACATTAGAAATAGATGTGTCAAAACGCATGCCCAGGAACCAAATCTAGCCAGCTGGATTGGTTTGTTTGGTTAAAAGCACTCACTTGAGTGATCGAACTAGCACAAAATGCATATGATATTGCTCTAACTACTTGTTCCACAGCATGCAACAAGGGTCACCATGGCCCTGTCCACTGCGTGCGGTTCTCTCCAGGAGGGGAATCCTATGCCTCTGGCTCCGAGGATGGAACCATAAGAATTTGGCAAACCAGTCCACCTGCAACTGAGGTAAATGGCACTTTTACTACTACAAAGGCCAGTACAAACTCAAAGGCGGTTGTAGAAGAGATATCTCGCAAGATGGAGGCTGTTCGCATCCCTGATGACAAGAAAGCCAAGGGGAAGGAAGATGTCGTGAATACTTGAACAGGAATCAAGAAAGAGCCTTGATTTTTTCCCTCTTTTCCGTTATTCACTGCGGTGTAATATGGCACTAGCGTAATGGGTAACGGTAACCTCAACATATGGCATGTTAGACAGGCACTGATTTTTGGGTACTCCCAATGTGGGTGTTAGCAGCCTTCCGGAGAAACATGGATTGTAATGGTTGGTGATGGGGATGTTTTGTTGTGCGGTATAGTGTTGGAACTCGAAGAATTAGGACGTTGTTTTTGTTATGAATAATAGATACGATGGATGGTTTTTACTATAAACTCGTTATCCACATTTCTTGTGGTTTGAACATGGGTTGTCATGATCTAGTATAAAGATTTAGTTTCAGAATGCTTCTGTTTAATTGTTGAATGTTGTTTTCGACGTAAGTTTATGTTTATCGTGAGTGAGGTACTCTTGATCTTTATAATACAGTTTGTTTTTCTCAATTTTAGGATAGTATGTATGAACATAGAAAGGAAACTGATTCTCCAGACCATGCGAACCTCCAACCAGGGAAATGAAGTGAAACTAAGAAGGCTAAGAAATCTGAAATAATTTAAGTAGCACAAGCAGAAGTATAGTATGTTATCACAGCACCACGATCAGCAACAAAAGCAAGAGTATGGTATAATCTTGTTAGAAGGAATATTAGGAAGACCACAAGACAATAGGAATCCCTCACAACTCAACTACTGGGAAATCAAATATGCAGATATAAAGATATAAAAGCAAACCAAATCTCTGAACCACGCAAATAAAATTACAAGAATCCCTTTCGTTGTAGTGGTAGGGAATCATGATCGAATCCACGAGGAAGCGTGTCAGCGCTCTCCTAATCAGTTTCTCGAAATCAGCCCTTAACGTCGACCAGCATATAACTCGATATCGACTGAGATGGGTCGATATCGACTCGAACAGTCGATTTCAAGTGAAGAACCTGCAAAACAAAGACAGCAAACTCGACATCGAGTTGGGTGGACTCGATGTCGACTCCATAATGACTCGATGTGGACTCAGAGAGTCAATGTCGAGTGGTCTTGCGGAAAATAAAACAGGAACGTGCAGAATTGAAAGTAAATGTCGGAAAAGAAGTCCGAGAATAATACGATGGATGAGAAGATGTATGAACAGAAATAAACGCAGATTGGTTGTTGTAGATTTCAATTAACTAAAGAACTTCCAGGGTTGAGGAATTTATACCACAATGATAACCGGATAAGTATATTGTCAAATTCATGAAAGGAATAAGTTTTTCATCAAATAACTTCCGTTATTAACAAATAGGTGGATAGAGGCTCTCGCATAAACCCTAAGTACAACTACTTTTTTATATATAATTAATCCAAATTTATAATAAGATTGCTTTCGCTTCAATATTGCAAATAAGGATCCCCTACTACTCTTGTAGAAGAATCATGCAAATAGGAATAGAAGATGAAATTGCATAAAAAGATCATACCTTAGACAAACTTACATGGCTATCGTCGGACTCACCCTGAGCATAGAAGTAAGGGGGACTACTCGCTCTTCATCATATCAAATATCATCAATCATAAGGAAAATAACTTGAATTGAATTATAAATGAAAGAGTACGAACCGAACAAAGCCACAATCGCTCTCACTCCTTCCAACTCCACTCGGCCAAACTCTCTCTCTACTCTACTTGTCTAATGGAATGAAATTGAATTGTGGAATGAATAAAATCTCAGCCCCTAGGGCTTTATTTATAGGGCTCAGTCATAGTTAATCTAGAAAAGTGAAAATCTATCTTCTATCTAAATCTACCTAAAGAAAAAATATGCCTAATTAATTAAATGGAAAGAAATAAATCCCCCTAGGTAAATATGGAATTCACCAAAGAGAGTAGAAGTCTTCAATGTGACAAAAGATCATTTTCTTCCAAATTAAGCAAAATCTCCTCAGATTAGGATCAATCAACGCGTCGGATGACTTCTGTAGTTCACTCGATATCGAGTCAAATGACTCGATATCGACTCATGTATAGTCTTGAGTCCTTGCTCCACTCGATGTCGACTCCTCAGTGTGTGAATGTCGAGTGTTGCACTCGATCTTGAGTCAGAGGACTCGATATCATCCTTCATGCATGTCGAGTGGCTTCCTTTTTTCATCGCTCGATATGTTTGCTCATGGGACTCGACGTCGAGTCTTTCAGTAGACGTTGAATGGATTTCTAGCTTGATTTCTTGTTTTCTAAATTGCTCCGAAAGTGCTCGGATTTCTGCGAAATTAAATAAGAACTTGTGTAGACCTCCATATGTAAAAAAATAAACATAAACTACACAAATCATGTACTTTTCTAACCCCGAAGTATAAAATATAAACAGAAAACGAAATAGTTGTAAGCGAAAAACATGGTAAATTGAGCGCATACCAACACCTCATACGTAAGCTTGCTTTTCCTCAAGCAGTACTTTTAATGGTCATACAGAGGAAGAAATTAAACTCTCAACATATAGATCTATTCTCATATAACCCTGCAATCAATTACCATCCTCGAAAGGTACAAATGTCACTAAATCCATGCATGTGAATAAAAGCAACATCGTACACAAAAGGAGGGTTACGTAAAAACAATTTATGAGTGACAAAGCATTAATAAATGATGTGAGCCTAATTCTCCATGTTTTATAGTTACTTTTATATCGTTTTCTGCATACATTTCATACATTTGGGCTATAATAGTACAGAGTCTATGTAGTTTATGCTTATTTGCCAAATTATAGAATCTACACCAGTTTCTGTTTAAATTCACAGAAATCAAAGCAATTTACAGAAGTTCTGAGAAAGAAGGAAATGCTCGAAGTCAACTACAGAAGTCCGAGGTCAAGGAGCAGCGGAACCAGGACAAATCGAGCTAAAAGAAAGGAAATCTACTCGACAACACATTAGTCGATATCGAGCACCCTTAGTCGATATCGAGCACATTAGTCGATTTCCACCAAAGTTGACAAGAATCGAGAAGAGCTGAGAAAGTTAGTCGATATCGAGTGAGCCAAGTCGATATCGAGTAACCCATATCGAGCTGAGCACTAGGAATCGACGAAGCAAGCTGGGAGCTGGAACATTCAAGTCGATATCGAGTTAACTTACTCGATATCGAGTAATCACCAAGTCGATTAGCATCCTGGGAGCCGAGATCGACGAAGAAGCCGAAGATGGAGAAAACCTTGGTCGATATCGAGGAAAATACTCGATATCGAGTTGGACCACAGAAGCCAAAATCGAGTAGTCCGAATCTTGTTAAGTTTCTATCCCGAGTCCGATGGAGATATTTTCGAGAGCAAATTCCATCAAGATCTATCAAGTGCTATCAAGAGGAGAAGATATTTACCTACATTAGATATAATTCCTTTTGGATTTATTTATTTATTTCCATGTTTTATTCTTTAGATAAAAGATAGATAGATTTAGATTTAGATATAGTTTCCTTTCCTAATTAGAGAGGGAATGAAGGCCATAAATAAAGCCTATATGGCTGGTTTTTATTCATTCAATCATTCAATTCAATTCTAGAGAAGGAGAAGAGGTAGTAAGTAGAGAGAGAGAGAGAGCTTGTAGCCGAGAAGGGTTGGAGTTTGCGAAAGCGGATTTGGCTTCGATCGGTTGTAAGTTTTGGTTATTTTTAATGCAATTTATTTTCCTTTTTCTATTGATGTCTTTATTCATGATGAAGAGCGGGTAGTCCACCCACTTCTAGGGTCGGGGTGAGCCCGACGGTAGCCATGTGAGGTGATGCGGTAAAGGTTTGATCTTTTTATGCAATTCGTCTTTTATCTCTATGAGCATGATTCTTTTACGAAAGTTGAAGGTGATCCTTATTTGTTTATTGAAGCGAAAGTGATCTTAATACAACCTGGGTTAATTATGTGAAAAAGGGTTAGTAACAATTAGGGTTTATGCGAAAGCCTCTATATTCCTATTTGTTAATAACGAAAGTTATTTGATGAAAAGCATGATCTTTTATGCGTTTATGTGTTATTTTACATGGTTATCGTTGTGGTGTTGAAACCCTGATCTTGGAAGTCTTTAGTTTATTGAGTTAATTTCGTGTTTACATTCGTTTTCATTCGAAAAGTTGCAATTTTAGTTTCTGTTGTTACTCGATCTCGAGAAGATTTAGTCGACATCGAGGACTTTGGTCGATGTCGAGTTAAGTTGGTCGAAGTCGAGTTACTTTTTTTGGTTTTGGTTTCTGTTTGTCGATTTTGAGCACTGTTGGTCGATTTTCGTACTCGATATCGAGTAACAGTGGTCGATATCGACCAGTTTTCTGTGCTTTGCTTTCTTTTATGCTGTTCTCTGTTATTTCTTTCTGTCCGTGAGATTTGCTGCTACCTGAGATCCGTTGACACGCTTTCTCGAGGATCGATCCTGACTTTCCACTTCTGCATCGGGAGGAAGTCTTGTAATCATTTGCGTGGGCAAGAATCTGGTTTGATCTATATCATTATATTTTGAACTCGATTTCCTCCCTACAAAAAAATTGGCGCCGTTGTCGGGGAAGCAATCATTCGCTTCTTAGGTAGTTAGATCTCATGTTTTCTTTAAGTTTTCATTTTGCAGGTGTATGCGCCGTTCTGGTCAACCACCTGTGTTTGACGCCTTAGACGATCCGGAACGCCTATTACACATCCATTCTATACTAAAAAGGATCATGGCAACCGTCGAAACACAAGCTGAGATGATTGAGAGGCTTTAGAGGGAACTAGCCGCCAAGGATACTGCTCTCACCGCTTAGAGAGCACGCACTGCGCAGGAAGCTGAGCGAAGGAGGCAAGCGGAAGCTGAGCTTGCCGAATACCCTACCACTGCAGAGGATTACATGCACCCGACTCTCGTCGTGCCTGAATCGGCCATTCTAATCCCTGAAAATAATTTTGAAATTCGCACACCTTTCCTGATTGAGATTAAAAAGAATGCTTTCTATGGAAGATTTAATGAATGCCCTCTTGAACATATTACCAATTTTTCTGACATGTGCCATACTCTTGCTGAAGGTACTACTCTGGAATATGTCAAGATCAAAGCTTTTCGATGGTCTCTAGCCGGTCTAGCATTGAAGTGGCTTGAAGGTCTCCCTCCACGATCCCTAAAAACATGGGCTGATGTAAAGCAGGAATTTCTCAACAAATTCTTTCCTCCTGCCAAGACAGCCTTCCTCCGCCAGAAGATCACAGCTTTCAAACAGAGGTCTGGGGAGCCGCTAGCAAAATCTTGGGAATGATATAAGGGTCTACTGCGATCCTGCCCTACACATGGACAACCACCCTACGTCATTCAGGAGATCTTTGATAACTCCCTCCCTTGATGAAAATTGGAATAAATGTTTCAAAGGCTTTGACAGGATGTTTGTGTCAAAGGCCTTAGAGCATTAACAGTTGATGAAATACAAAACCTGTCTTATTTGTCCGAATATTATTTCATCTTAATATATACTTCCTTTATATTATATATATGTTTGACTAACCTTTTCAGGAAGTATTTCGAGATTATATCCTTCCTTTAGTACATATTGAGGAGATCGAATTCAAAATAGATCATGGCTTCGGAGTATCCATAAATAGAAGATTCAAGATAAAGTCATGATTCGAAAGAGCCGTTGATGAAGATCTGGTGTTGAAGACCCTCACGCTCCATGCTCTTATATAAAGCAAAGAAAGAAGAAGATAGAGAACATAGTGCTACACGAGCTTTCATTCATTCAAGCAAGATCTGTCTTCCTAAGTGTCTCTCTGCTAAGCGCTCAAGAGTTTGTTGTTTATTTCAAAGCCTTTGAGAGTCACTGTGAGCTGATAGGATATATTCATTTATAGTGTTACTCGAGAGTTTATAACTCGGGAAGTTGCACTAGGCTATTGATTTGTGAGAGTAAGAGGATTGTACTAGATAGCTGAGAGAGGTGGGGATCTTCTAGATTGGTCTAGGGATTCAAGGGAACGTGAGTTGACTAGATTGCAATTGTATAGGAGAGAGGCTTCTCGGTGAGCTATTAGGATCCTAAGCTAAGCAATCAATAAAGCCTTTTGAATCCTAGGGTTGTGAAAGAACCCTAGGCGGGGACGTATGCCAAGTTCGTGCCGAACCTCGTAAACAATTACTCGTGTTCTTTACTTATTGCTTTACCTATTTTCGCACTTGGTTCGATTGTCTAACTTTGTGATTCAGGTTTAATCTCAAAGGTTTTGGTACAAGCTCCAAAAGTCTTGAGACTTTCTGCGAAAAACGGGCATACTCTATTCAACCCCCCTTCTAGAGTATCTTTATATTACTTTGTTTTACATTATCAAACCTTCAATTGGTATCAGAGCTTTACTCACTATTTTTGATCTAACAATCTTGTGAGTTTTCGATCATGTCTGGTGAAGCAAGCGGAGGATTTGCACAGGGAAGGTCCACAAGCAGACCGCCACTCTTTGTAGGAAACAACTTTGTCCACTGGAGATCTTTGATGAAGATGTTCATCATAGACCAAGATCTAGAGCTTTGGAACATTATAGAGAATGGTGCGAAGGTTCCAGAGAAAGAAGGACCAAATGATACCAAAGTTGCAAAGAAGGAGTCTGAATACAACCAAGTAGATCTTGAAACCATCTCCAAAAACTACAGGGCTATTAACTTACTTTATTGTGGTCTTAGCACTGATGAGTTTAACCGTATTTCATCTTGTAGGTCAGCTAAAGAGATTTGGGACAAGTTGGTCGTCACCTATGAAGGAACAAGCCAAGTGAAAGACACCAAGATCAGCATCTTCCTTCGAAAGTATTAGCTCTTCAAGATGAAGTTTGATGAGTCAATCAAGGCCATGTTCACACAATTCACAGAAATCACCAACAACCTTGACTCTCTCGGCAAGAGCTTTACCAACGTTGAGAAAGTGAGGAAGATACTGAGGTGCCTTCCAAAGGAGAAATGGGGTCCAAAAGTAACAGCTATAGAGGAAGCCCAAGACCTCACCACTGTACCCCTTGATGACCTCCTTGGAAAGCTGATCACGCATGAGATGATCCTTAATGAAGACGATGGAGAACTTCCAGCTAGCACCAATAACTTGGCACTTAAGTCTAAGAAGGATGAGCCCAAGGATGGATTTGATTCCGAAGATGAGGATGACGATGAAGATGATCCTTTTGCTCTTATCACAAGAGGCCTTGCTAGAATTCTCAAAATGAAGAAGCAATTCAACAACAAGGATGGATCAGAGTCTTCAAAATTTCGAGGTAAGCCTCAATACAACAAGTATGAAAAGAAGACTAAATCGTTGTCTTGTTTTGAATGTGGTGAAACAGATCATCTTGTGAAGGACTGCCCTCAAAAGACAAAGAGCCAGCCTAAGAAAGGTGACAAATGGAAGAAGAAAGCCATGGTGGCAACTTGGAGTGATTCCGACTCTGACTCCGACGATGAGAAGGCCAACATTTGTCTTATGACCTCAGAAAATGAATCCCACGATGAAAAGCTTGAAGCTACTGTAAGAGAACTTATGGAAAGTCCAAAAGAGGTATTATCGGAATTCCTTTCAAATATGATTGCCAATGAAGAGAAGCTTATTGCCCAAACTAACATTCTTATTAAGAGAACTATGGACGAGGAAAGAACTATTGAGGATCTGTCTATGAGGGTCAAAGGTCTTGAAGCTTCATATTCAGGTCTTGACATTAAAGTCAAGACGCTTGACTCGGAGAAATCTGAACTCAAGCAAGATCTCTCCTGTCTAAGAAATGAGCATCATGACTTAGAGAACGAGAAGATCTCCCTGAATAATAAGATTCAAGACCAACAGACAGCCCTCATAAGTTTTACCAAATTCAAAGGTACTCTCGATAGGATGTTGGGTGAGCAACAAAGCTCTCTAAACAAAAGTGGTATTGGTTACAATCCAAAGTTTTTAAAGAAGCAACACATTACCACTTTTGTAAAGGCAAAAGGAAGCAGAACCTCTCCTATATGTCATCATTGTGCTAGAAAGGGACATGTAAAAGAGACCTGCCCTTATAGAAGAAAGGATCCATATATTATTCGCAATACATTTCTGTTCATTTGAGAAAAGAACGGATAACACAAGTTTGGGTTCCAAAAGGCACTATTTTACCAAATATGGTTTACCCCAACAATGGATCCAAATTTGCTTATTGGTCTAGCCACAAAGGTTGATGTTTGTCTTGCAGGAGATCACCAAGGTGAAAGATCACAAATAGATTATTGATAGTGGTTGCTCGAGGCATATGAGTGGGAAGAGTTCTCTCTTTCATGATCTAAAGGAGCAATCCACGGGAACAATCACTCTTGGTGACAAAGGGAAATGCTGATCAAGTGGCACAAGGAAGCTTAACATGTCTAAAGGCTTTGACGGACGATACAAAGCTCTGGCACAGGAGACTCGGTCATGTGAGTCCACATACACTACAAAAGCTTGTGTCCAAAGGGCTTGTAAGAGGGCTACATGAAATGGACTTCAAAGGTATTGACATGTGCAACGCATGCACACGAGGTAAACAAACACGTAGCTCATTCAAACCCAAAAAGATCTTAACATCCATGAAGAGAACGAGGAAGGTGATGATGCTGCTACCAAGAACACAGAGAAGAGGAACATGCAGGAACCGATTCTTAACACTGAAGAATTGGCCCAAGGTGTTGAAGATTCGTCCAAAGCCCTTGGTGTTCAATCCAACAGTGTTGAGACGCCAGAAACTGCTGTAACTGAACCTAACAGGACCACGGAGTCAGATGTACCACAAGCCAATCCCACTGGTGTGACGAATCAAGGAGCTGAGACTAGCAAAAGAAAATTCAAATACTCCTCATCACACTCATTAAAAGATATCATTTCTGACCCTACTTCTAGTGTTCAAACTCGTTCTAAACCTAAAGATCTTTGTGCTTTTCACGCGTTTGTTTCTCTTATTGAGCCAAAGAAGGTAGATGAGGCACTTCAGGAGCCAGACTGGATCATTGCTATGCAAAATGAGCTTAATGAATTTGAAAGGAACAAAGTCTGGACCTTGAAGCCTAGGCCAAAGCATCAATCAGTCATTGGCACTCGATGGGTATTTCGAAACAAGCTAGATGAGAATGGTAAGATTGTGAGGAACAAGGCAAGGCTTGTTGCCCAAGGCTACAATCAAGAGGAAGGTATTGACTACGAGGAGACCTTTGCTCTTGTAGCCAGGCTTGAAGCCATTCGCATTTTATTAGCATTTGCATCTTTTATGAGCATAAAGTTATATCAAATGGATGTCAAGTGTGCTTTTCTTAATGGTTTCTTAGAGGAAGAAGTATATGTGGCTCAACCCCCAGGTTTTGAAAGTTCAGAATTTCCTAATCACGTTTATAAACTTGACAAAGCGCTTTATGGTTTGAAACAAGCCCTAAGAGCTTCGTACGGGCGCTTGTCAAAATATCTTTTAGAAAATGATTTTAAAAGGGGGTTGATCGACAAGACTCTTTTTATCAAAACCAAAGGAAAGGACATTGGTTATTCAAATCTATGTCGATGATATATTATTTGGTGCTACTAACACATCTTTGTGCAAGGAATTTTCTGACATCATGTGCAGTGAATTTGAGATGAGCTTGATGGGTGAACTCAACTTCTTTTTGGGATTACAAGTTCATAAATCCAAGAAAGGGATCTTTGTCAACCAAAGCAAGTACACTAAGGATCTCTTGAAGAAGTTCAAGATGGATCAATCCAAGGCAGCCAAGACTCTCATGAGCTCAACATTGTCTCTAGATCAAGACAAGACTGGAACAAGTGTCAATCAAAAGGAGTATCGAGGAATGATTGGATCTTTATTATATCTCTCGGCTAGTAGACCTGACATCATGTTTAGTGTTTGCATGTGCGCTATGTTTCAAGCTGATCCTAAAGAATCTCACCTCGTGGCTGTGAAGAGGATCTTTCGATATCTCAATGGCACTAAGGAGGTTGGACTATGGTACCCAAAGCAAAAGGATTTCACTTTAATTGGATATTCTTATGCATATTTTGTAGGCTATAAGGTGGATAGGAAGAGCACATCAGGATGTTGCCAATTCTTAGGAGCATATTTGATCAGTTGGAACTCAAAGAAGCAAAACTCAGTTGCTCTATCCACTGCAGAAGCCGAATACATTGCAGCTGGAGCCTGTTGCTCCCAAATCCATTGGATAGCTCAACAAATGCGAGATCTTGGCATCAGCCGCAAAGGTATCCCAATTAAGTGTGACAATACAAGTGCCATATCCATCACTAAGAATCCTGTTCAGCATTCAAGGACCAAACATATTGATGTAAGGCATCATTTCATTAGAGATCATGTTGAAAAAGGTGATGTGTCCATATCTTTTATTTCTACTGATTATCAATGGGCTGACATTTTTACTAAGCCTTTGGCAGAGGACAGGTTCACCTTCATAAGACGAGAGATTGGAATGCTTAACAAGGATGCACTTTCGTAGGGGGAGCTTTCCCTTTACGAAAGATAAATTCTACTTAGTGTCGAGACCCTTGAGAACTATGTCAAGGTGTATGAGCTAAATGGTGGATTACATATATCGGATCATATATTTTTGGTTAATATCTTTTTAGATATTTAATCAATTATATTTGTTTTAATCGGATTTCAAAAATTGCCCTTTTAGTGATTTTCTTAACCGTTAAAGATATTTTATTTTTGGAACTAGATTTTTGGTTATTCAGTCCGATTTTAATGGAAAATTTGAATTTTGAATTGGAAACCTTTCAAATTGGCAATGTGATGATTTCTTTCCTTGGAACTCTAAACCCGTCCCATCACTCCCTTTACTTAAACTCAATCCTGTACCCGATTACAACCCACACTCAGAACTAATCCAAACCCCTTCACCTTCTCCTTCTTCAACTTCTCAATCTGTTCTAAGAAAACCCTAGCCAATTTCCTCCATGGCACCCAAAACCAAGAAAGCTGTCACACCCAAAAGACTTGGCGCCACCCCCAAGGGACGTCAGGCCACTGCTACCTCTCCCACACCTGAACCCGCTCCTCAAGCCATTGTCCCAACTGTCGTCCAGAGCACCATCGCTGAGAGCACGGCCATTGTTCCCAAGGGCTCTCAAAAGCGCTCTGCTAAGAAGCTGATTAGTGCTAAACAGAAAGGAAAGAGGAAGATTTTGGTTGAGGAAGTGGACGAGGAAGAGGAGGAAGATGACCTAGACGCCCTCCTGGAAAGAGATGCTGCCAAGGAAGCCGAGGAGGAGGCCTTAAGGAAGAAAAAGGCCGATGAGGAGGTCGAGATGGCTAAGAAACTAGCCGAGGAAGAAGCTGAGCGGATTCGGAAGGAAGCCGAAGCCGAGGAGGTTCCATCCGAGGAGGAGCCTGAGGAAGAAGAAGATGAGCAAGAGGGATCTGGAGATAACGAGGATGCTGAAGGAGATGAAGCTGGGTCCGGTGAGGACTCGGGGTCTGAGGAAAAGGAGGAAGAATCTCCCTCTCCTTCTCCTCCTCCTCCCCCATCTCGGAAGAAGCGGAAAGCCCCTGCTGCTGTCAAGCCTTCATCTTCCAAGCGTACCAGGAAGGGCACTGTCAAGAGTCTTGTAGCACCTGTCAAGAGAGCTGCTCCAACAGTTGCTCGCAGAAAGAATGCCGACCCCCCGACCTATATCCAGGTAAATCAATCTTTGCCCTCCTCTTGGTTTCAAGATGCTGAGACTGCTGGTAAGTGGGTAGACGAGTTTCGAACTCGTAAGATTAGCTGTTCTGATTTTTTGGATTTTGAGTTCTTCGAAGCTTTGAAGTTACCATGAATTGAGCTTCTCAAAAATTCCCCAGCCTGGACCCTTCTTAACCTTGAAACTGTCTACTACCCCCAACTTACCCGACTTTTCTACATTAACCTAAAAGCCAAAAACGACACCGATGGTTGGTCTTTGGAGTCTGTTGTCAAAGGAGTTAGAATCTCTCTCAACTCCAATGATTTTGAAGATTTCCTTGGCTTACCTACCCCAGTTCCACCCTCTGAATTACACCCTTCAAAAGAGAATTGCATCATCCTTGCCCGAGCCAAGTACCTCCTACCTGAAGCATCCAACAGCTCCTCAAAGCAACTCACTCATTCATCCCTAACCCTTGAGGCAAAAATTATTTTCAACATCATTGTTCGATGCCTCTTACCCCGTCTTAACTCTGGCTCACTCCTTATTGACAATGCCATGGTCCTGCTCTACCACATCGTAAATGGCCTTGACCTTGATCTGGCCAATACCATCCTTGGAACCATGGCTCATGCCAGAAAAGCTAGAAAAGGCTCTCCCCTCCCCTTTGCTACCCTTTTGACCCCTCTCTTCAAAGCTTCTGGAATTGATGTCAAAAATGAAGAACAACTGCGTCATACGGGTAAGTTCGACTCTAAAGGCCTTGAAAAGATTGGCATCACTCGGTCTCCCCAAGGGAACTTGAGTCTTGCCACTTCTTCAAAAGCCTTTCCCACTACTCCAGCTTTCGATGAACGCATGGACAACCTAGAGTTGGGCTTGGAGGAAGTTCGCCTGGATATCAAGGAGCTGCAGAAGGAGATTATGACGGAGATGAGCGGGATTTCCAAGATGCTGGAAGGACTGTAGACAAGGCTCACTGATGATGCTCCGGATGACTAAGCCTAAACCCTACCCTACCCTATCCCACTCCCGAGAACTTGATACATTGCTGGTTTGTTGGAAACGTTTTCAAAACTTTTGGTGACTTTTTGGTGACTGTTTTACCTCCTCCCTTTGTTGAAAGACAAAAAGGGGGAGATGATCTCTGGTGCTTAGACTTTGAAAACCTCTGCTTAAAGGTCTTGGAAGACCTTGGTTTTGATTTATGGTTTTCGGTTTGATGGTTTTTGCATGCTTTAAAAATTTGATCCAACATTTCTCTAACCCTTGCAGGTACTTAGTCCGATTTCTATTTTATTATCTATGCTTGACTAAGTTGCAGGGATGCATAGGTTTTGTCTTTCATCAAGGGGGAGATTGATAACTCCCTCCCTTGATGAAAATTGGAATAAATGTTTCAAAGGCTTTGACAGGATGTTTGTGTCAAATGCCTTGGAGCGTTAACAGTTGATGAAATAAAAAACCTTTCTTATTTGTCCGACTATTATTTAATCTTAATATATACTTACTTTATATTATATATATGTTTGACTAACCTTTTCTGGAAGTATTTCGAGATTATATCCTTCCTTTAGTACATATTGAGGAGATCGAATTCAAAATAGATCATGGCTTCGGAGTATCCATAAATAGAAGATTCAAGATCAAGTCATGATTTGAAAGAGCCGTTGATGAAGATCTGGTGTTGAAGACCCTCACGCTCCATGTTCTTACATAAAGCAAAGGAAGAAGAAGACAGAGAACATAGTGCTACACGAGCTTTCATTCATTCAAGCAAGATCTGTCTTCCTAAGTGTCTCTCTGCTAAGCGCTCAAGAGTTTGTTGTTTATTTCAAAGACTTTGAGAGTCACTGTGAGCTTCTATGATATATTCATTTATAGTGTCACTTGAGAGTTTATAACTCGGGAAGTTGCACTAGGCTATTGATTTGTGAGAGTAAGAGGATTGTACTAGATAGCTGAGAGAGGTGGGGCTCTTCTAGATTGGTCTAGGACTCCAAGGGAACGTGAGTTGACTAGATTGCAATTGTATAGGAGAGAGGCTTCTCGGTGAGGTATTAGGATCCTAAGCTAAGCAATCAATAAAGCCTTTTGAATCCTAGGGTTGTGGAAGAACCCTAGGCGGGGACGTAGGCCAAGTTCGTGCCGAACCTCGTAAACAATTACTAGTGTTCTTTACTTATTGCTTTACCTTATTTCTGCACTTGGTTCGATTGTCTAACTTTGTGATTCAGGTTTAATCTCAAAGGTTTTGGTACAAGCTCCAAAAGTCTTGAGACTTTCTGCGAAAAACGGGCATACTCTATTCAACCCCCCTTCTAGAGTATCTTTATATTACTTTGTTTTCCATTATCGAACCTTCAATCTTCTTCAATTCTCTTGATCTGGCCGCTAAGGATAGGATCAACCAGTATACTCATTATGAGTATCTAACAATTTCGCCAGCTGACGCATGGGCTACCCTCGACAAGCTTACCAACTACGACAATAAGTATGGCACTTTGACAAACTATGATGAGAATGTGTTGTGAGCTGAATCTGCCATGTTTTACAATAACTTTTATATCGTTTTCTGCATACATTTCATGCATTTGGGCTAAGATAGTACAAAATCTATGTAGTTTATGTTTATTTGCCAAATTATGGAATCTACACCAGTTTCTGTTTAATTTCGCAGAATTCGAGGCAAATTACAGCAGTTATGAGAAAGGTCAAAAAAGCTCGGAAATCAACTATAGAAGTCCAAGGTCAAGAAGCAGCGGAACCTGTCGAATCAAGCTAGGAGCCCAGCTTAACTCGATCTCGAGTTAGCTTACTCGATCTAGAGGAAAGTTGTCCGAGCGCACCTAGTCGAGCAAACCATGATCGAGGAAACTTAGAGCCAAAGCAACCCGACTCCCGGAGCTTTACTCTTTCTCGAGGAATCTAGTCGAGATAGACCAAATGTTGATGCCATGTCCGGAGTCGAGGAGTTGTGCCAAGTCGAGAAGCCGAGGACGGAAGACGCCGAGCACCAGCCTTACTCGATCCCGAGGAAGTAACTCGATCTCGAGGACCACAGAACCAATTGACTGAGCTTTATCGAGCAACAGCTACCCGAGACGCCCGACCGAGCCATAGTCGACGACTAAGCTACTCGATCTCGAGGAGATCTTCTGAAGACGCGTTACGCAGTGAGCTGTCCGAGTTAACCTACGCGCTTTGGGAATCCTTGGAGTCGAAGGAATCCGAGATGTCCGAGATCTATCAACAACTATCAAGTTCTATCTATGGAGAAGACCTATCAACACATGGAAGACTTACCTATTTTAGATATAATTTCCCTTATAGATTTAATTCCTTAATTGCATTTATTTATCTTTAAGCGTTTAGATATAGATTTAGATAAAGATAGATATATTCTACCCTTGAATAGCAAGGAATAGAAGGCTATAAATAAAGCCTTAGGGGCTGAGCATTAGGCATCTTATTCAATTCAATTTCAGAGAGAAAAAGTAAGTAGTAGTAGAGAGAGAGAGTTTGTGCCGAGCAAGGTAGAAAGGTGAAAGCGGATTTATCTTTTTTGGTTGTAAGCTTTCTTTTATTTAATTCAATGCAAGTTAGTTTCTTTTGTTTAATTCAATGAAAGGTGAAAGTAAGTAGTAGTAGAGAGAGAGAGTTTGGTTGTAAGCTTTCTTTTATGTAAGCTTTCTTTTATTTAATGAAGAGCGAGTAGTCCACCCACTTCTGGGGCTGGGGTGAGCCCGACGGTGGCCATGTAAGGTGATGCGGTGAAGGTACGATCTTGTTATGCAATTCATCTTCTATCCCTATGAGCATGAATCTTTTGCGAGAGTTGAAGTGATCCTTGTTTGTGTTATTGAACCAAAAGTGATCTTAATGCAACTTGGATTAATTATGTGAAAAGGGTTAGTAACAATTAGGTTTTATGCGAAAGCCTCTATATGCCTATTTGTTAATAACAAAAGTTATTTTGATGGAAAGCATGATCTTTTATGCCTTTATGTGTTACTTTGCATGGTTATCGTTGTGGCGTTGATACCATGGCTTTGGAAGTTCTTTATATATTGAGTTTATTTCATCCGAAATCTGAGTTCTTTGTTCGAAATCTGCAATTTGAATTTTCTGTCTTTTTACTCGATCTAGAGGTGGTGTTGTCGATCTAGAGGAAATCTTTGTCGATCTCGAGTAGGCTGTTGTCGAGATCGAGTTACTGTTGATCTAGATTGAGTTGTGTTTCTAAGTTTTCGGAGTTTCTATTTCTGCTGATTTGTGTCGATTTCGAGTTAGGTTTGTCGAGATCGAGTAAGACTTTCTTTGCTTTCGTTCTTTCTTTCGTTTATTATTTCTACTTTTGTTTCTTTGTTTCTGTCTTCTATTTGCTTTTCTGTGAGATTTATAGCTACCTAGGATCCGCTGACACGCTTCCTCGTAGATTCGATCCTGACTTTCTCTTACTACATTGGAGGGAGTCTTGTAATTATTTGTTGGGGCACGAATCTGGTTTGAATTATCTCATTATATTTCATACTCGATTTCCCTCCTCACAACAAATTGGCGCCGTTACCGGGGAAGCTATCATTCGCGCCTTAGGTAGTCAGATCTCACTTTTTCTTTGAGTTACTTTACAGGTGCAAGCAGGCAACAGGTAGCTGAGCGTGCGAGGCAAGCAGAAGCTGAGCTTGCCCTATATCCAACCATTATAGAGGATTATATGCACCCGACTCTCGTCGTGCCTGAACCGGCCATTATAATCCCTGAAAATAACTATGAAATTCGCACTCAATTCCTTATTGAAATTAAAAATCATGCTTTTCATTGTAGATTTAATGAATGCCCTCTGCGCCATATTACCAACTTTACTGACATGTGTCGCACTCTTTCTGAAGGTACCACCTTGGAGTACATCCTGATGAAAGCTTTCCGTTGGTCTCTAGCTGGTCCTGCATTGAAATGGTTGGAAGGGCTGAAACCACGATCTCTCACGACATGGGCTCAAGTGAAGCAGGAATTTCTGAACAAGTTCTTTCCTCCTGCCAAGACAGCACTCCTGCGCCAAAAGATCACATCTTTCAAACAACAACTAGAGAGACACTAGCAAAGGCTTAGGAACGCTATAAGGATCTACTGCGATCCTGCCCTACACATGGACAGCAACCCTGCGTAGTTCAAGAGATCTTCTTCAATTCTCTGGACTTGGCTGCAAAGGACAAAATCAACACATATACTCACTATGAGTATCTGACAATGCCGCATGCAGAAGCATGGGTTGCTCTCGACAAACTGACCAACTATGATAACAAGTATGGGACTCCAGTCAACTATGAGGAGAACCCCTACGCCAGGCCAGCACCATCCATGCCCTTATATGAGCCCCCTAAAGAGATTGATCCAGATGTTAGGGATCAGTACTATAGAGATCAGAATAAGAAGCTCCTCAAACAAGTAAAGTATCTTTCTGTTAACCAGCCTTGTATTGAATGCGGATCACAGAGGCACACCACTACTGAGTGCCCACACACTGAGCAAGTCAGGCTGCCAGAATACCAGGAAGAGGCAGCTTATGCAGGGGGTCCCAATCGCTACATGGGGGACCAAAGGTTACAGCAACCACAATGGAACCAAGGTGCCCCTAGGAACCCCCCGCCCTACAGAGCTCCGGGACATCCAGAAAAGGACTAGAAAAGGGATGATCTATAGACAGTCCTAGAGGAAATACGGAGGAATCACTCAGAAGCTAAGCAGTCCTTCAACTCCGTCTACACTCAGATGCAAGGTGTCAACTCTAGGCTTGGGGAAATTGATATATGGCGGAAATCAGTTGATACACAGATTGGCCAGCTAGCAATAGGAATCCCCAGACATTCAGGTTCGCTCCCTGGATCTTCAGAACCAAATCCCAAGGGAAAGACTTGACACATCGCTGCTGTAAAACTCAGAAGCGGCCATCAACTGCAAGAGCCAAAGGTCGGAAAGCAGCAAGACGAAGGAGAGCAGCAAGTCGACCAGCAGCAAGTCGACATCGACAAACACTTAGTCGATCCCGAGGAACAATTGGGCAACCCTTCGTCTGCACAGCACAACAACTCGATACCACAGAAACTGGTCGAGATCGAGAAGAATTTGGTGAAGATCGAGGAAGACCAAGTCGAGATCGAGAAGGCTGCTACACCTCCGACATCTATTCTGGCTCCAAATCAGAAAAATAAGCTGCCTTTCCCCACCAAATCTCCAAAGGACCCAGCAGAGAAGAAATTTCAGCACTTCATCAAGATGCTTCAGAAGCTCAATGTCACCATTCCCTTCACAGAAGCTCTCAATGAAATGCCATCCTATGTCAAGTTCCTGAATGAGATTCTGAGCAAAAAGAGGTCAATGACTGAGATTACAGAGGAATGCAGCCACTTGGACATACTGGAGAAGAGGCCAGATCCAGGTATGTTTTCTATAACCATTGGATTTGGTCCATAGAAAATTAATGCTTTATGTGATCTTGGAGCTAGTGTGAGTATAATGCCTTAAACAATTTGGTCCAAGATTAAGATAGGTGCCCTAGAGCCTGTGGATGCTAGACTTTATATGGCCAACAACACGGTGGTCATTCCAACAGGCATGGTGGACAATGTGCCAGTACAAGTAGGTAAATTCTTTGTCCCTGCTGATTTCTTAGTTATTGATATGCAAGAATACCCTGCTTGTCCAATTATTCTAGGAAGACCCTTCTTGGCAACAGTGGATGCCAACATAAACGTGAGGAAAGAAGTGCTCACTTTCAACATCAGCGATGAGGTAATTGAGTATTCCTTTAATAAAACTGAAAGGCATACAGGTCCAATGGAAGAGGTCAAATCTATCTCAGGTGGCTACATCACTTGCGGGGAACCCAATGTAAGAAATATGACCCCTGAGGAGCTGGAAAAGAGGGATATGGAGGCCCATGTGGAGGAGATCATGGCCATCCTAAAGGAAGAAACAGAGAATCCACTCGACACGGACCCAGGTAAGTCGTTATGGACTAACTATTTTTCAGATTCCTTGACAGGAACCAAGTATGGGGTCATAATCGACCAAGATTCCTCGATATCGAGGACTCCAGTCGATCTCGACCAAAACCAGGAGCCTGCACCAGCACCAGCGTCGTCGAGCGTCCAGAATGAAGCACCAGACTCCTCGAGATCGAGTACTGTACTCGAGATCAACCACCACCTCGCTTCCTCGACTTTACCTTCCTCGACGCTGAAGCCACCAGAAGCTAAACCCTCCTCGAGATCGACCAATCTAGTCGAGATCGAGCAACCCTCACCGTCCCCAGCTCCTGCAACCACGAGCAGCAAGCCACCAGAACCTGAAAGTTACTCGAGATCGAGTAATAGTACTCGATATCGACCAAATACCGTGGTCCCAGATTCCGTTTCTGCGAAGGTAAGCCAAGATATGGATCTTTCTTCTCCTATTTCCATTAAAGATCTATCTATACATGGGAGAGGCTTGCCTTGGTATGTGCGCTTATGTAGGATATCCAATGATGAGCCCAAGGAATATGAAGTTGGAGACAAGATCTATGTCTCTAAATCAAAGGATCATTGGTTTCCTAACAAATTCAACAAGAAGAGGATGGGGCTTTCGTGGTGAACAAAATCCATTCTGGAGGATTACAGCTGATGGACAAGAATGGAGTCCTATTTGAAGCCCAAGCTACATGGGCCCTACAGATGCCACCTTGAGCATAAAAGAGAAGTTAGCCTAGCGACTATAAAATCTAGAGCGTGTACATAGACACTTATTTTGGACTTTTGAGACTTTGTTGCTTTTGTTTGTTTTTTTTTTTTTTTTTGGAACTTTTAGTTTTTTATTGTGGGTATATGTCTTCTACACTTTTCAGGTCCATGGATAGAAGCAAGCCATATTCAGACTCGGCCCAGACGATTCTTTCATTCAATATTAAGGGGTCCTGCACACCTGTCTAGTGAGTTTCTTTCTTTACCCTTGTTTTTATACAGTGAGGGCACTGTAATGTTTAAGTATGGGCTGGGGGAAGGGCTTACTTTGTGCATATTTTCCATATTTGACATTATGTGTGCATATTTAGAATTTATTTCTTGAATTGCTACATGGCTATTTTGGAATGCATTATTGATCTATGTGCTTATATGCATGTTTTCCGAAATTTGAAGAAAAATGACCCCCATTGAAATTTTTTGATTAATTTCATGGAAGCTTTATTGAAATCGACGATGCAAAATTGAATTCATTAGAGATATAGCATGAAATTGCCTAGACAGGTCCTGCACACCTGTCTAGTGCATTATTTCTTTAAAACCATAAAAGGAGGTAAAATTTGATGTTGCTTTTGACATGTTGCATGATAAGAGGATAGAGGACTTTATATTTCCATATAATGCTCATTGTTATAATCCCTAGCCTTACCTATGCTTATGCATCACAAAAGCCATATTATGCCTTATTTCAATTATTGCTCCACGTGTTCTAAATATTTTCCATTCTTTACCTTATTTCCTATCCGGGGATTATGTTGAGAATGATGTTACATTATGGAGATGTTATATGGTGTTTGTGTTGTTATATATCATTATTGGAGTTTGGTAGGAAATTGTTTGAAATATATGGAAAATTTAATGAGTGAGAAAAAATCCAATCAACTCAGGAGATAAAGGTAGATTGACCCTGCTCTCTGAGATAATAGTTTGGCGAGATGGGACACATTGTAAGGAGTCCAAAGCACTAAGTATCAGGGGCCATTCATGACACCCATGTTTGCGACTCGCGAGAAGGCAGTGCTGAGGTCAGAGAGGTAAAAGCATAATATTGAGAAAAAGCATAATGAAAGGTGATGATTCTTATGAAAAAGGAGTGTGGTATGAAAAGTTTGGAAATACTCCATTTCCCCGGATCATTAGCACCACATTGCCAAAAATTGCCCACCTTTAGCCTTTTACCAATTGACTCCTTATTGAGCTTAAATTAAAGTCCTCTTGATTATTAATGCTTTGTCACAAAAGAATGTTTTTTGCATAACCCTCCTTTTATGAGTAGATTTTGCTTTTTAATTGCACAAGCATGGATTTGTGACATTAGTACCTTTTCGAGGATGGTAATTGACTGCAGGGATATATGAGAATGAACTTAATATGTTGAGAGTTTTGATTTCTTCCCCTGAATGACGATTAAAAGTATTGCTTGAGGACAAGCAAGCTTAAGTATGGGGTGTTTGTTGTGAGCTGAATCTGCCATGTTTTATAGTAACTTTTATATTGTTTTCTGCATACATTTCATGCATTTGGGCTAATATAGTACATAATCTATGTAGTTTATGTTTATTTTCCAAATTATGGAATCTACACCAGTTTTTGTTTAATTTCGCAGAATTCGAGGCAAATTACAGCAGTTTTGAGAAAGGTAAAAAAAGCTCGGAAATCGACTACAGAAGTCCAAGGTCAGGAAGCAGCGGAACCAGTCAAATCAAGCTAGGAGCCCAGCTTAACTCGATCTCGAATTAGCTTACTCGATCTAGAGGAAAGTTGTCCGAGCGCACCTAGTCGAGCAGACCATGATCGAGGAAACTGAGAGCCAAAGCAACCCGACTCCCAGAGCTTTACTCTATCTCGAGGAATCTAGTAGAGATAGAACAAACGCTGAAGCCATGTCCGGAGTCGAGGAGCTGTGCCAAGTCGAGAAGCCGAGGACGGAAGACACCGAGCACCAGCCTTACTCGATCTCGAGGAAGTAACTCGATCTCGAGGACCCCAGAACCACATGACCGAGCTTGATCGGGCAACAGCTACTCGGGTTGCCCGGCCGAGCCATAATCGACGACCAAGCTACTCGATCTCGAGTAAACCCTACTCGATCTCGAGGAGATCTTCTGAAGACGCGTTACGCAGTGAGCTGTCCGAGTTAACCTACGCGCTTTGGGAATCCTTGGAGTCGAAGGAATCCGAGATGTCCGAGATCTATCAACAACTATCAAGTTCTATCTATGGAGAAGAACTATCAACACATGGAAGACTTACCTATTTTAGATATAATTTCCCTTATAGATTTAATTCCTTAATTGAATTTGTTTATCTTTAAGCCTTTAGATATAGATTTAGATAAAGATAGATATATTCTACCCTTGAATAGCAAGGAATAGAAGGCTATAAATAAATTCCTAAATTGAGCCTTAGGCATCTTATTCAATTCAATTTCAGAGAGAACAAGTAAGTAGTAGTAGAGAGAGAGCGAGTTTGTGGCGAGCAAGGTAGAAAGGCGAAAACGGATTTGTCTTGTTTGGTTGTAAGCTTTCTTTTATTTAATTCAATGCAAGTTAGTTTCTTTTGTTATTTAATGTCTTTCTTGATAATGAAGAGCGAGTAGTCCACCCACTTCTGGGGCTGGGGGTGAGCCCGACGGTGGCCATGTAAGGTGATGCGGTGAAGGTACGATCTTGTTATGCAATTCATCTTCTATCCCTATGAGCATGAATCTTTTGCGAGAGTTGAAGTGATCCTTGTTTGTGTTATTGAACCAAAAGTGATCTTAATCCAACTTGGATTAATTATGTGAAAAGGGTTAGTAACAATTATGTTTTATGCGAAAGCCTCTATATGCCTATTTGTTAATAACGAAAGTTATTTTGATGGAAAGCATGATCTTTTATGCCTTTATGTGATACTTTGCATGGTTATCGTTGTGGCGTTGATACCATGGCTTTGGAAGTTCTTTATATATTGAGTTTATTTCATTCGAAATCTGAGTTCTGTGTTAGAAATCAGCAATTTGAATTTTCTGTCTTTTTACTCGATCTAGAGTTGGTGTTGTCGATCTAGAGGAAATCTTTGTCGATCTCGAGTAGGATGTTGCCGAGATCGAGTTACTGTTGGTCTGGATCGAGTTGTGTTTCTGAGTTTTCCGAGTTTCTATTTCTGTTGAGTTTTATCGATCTCGAGTTAGCTTTGTCGAGATCGAGTAAGACTGTCTTTGCTTTCGTTCTTGCTTTTGTTTATTATTTCTGCTTTTATTTCTTTGTTTCTGTCTTCTGTTTGCTTTTCTGTGAGATTTACAGCTACCTAGGATCCGCTGACACGCTTCCTCGTGGATTCGATCCTGACTTTCTCTTACTACATTGGAGGGAGTCTTGTAATTATTTGCTGGGGCACGAATCTGGTTTGAATTATCTCATTATATTTCATACTCGATTTCCCTCCTCACAACAGAATGCCTATGCCAAGCCAGCCCCATCCATGCCCCTCTATGAGCCTTCTAAGGAAATTGACCCAGATGTCAAGGAGCAATACTATAGAGATCAGAATTGCAAGCTCCTCAAGCAAGTGAAGTATCTTTCTGTCAACCAGCCCTGCATCGAATGCGGATCACAGCGGCACACCACTACTGAGTGCCCACGCATGGAGCAAGTCAGGATGGGAGAAACCCATGAAGAGGTAGCTTATGCAGGGGGTCCTAATCGCTATATGGGGGACCAAAGGTTTCAGTAACCACAATGGAACCAAGGTGCCCCTAGGAACCCCCCGCCATATAGAGCTCTAGGACATCCAGAAAGAGATCAACTGAAGAATGATCTACATATGATCCTCGATGAGATGCGCCGGAATCAGGCACAACAGCAGCAGCCTACAAACGCCATTAACAATCAGCCCCAGAACCTCAATACAAGATTTGGAGAGATGGACATCTAGAAGAGGAACATAGAGACCCAGATGGGTCAATTCGCGGCACAAATTCCACGACAGACCGGGCAACTCCCTGGGCAAACAAAACCAAATCCTAAGGGGAAGACCGGACACGTCCCAGCCGTAAAGCTCAGGAGCGGGTACCAACTACGCGAGCCAGAGGTTGGAAAGCAGCAGGACGAGGCTGAGGAACAACTCGATGTCGACCAACAGCAACTCGGTGTCGACCAAAATTTGGTCGATGTCGAGCAACATCAAATCGAAATCGAGCAACAGTTTGGCCAGGATTCGTCTGCACATCACTCCAACTCGAAATCGACTACAATGGTCGATGTCGAGCAACATCAAGTCGACCTCGAGGAGACTCAAGTCGACATCAAGGACGCTGCAACACCTCCGACATCTGTTCTGGCTCCAAACCGGAAAAAGAAGCTGCCTTTTTCAATAAAATCTCCAAAGGATCCAGCAGAGAAGAAATTCCAGCGCTTCATCAAGATGCTTCAGAGGCTCAATGTCACCATACCCTTCACATAAGCTCTTAATGAAATGCCATCATATGTCAAGATCCTGAAGGAGATCCTAAGCAAAAAGCGGTCAATGGGTGAGATCGCAGAGGAGTGCAGCCACATGGACATACTTGAAAAAAGGCCAGATTCAGGTAAGTTTTCTATAACCATTGGATTTGGTCAATACGAATTTAATGCTTTATGTGATCTTGGAGCTAGTGTAAGTATAATGCTTCTATCAATAAGGTCCAGGATTAAGATAGGTGTCCTAGAGCATGTGGATGCTAAGCTTTATATGGCAAACAACACGGTGGTCATCCCAACATGCATGGTGGACAACGTACCAGTGCAAGTAGGTAAGTTCTTTGTCCTTGCTGATTTTCTAGTTATTGATATGGCAGAGGACCCTGCTTGTCCAATTATTCTAGGAAGACCCTTCTTGAGGACGGTGGATGCCAATATAAGCGTAAGGAAGGGAGTGCTCACTTTCAACATCAGCAATGACGTAATTGAGTATTCCTTTAATATAACTTGAAGGCATACGGGTCCTATGGAAGAGGTAAAATCTATATCAGCTGGTTACATTACTTGCGGGGAGCCTAAGGTAAGAAATATAACTCCCGAAGAGCTAGAAAAGAGGAATATGGAAGCCCAAGTGGAAGAGATCATGGCCATCCTGAGTGAGGAAGCAGAGAATCCAATCGATATAGACCCATGTAAGTCGATTTGGACTAACTATTTTTCGGATGCTTTGCCAGGTCTTAAGTATGGGGTCAATATCGACCAGGAGAAATCGACATAGCCACTGAACCACTCGATATCGACTACTACAAGTCGATATCGACCTCCACATGCCGAGACAGCCCCCCAAGAAGTCGAGTCAGGCAATATCGAGGAAACCGACTCGATATCAACCAAGCCTGGTCGATATCGACCAACTTTTGCCGAGTCGATTCCCCCTGTCGAGCCACTGCCAGCCAATTCAGAGAAGGAAAACTCGATATCGACCACCTCTGATCAATATCGACCAACCCAAATCGACAAACCTCCCTCCATATCGACTGAGATTCCACCAGAAGATCCCAACTCCTCGATATCGAGTAACCTAACTCGAAATCGACCAGACCCTCAGGAGCTTTCGATATCCGATTCTGCAAAGGTAAGCCAAGGTATGGATCATTCTTCTCCTATTTCCATTAAAGATTTATCTATACATTTGAGACGTTTGCCTTGGTATGTGCGACTATGTAGGATTTCCAATGATGAGCCTAATAAGTATGAAGTTGGTGACAAATTCTATGTTGCCAAATCAAAAGATCATTGGTTTCCCAAAAAATTCAACAAGAAGAAGATGGGGCCCTTCATGGTGAACAAGATCCATTCAGGCGGACTACAGCTGATGGACAAGAATGGAGTCATGTTTGAAGCCCAAGCTACATGGGCCTTGCAAATGCCATCTTGAGCTTCATGGAGAAAGTCGGCCTAGCGACTATAAAGTCTAGAGCTTGTAAATAGACATTTATTTTTTGGGACTTTTTGGACATTGTTGCTTTTGTTTGTTTTTGGTTTTTGAACTTTTAGTTTTTCTATTGTGGGTATTTCTTTTCTAACGAATCTTGCAGGAAGAAGAAGCTGCAGACTTACTCGACCTCGAGTAAGTTACTCGACATCGACCAAAAACATCGAGCAAAAAGGAGCCTCTGGTCGAGGAAAACCATGAAAGAAGGTAAGTTACAATGAAGTGCATTATTTTCTTGAAAACCATGAAAGAAGGTAAAATTTGAAGTTGCTTTTGACATGTTGCATGATAAGAGGATGAAGGACTTTATATTTCATTAAATGCTCATATGTTTATATTCATAGCCATACCTATGCTAATGCATCACAAAGCCATATTTTGAGCCTTATTTCATATTTTGCTTCACATGTTCTAAATATTTCCATTCATTACCTTATTTCTTATCCGAGGATTATGTTGAGAATGATGTCACATTATGGATATTATTATATGGTTGGTGTGTTGTTACTATCATTATTGGAGTTTGGCAGGAAATTGAAAAAATATTATGGAAAATTTAATGAGTGAGAAAAAATCTGATCACCTCAGGAGATAAAGGTAGATCGACCCTGCTCGCTGAGATAATAGTTTGGCAAGATGGGACACAAGGTGAGGAGTCCAAAGCACTAAGTATCTGGGGCCATTCATGACACCCATGTTTGCGACTCGCGAGAAGGCAATACTGAGTTTAGAGAGGTAAAAGCATGATATTGAAAAAAGCAATCAGCGATGAGAGAAAGGTGACGAATCTTATGAAGAAGGAATGTGGTATGAAAGTTTGGAAAGTACTCCATTTCCCCGGATTATTAGCAACACATTGCCAAACATTCCCCGCCTTTAGTCTTTTACCAAATCTATTCCTTATTTGAGCTTAAATTATTAATGCTTTGTCACATGAATTGTTTTTGCATAACCCTCCTTTTGTGAGTAGATGTTGCGTTTTAAATTGCACATGCATGGATTGTTGAAACTAGTACCTTTTCGAGGATGGTAATTGATTGCAAGGACATATGAGAATAAATCTAAAATGTTGAGAGTTTTGATTTCTTCCCCTAAATGACAGTTAAAAGTATTGCTTGAGGACAAGCAAGCTTAAGTATGGGGTGTTTGATGTGAGCCTAATTCGCCATGTTTTATAGTTACTTTATCGTTTTCTGCATACATTTCATACATTTGGGCTAGAATAGTACAAAATCTATGTAGTTTATGCTTATTTGCCTAATTATGGAATCTACACCAGTTTCTGTTTAAATTCGCAGAAATCAAAGCAATTTACAGCAGTTCTGAGAAAGAAGGAAAAGCTCGAAGTCAACTACAGATGTCCGAGGTCAAGGAGCAGCGGAACCAGGAAAAATCGAGCTGAAAGCAAGGAAATCTACTCGACAACACATTAGTCGGTATCGAGCACCCTTAGTCGATATCGAGCACATAAGTCGATTTCCACCAAAGTTGACAAGAATCGAGCAGAGCTGAGAAAGTTAGTTGATCGATATCGAGTGAGCCAAGTCGATATCGAGTAACCCATATCGAGCTGAGCACCAGGAATCGACGAAGCAAGATGGGAGCTGGAACATTCAAGTCGATATCGAGTTAACTTACTCGATATCGAGTAATCACCAAGTCAATTAGCATCCTAGGAGCCGAGATCGACGAAGAAGCTGAAGACGGAGAAAACCTTGGTCGATATCGAGGAAACTACTCGATGTCGAGTTGGACCACAGAAGCCAAAATCGAGTAGTCCGGATCTTGTTAAGTTTCTATCCCGAGTCCGATGGAGATATTTTCGAGAGCAAATTCCATCAAGATCTATCAAGTGCTATCACGAGGAGAAGATATTTACCTACATTAGATATAATTCCTTTTGGATTTATTTATTTATTTCCATGTTTTATTCTTTAGATAAAAGATAGATAGATATAGATTTAGATATAGTTTTCTTTCCTAATTAAAGAGGGAATGAAGGCTATAAATAAAGCCTATATGGCTGGTTTTTATTCATTCAATCATTCAATTCAATTCTAGAGAAGGAGAAGAGGTAGTAAGTAGAGAGATAGAGAGAGCTTGCAGCCGAGAAGGGTTGGAGTTTGCGAAAGCGGATTTGGCTTCGATCGGTTGTAACTTTTGGTTATTTTTAATGCAATTTATTTTCCTTTTTCTATTGATGTCTTTATTCATGATGAAGAGCGAGTAGTCCACCCACTTCTAAGGTCGGGGTGAGCCCGACGGTAGCCATGTGAGGTGATGCGGTAAAGGTTTAACCTTTTTATGCAATTCGTCTTCTATCCCTATGAGCATGATTCTTTTACGAAAGTTGAAGGTGATCCTTGTTTGTGTTATTGAAGCGAAAGTGATCTTAATACAACTTGGGTTAATTATGTGAAAAAGGGTTAGTAACATTTAGGGTTTCTGCGAAAGCCTCTATATTCCTATTTGTTAATAACGAAAGTTATTTGATGAAAAGCATGATCTTTTATGCGTTTATGTGTTATTTTACATGGTTATCGTTGTGGTGTTGAAACCCTGATCTTGGAAGTCTTTAGTTTATTGAGTTAATTTCGTGTTTACATTCGTTTTCATTCGAAAAGTTGCAATTTTAGTTTCTGTTGTTACTCGATCTCGAGAAGATTTAGTCGACATCGAGGACTTTGGTCGATGTTGAGTTAAGTTGGTCGAAGTCGAGTTACTTTTTTTGGTTTTGGTTTCTGTTAGTCGATTTTGAGCAATGTTGGTCGATTTTTGTACTCGATATCGAGTAATGGTGGTCGATATCGACCAGTTTTCTGTGCTTTGCATTCTTTTCTGCTTTTCTCTGTTATCTCTGTCTGTCTGTGAGATTTGCTGCTACCTGTGATCCCCTGACACGCTTCCTCGAGGATCGATCTTGACTTCCCACTGCTGCATCGGGAGGAAGTCTTGTAATCATTTGCGTGGGCAAGAATCTGGTTTGATCTATTTCATTATATTTTGAACTCGATTTACTCCCTACAACAACAATCAAGAGGACTTTTATGCACATGGTGAAGGAAAGGGTAAAAGGTATAGTTGTGGGATATATTTGGGCAATGTGGTGCTAATTCCGGGAAGAATTCTTCAAACTTTGCTTTAATGAACTTTCTCCATTCATAATGTATTTCCACACACCTCATACTCTCATAATTCAATCTTTGCTTTTTTCACTTATATGCTTTTACCTCTCTAACCTCAGCACTGCCTTCTAGTGAGTTGCAAACATGGGTGTAATGAATGGCGCTGGATACTTAGAGTTTCGCACTCCTCACCTTGGTGTCCCATCTCGCTGAACTAACATCTCAACGAGCAGGGTCGATCTACCTTTATCTCTTGAGGTGACCGAATTTTCTTTCTCTCATTAAATTTGCATAATATGAATCATTCTCCTGCCAAAATCCAAAATATGACTTCCATTCTCAACATACTCCCCGAGTGGGTAATAAGGTAAAGAAATAAGCAAAATTTATAGATCACGCGGAGCAAATATGAAATAAGGCATAAATATGGCTTTGTGAGGCATACGCATAGGACACTTTGTCTGTGCTAACACGCTACACAGGCAGAGACAGGTACTCAGAAGATTTGAAAGGTCATTTACCAAATCTAGCAAGTGGCGCGCCATACACGAGGCAACAGAAAACACTATTACTGAAGATAAATCTGGGAGACCCGTGAATAGCATATCATGTCAAAATAGTATCGAGAAACTAAACCATAAAATTAATTCACGTGGCTAGCATGCACGATCTCGAAAATCCCCAGTATAAAAAATAAAAGTTCATAATTAACGGGGGTTATGACCAACATCTCGATTGCTCTCTTTTAAGAATAAGAGCTCGCGTCCAAAAACGACCCAGAAAAGAAACCAGTTTAGCGATAAAAACATGTATTATCAAACATCACCGCAGACATGTCCGCTAACTCAATAAAGTCACTAAACAAACTTTAAACTCTGCTTTTTTATGCACAGAAACATACAGATTACGAGACAAAGAAGATTGCATATAGTACACACAACAAACGTAGCAAAAACCAAGAGGTCCCGAAAGAAGGTTTCGAAACAATTTTATTATACAAAAGAAAGCTAAAGTATTAGCACAGACATAAGATACCAAGCTCAAAAGCCATTTGAGGCTGAGCCATGGAAGGGGGAATTGTTTTGATTAATCTCGCGCTGTCCTCCACGAGAGTCCACCACCTGAACTTCAAAACGCGCCTCACCCATGTGAGTGAAGATCATGGAAGCCCCCCTCTCAAAACCGTGCGACTCTACAAAAGCCTTCCATCCGCGGCCAAGGTAGAGAAGACCGTAGTCCCGACGTTCTACGCAAACACGGAAATTTCGTATCTAGTAAGAAAAAAGTAAGACTCGCCCAAGAACAGCATCCTCATACACTTCCTCAAATCTGAGTGGCAGCAGCTAAAAAATAGAAGAAGATAAAGATAAGGAAAGAATTCGCAAAGAAAGTAAGGGAAATTAGACATGAAAATCTCACCAAATGCGAAAATTGCTCAGGATACTCAATCGCCTGGAAGAAAGCCCATTGAGATCCTCGCTCAGAGGCCACGTCAGCCCTAAATGCTAAAGGAGGGACTATGATGGATCCTCGCATATCGAGAAAAGATAGGGAAAAACAATAGTCTTTTCCCTCTTTCCCCATCGCTCATGAGGAAATAGTTAAGTAAAAGAGGAAGAGGTGCATGCATGATGCATGACAAGTGACACAGTAACACCGGGCACACGTCCCTTTTTTCTGAAACACATATTTATTTTATTACTAAACGATTGACCATCTCACTGGAACCCAACAAACTTCTCAAAGAGGTCCTTAAAGTGACTAAGAGTAGTTCAAAAAAGAAAAACTAAATAGATTACCCATCGGCAAAAGGCGATAAAAACAAAGACAAAGTACCTCACTCAACAAGTATAAAAGCACACAAGAAAGACCAAGGTGATAAACACCCTCAGAAAAAATGGATCCCGGGTTGCCACCAAGAGCTTTCTATAGGGTCATCATGAGAGAAGAACAACTTCAAACACTCCGGCTCCCGTTAATGTATGTCTTAATTGATGAAGACGCACACACTCAAGCCGGACTCTGGTCTCGCTCCAACCCGTAACACGAAGTAAAGGTGGAAAGAGATGGAGACGACCTCTTCTGGTTAACACAGGGGTGGCACGACTTCATACAAGCAAATCGAGTCAATGTAGGATCAGCTTTGATTTTCACCTACATTGGAGATTCCATCTTTGAAGTTGATGTCGTCAGTCCTAATAGCGAGGAAAACGGAGAGGTAGGACGTCCTTGAGTTTTCTATTCCATGTACCGCATTACCGCCCCTAGCATGGTGTATTAGGTTTAAAAGGATCAAACTTCCTGAAGTTTCTGCATGTTACCTTTTATTATGAATAATAAGAGATCCCCCTTTAAGCCTGATAAAAATTGCGAAATATGATAGATAGTAAAAGAAAGTCATGATCCCCCTCCGAGCCACTCGCGGAGTGTAATCCATGAAGAAGTTACAAACTCTCAGAACATATTATTAGAATGGTTCAGCTCGAACCACATGAAGAGGAAGCAGAGCCAAGATTAGCCTCATTGTCGTTCCCAATCTCGCGGCGCGGACAAACTTTAAAAGAAACATTGCCCCTATGAAAAAACATCATAGCACTACCTATCCCGAGATGGTGAAGGGCAAGGAACTCATCCCATCCGCGGTCGATCTGAAAAAGGCCATTCTCGCTCCAAGACACATCCATTAGGAAATCACGAACTAGGTACGACGAAAGAAAAGTCCATCTGGGCGGCCGTGGCCCATATCCAGCCTCAAATGGAGGGGGTAAAACCTGCGCATAATCAAAAAAATATAATTTGGAAAACTAGCCTAAACTTTCAAAGAAAAGGCGAAAGAAAGCTCACAAGTTGAGAAAGTTGATCCACATTTTCGATCTTTTGAAAAAAGGCCCAAGGATTAAAACCTCACGAAGACATGGTGCGTATGAAAACGTGATTAATCGTCAACATATAAGAAGAAATAATTATCACATGAGGATTGGGTCCTTAAAAAGAAAAAATCCCATCTTATGGATTAAAGACAAGTGGAGAGAAGACTTTGTACATTCGGGCTAACCTTTTCAACACTTGGAGAAATGTCAAGGCATTAGCAAGCCAAAAATATACGAAAATACAGTATTTCATCTAAAAAGTCTCAATCCCAACTTCACAAAAAATGAGCGTCACATAGTAACGCCAAAAAAGAACCATCATAGGTGCCTAAGTCAAGAAAAGTTTCATTTATAAGTTACTAACTAAAGCTAAAACGTCAAGAATCAAGTAGTGGTGGTCGTTGTTTCGATTTCATTGCCAGCGTCCTCGGCATCTTCATCCTCAGAATACGACTCTTTCGCAGCCATCTCTTCCTTTGAAAGCCCCCAATCTGTACTTGTCATGCTTGGCTCAAATTTCTCCAAGGGAACTCCAGGATGAGCTGCCGAACGAGATACACTTTGATTAATCCCCGCGACCATCCCCTTCCGAAAGTAGCCAAAGCACTTGTCCTTTAAAATGCACGTGCCCTTTGGAGTCTGGAAACAAGCTTTGGCTACAAAAGACAAAAAAGATGCGCCATCTTCAGTTTTTACCCACTCGGAAGACAAATATGCTAAACCCTCAGGGCGTTGAAGCCATTGAAGAGCCACGTCTTGATCTGAACGTGCTTTGATATTGTAGAGCTCCTGTTTAGTGATAGGTTGCTCTTCACGAAGAATCGAAAAATCCTCCTCCAGCTTATCAATACTAGCTTGTTTTGTTTGGAGAAGCTCCCGCGAATGCCCTTCCGTGACCTCAAGTTCCTTGACACGCGAGCTGATAACATCCAATGAAGCTTTTAGTTCATCGCGCTCTTTCTTCAAAACATCCATAGCCTCTTTTGCTACCTACAGTTCTTCATGAAGTTCCGCGGATCTCTTTTTAAATTTCTCAACTGAAGCTGGGTCACCAACTGTGTTCCCAAGGATCCGTAGCTGGTGCGACAGTCTCTTAATCTCCTCGTCCTTCTTGACAAGGTTCTTTTCATTACACACCAGACGTCTTTCGACGTCATGTTGAATCACCCTCAGCTGAAACCAAAAACAATCAAACAGATAAAAAAAAAAAGCCAAAGTCAAACCGCGTAGGATTTTTCTAAGAATTAACAAGACAAAAGGTTACTCAAGAAATAAAAGTAACTTACCCACTGGTTAAGACGGTCAAAGTTAGCCGAAAGGTTGACAGCATCCAACCGCTTAATATACCCCTGCTCATTAAAAGAAAGCTTCTTGATGGGGAAGGCGAGGGCTCACAGATCAACCATCCCGAAACCAGGGATTGGATACTCATGAAGAGTCGCTTCACCTTCAATAAAAATCTCCCTTTCATCCGCGACAGATGCCTCAACCGCTATACTAACCTTCCGCTTTTTCTTAGAAGCTACAGGGGCAGACTGACGAACACATTTTTCCCGAGATACAGGAGCCAATGAGGAAGACTCTATAAGAGTACCAGGTTCTTCCACTATGGTAGTGTCGATAATCGGAGCCGCCTCAGGGACTTAAGAGAGGTCGCAAATGTCTGAACTTTTCTTCTTTTTCTCAGACCTCGCTTTGTAACGCTTCAAGAGGGAGTCCAGATCTATTGTATCTAGAAAGCAAGGACATCCAATAATAAATAAACCATTAAAACAAACAAAATATGGGGCACAAATCTTAACGCTCAAAGAAACAATAAAAACAAAAGAAGACACCTAATCACGGATGTGGCAGACTCAGACCAGCCATCTCAAGCCGGAATGCAGAGATCATCTGAGACCAGGGGAACCTAGGTGTGTGAGTGAACAACTGTTTAAACTCACGAAGATTGGAAACAATCGGTTTTTTCACAGGGCAAAAGCGCCCTGAGACAGTCCGACAATTGAAACCATTTCCAGATCTGTCGTGGACCAGGAACCACTTATATTTCCAATTAGGTTTGCTAGAAAGCCTCTCCATATAACCACAGCTGAAGTTGCACTGATAAAACCTCGAGTCACGGGTCCCCTTTTTCAAAGAGAAAATACTAAACATCAACTTTAGAGAAGGAGTGACCCCGATCTCTTTACAACTCATAATAAAGCTAGAAAAAAACATCCAACCATTGGGAACAATTTGAGCAGGGCTTAAGTTGTATTCACTCAAGAACTCCGAGAAAAAGGGATGTAAGGGAAGTCGAAAATCCTGAGACAAGCTAGCCGCGTAAACAACTAAGCAATCTTCATAAGCATCCAGGCAACCTCCCCCCTCCTCAGGAAGGCAAATCCAGACTCAATCCCGCAGGCCATGGAAAATTTTGAGAAATGGCGTCAAGATCGGCCAATCCAAGCAAAGTAGCACACCCCCTAAGTTTTTCAACATGAGATCGCCACGGGTGGACTCTTTCAGCTACAACTAGTGGGCGAGCAGACGGAGGCGGTTGAGGCCTAAAGTCTCCAAGAAAAAGACAAGTGTCTAAATCCTTTAGGTCATACAGTGGAGTATCCAAATCAGTCAACTTTTCTTTAGAACAGATTCTTTTTGGAGTCTTTGCCACACCAATAGGAGAAGCCTCATAAGGAATCCAAATAGTTTTAGCCTCTTGACCAGCGTCCACAGGATGAGAAGTAGAGGAGAGACCCGCGTCCTCAGAAGAACGGACATCCGATTCACCCCCATCTTCAGAATTTTCATCTCTCGCGCCTCCCTTCGAAGAAGAAGAAACTCATTAAGGAGAAGAATAGTAATCAAGGTCAATACGCTTCCGGTGCCTTCTCACCTTAATAAGGCTGCCTGTAGGACCAACCTAGTTTGGAGTTGACGCAGATGTAGAAGAAGATGATCCTGATGAGGTACCACTGGAACTAGATGAGGAACTCTCAAGAGAAGAGGAGGGAATCTCCTAAGGTTGACGCGGATGAGAAGACGAAGCGACATCACCTCTCCACCCTTATACTCTTTCAAAATCATCCAAAATGTCGTGCTCTCTGCTGATGTTAGCCATTCCCAAAGAAACTAAAGAAAATCGTATGAAGATTTACATATGCGGAACAAAATCTCGATCAAAAGAAAAACAGATTCAGAAACAAAATTCCTCCCTAATTCTCGATCTACCCATCAAGAAAATTGAGAAATTGAAACAGGAAAAGAACCTAAAAAACAACTCAAAATGAGGAGAAATACCTTGAATTTCTGGAAGAACTTTGCCGGAAACTTCAACCGAGCAGCGATCGGAAACCTAAGACCACCACCGGAAAACCAAATCGCAGATAAGAACAAAAATCTTTGGAAATCAGAAGAAGACAAATGTGAAGTAAAAAAGAACGAAACGGGGTAACTTATAGAAAAGTTACCGAATGTTGAACTTCCAAAGATGAAATGGGCCTAATGGGCCCTTAATGGGCTGAAACAAGAAAACAAAAGGCCCATTACCAACAGGCTGATACAAAGATGAGATGACACAAAAAGTCAGATGTTTTCAATGCTAAGGTTATCGGCCCGCGTCAATCCCATAGGGAACAACCCAGTCATGAAGCTGCGACGAAACCAACAATAAAAACATCTAGATAAATATAAAAACAGTTGAAACAAAAGGAAAAAATAAAGTCATCACAGAAGCAACCACAAATAGTGTCGAAACCGTCCGCGGGTAACCATCCAACAAAACCTCCATCTGCATAAGTCATACCATCCGCGGACAGAAGAAGGGGGTACGTGTCCAACATGCTCTCATCCCACGAGTTGGACACATGTCGGACAACAAACCCCATGTGGTGACTAACTGGTGATCGCTCATCACCTATAAAAGGGAAGAAAGAAATAGATAAAAAAGGACTTTTTTTTGGGACGGCAGGGAAGGGGACAAACGAGCGGACGTAGCACAAATATCCTGAGAAGAGTAAAATTCAGAGAGGAAAAGAGATAGAAGAAGAGAAATTTGAATACTCTAAAAATCATTATCAAGAGAAAGAACCGCACCGCGGACAAGTATCAAGGCCATCCGCGGGCAGCTATTTGAACTCTTTTTTGCTATTTATGAGTCTGAAGTGAGAATCAAGAATTTGTAACTGTCAATCCCTAAGCTAGCAAACAGTGATAGGTAAATGATTGATTCCCATTTCATTGAGGAAACCTCGATAAGAGGATAATTTCTCTAAGTTCCATAAGATTATTCGCACGGCACAGGTTGGGCCATATATATTATTTCGGTATGGGTCAGGTAAGCCCGTTGGGTATGTTGAAGGCCCCACTGGATTTATTCCCGGGTCCCACTAAAAATGGAGACCTTTTTTAGTTCGAGGTTCGTCAGATACATCAAGTTCTATCAAGAGAGAAGATATTTATCCACATTAGTCTTTATTTCCTTTTAGATTTATTTCTTTTAATTCCATTATTTAATCTTTAAGTAAGTAGATAAATAGATATAGATATAGATAGGTAATTCTTTCCTAATTATCTATGGAATGAAGCCTATAAATAGAGCCTTAGGGGCTGAGTTTTATTAATTCAATTGGAGAGATACAATTAGTTACATAGAGAAAGAGAGAGAGAGAGAGAGAGCTTGTGGCTAGCAAGGTGGAAAGGCAAGAGCGGATTTGGCTTGTTCGGTTGTAAGCTTTCTTTTAGTTTTATTTTAATGCAAACTTATTTCCTCTTATTATTGATGAGTCTATTGATGATGAAGAGCGAGTAGTCACCCAACTTCTACGGTCGGGGTGAGCCCGACGGTAGCCATGTGAGGTGATGCGATAAAGGTACAATCTTTTGATGCAATTCGTCTTCTATCCCTACAAGCATGATTCTTTTACGAAAGTTGAAGGTGATCCTTGTTTGCATTATTGAAGCGAAAGTGATCTTAATGCAACTCGGATTAATCATGTGAAAAAGGGTTAGTAACAATTAGGGTTTATGCGAAAGCCTCTATCTTTCTATTTGTTAATAACGAGAGTTATTTGATGAAAAGCATGATCTTTTATGCCTTTATGTGTTATTTTGCATGGTTATCGTTGTGGTGTTGATGCCCTGATCTTGGAAGTATTTTAGTTCATTGATGTATTTCCCAAAATTTCGTGTTTACGTTCATTTTTTATCGAAAAGGTGAGAACTTTGTTTCTGTCTTTACTCGAGATTGACGAATTTTGGTCGACGCCGAGGAAAACTGGTCGACGTCGAGGAAGGTAAGTCGAGGTCGAGTTGTCTGCTTTGGTTTTGCTTTGTTTTCTGTTGTGTTTCTTTCTGTTTTAGTCGACAACCTAGTCGAAGTCAAGTACCTTAATCGAAGTCGAGTATGCTCCTGGTCGAGATCGGCTGAGTTTGGAACTAAAAAGGCGGGCGCTGACACGCTTCCTCGTGGATCGATCCTGACTGCCTTCTACTACAACGGGAGGAAGTCTTGTATTTATTTGCTAAGACAGGGAGTCGGTCTGATTTTATATTTATATTTATTTCTTACTGGACCATCCTCTTGCAACAACAACGGTTTGGGGATCGATGCAACCAATTGACCAACTTGGGTTTTACTATTCTTCCGCCAAACGTCGATTTCTCCCAGTCGCGAGTTGATGCCATGTAGTTGAGTATGGACGCAGTTATTGGCTTGTTTGAACTCATCGTGATTTCATCTCATCTCGTCGAGTATGATTTGCATGTCATCTTTTTTTGCATCCCTTTAAGGATGCCTAGAAGCTCTATAGGGCGGAGGGTCCTATTGGTATTGGGGTTGATAGTATCCCCTACTTTGCTGACGTTTTCCTGAGTAGTTAGGACCCCCCCACCCCCCGCATAGCGTGCCTCATCATGTGTCTCCGCAAGCTGGACTTGCTTGAAATGTGGGCATACGGTGGTGTTGTGCTTGACAGACCCACACTCTAAACAAGGTTGATTGTTTGTGAGGAACTTAACTTGTTTTTGCAGCCTCCATGCTTGATCCCTATTGAATGTGTTCCTTACGTTAGGATCAATCTCCTTCGATGGTTCGTAGAGTGGCATAGATGGGCCAAACCTCGCGCCAGGAGCCTCAAGAGTCCCATAAGTGTTGTCAAAGTTCACCAACCTCTCTAAGGTATCCCAAGCACGTTGTGGTATGTACTCAAGATACCTATAAGAGGAATAGATGTTGATCTGATCCTTAGTATACACATCCAGGGAGTTGTAGATGGTTTCCTGGATCACATATGGCACTTGCCCATGAGTAGGGCACGATTTGAGCAGGCGTTTGTAGCGCTCACAGACTTGTGCAAGTGTTTCCCCTAGCTTTTGCTTGAAAGTCGTAATCTGTTGCCTGAGCTACACCATCTTTGCTAGTGGAAAGAACTCGTTGAGGAACAAGTCCTTAAGCTCAACCCACGTGTGAATGGATTATGGGGCCAAACCCTCCAGCCAATGTAGAGCCTTTTCTGCAAGCGATCAACAATAGTTTCGCACAAATCTAGATATACAACAATAGGTTTTAAGGGGCATTCATTGGGCATTCCCTCAAATTGATTCCTCCTAATTTTAGAAATAAAAGAAGGTCTAATCTCAAATGAAACGTGAGGGAGAATAATACGAGATTCTGGCCCTGCAGAGTAGGGTACACGTATTCTTTCTCATTCTGAGGGATGTGTTGTAGTTCTTCCTCGAGCTCTCTTCTGGATTGGGTGTCGCAATCCGCCCTCGCCTCCCACCATTGTTGATTCCGTGCATATTCCGCCTCTCTTTGGGCGTATTCCGTTTGCCTTGTGGTGAGCTCCTCTATATGCACAGTCGACATGAGTCTTCTTCTGAGCTTTTGTTGAAGATGACATAAGGGTTCTGGTTCGAGAAGAAGATCAAATTTTGGTGTGTGATCAGTGCCTCGCATACACCTATAAAAAAGACACGAGAAACGAAAAGAGCGTAAAAAGAAACTAAAAAGGGTGTGATTGATAGCTTCCCCGGCAACGGCGCCAAGATTTGTTAGGAGGGAAATCAAGTATGCAAATATAAAGATATAAAAGCAAACCAAATCTCTGAACCAGGAAAATAAAATTACAAGATTCCCTCCCGCTGTAGTGGCAGGGAATCAGGATAGAATCCATGAGGAAGCGTGTCAGTGCTCGCCTAATCAGTTTCTCGAAATCAGCCTGTTGTAGGAGGAAATCGAGTTCCATAAATAATAATATAAATCAAACCAGATTCATGCCCAAACAAATAATTACAAGACTTCCTCCCAATGTAGCAAAAAGAAGTCAGGTTCGATCCTCGAGGAAGCAGGTCAACGATTCTCAAGTAGCAGGCGATTCACGTCGGATTTCGACTCCAAGGAAGCACTCGATATCGACCAAGGGTAGTCGATATCAACCTCTTCAGTCGATTTCTGGGTTCTGTAGGGGGTCAGTCGATTTAGACCATGAAGTGGTCGATATAGACTTGTGTCTAATCGATATAGACCTGTGTCTAGTCGATATCGACCTGTGTCCAGCTGATATAGACCTGTGTGCAGTCGATATAGACCTATGTCCAATCGATATAGACATGTACTCGTCGACTTCTCCTGTACCCACAGAAACCAAAATGACAGCGATTTGGCTTGATCGAGAGATTAGTTGTCGACGTCAACTAGGTTTAGTCGAAGTCGAGTAGAATGCAGTAACGTAACGAATTGCAGATTTCGAAATAATAAATATAAAAGAAAACTTCCGAGACCGGGGTTTGCAACAACGATAACAAAACATGCATAAGGCAAGATAAAGAGAGATAATCATGCAATCACATCAAAGGATCAAGCTTTCGCCTTTTCCAATAATTAGACAACTCTTTCAAGAAACCCTAATTGTATCTACCAATGTTATGTTTATAATCCAAGTTGTTAACCTGAATCTCTATTAATTAGGTAATAAACATATAAAAGGTAGTGGATGATCAAAACATAATAAAAGTCGAATCTTTACCTCAAACATGCATGGCTATCGTCGGACTCACTCCAAACCCTAGAAGTAGGTGGACTACTCGCTCTTCATCATAGGGAAACTCATCAATAATAAAAGAAAACTAAATTGCATTAATAAACTAAAACAAAGCTTACAACCGAACGAAGCCAAAACGTCTCTCTATCTCTCTCTCTCTCTCTCTCTCTCTCTCTCTCTCTCTCTCTCTCTCTCTCTCTCTCTCTCTCTCTCTCTCTCTCTCTCTCTCTCTACTAGATGTAACTAATTAATGGCTTGTCTTGCATCATTCTAAAATCCAACCCCTAAAGCCTTATTTATAGTGTTCCGTCTAGCCAATCTTGGAAGGAACATCAATCTATATCTAAAACTTTCTATCTAAAAGCATAAGATAAAACATTAGTGATAAAGGAAATAAATCTATAAGGAAACTAGAACTAAAGCTGATAAATTCTTCTTGGACTTGATAGATCTTCATGTGGATGGATATAATTCGACATATCTTCACTTGCAAGCATCATATCTTCTTGGACACCACTCGATCTCGACTCGGATTGTTTACTGAGGTACTCGACATCGAGTAGAGTTACTCGATGTCGACTAGCGTTTTCTCTTCCTGGGTTGCACTCGAGCTCGGCTACATGGTGGACTCGACGTGTGTACTCGACGTCGACAAGGAGTACTCGACGTCGAGTAGATCTCTTCGTCTCGAGTGATTGGCTGCTTGACTCCGTGTGGTTTTGTCGTCCAAAGTACTCGACGTCAACTAGAGGTACTCGACGTCGACTAGAGGTACTCGACGTCGAGTAGAATCGTTAACTTCCAGCATTCTACTCCATTCCTGAAACGCACTTTCCCGACTTCTCGTTCGTCGGATTGACGCATATGAGTATTCGTTGGAAAGCTCTTTTTGAGGGCTACAACTCTCATCAAGACATCAAAACTTGATTCAGAATGATGAATGGGGAAACATGGGCTTTTCTTTAGCTGCACCATCCTTAGCTTCTTCATGACTTTTCTTTAAGCTCCAAAGTGCATCCGATTTCTACGAAATTAAACAAAAACTAGTGTAGACTCCATAATTTGGCAAATAAGGATAAACTACATAGATTCTGTACTATTCTAACCCAAATGCATGAAATGTATGCAGAAATCGATATAAAAATAACTACACAACATGGGAAATTAGGCTCACAACACAGCCCTTAACGTCGACTAGCAGATTCCTCGATATAGACTCGGATGGGTCGATATTCACTGGAACAGTCGATTTCCAGTGAAGAATCTGCAAAGCAAAGACAGCAAATTAGTTAGTTTGCAAATAAGGATCACCTACTACTCTCGTAGAAGAATAATGCAAATAGGGATAGAAGATGAAATCTGATAATGCATATCTTAGATAGGCATTATAGGCATTTTTAGGTTAGTTAGTTTGCATTTGGTGCATGATTTAGGGTTGAATTGCATCTTATGACTATGTTGGAAGAGTTCGGATTTTGCGCGAATTTGTGTTTATTTTGCAGAGTTGGATTCGAACGTCACAAAAGGATGCAAGGACCTTGGAATGGAGATACAAAGAGGAAGGAGTGAAGAAAGACAAGTATTTGGAGGAGCTGTACGGACGCAGCGGGATGAGAAGTCGCCTCCTTGGAGAGCAGCGGCCTCCGCACGCAGGCAGCGACCGTTGCATAGAGCCCTCGCTGCATATTGGAGTGTCACAAAGGCAGCGGCGCAACATCTATGCAGTGGCTTCCACATTAGACGTCAGTGACGCGTCGTTTCATTTAGTGAAAAACCTAGTTTGATTGAATCCTTTTTGGCCGACTTTGAGTTGTAAGAGATAGATTTTTACATTTGTTTTCTATATTCTATTCTATTATGCGTTCATCAGACAATTAGAGAGATTGAGCGATGTCTTCAATGAGGAAATAAACTTATTTGTTCTATCTAAAATTTGAAGCTTTATTTGGATTGAGTGTGAGTTTCTTAATCTCGTTCCTTAATTCCTATATTGAATGTTTCAACTTCTTTGTGCTTATTGATTGATTGTTTTGTTCTATCGTGTGTGGCCAACTTGTTAGATCAATTCAATTGTTAGGATTTTATAGATTCTTGGTTGTGAACCTTAACCCAAGTAGCAAACTTATCTCTTTAAGGCTGGTTGAACTAGTTGGGTAGGTAGGAAGTTCGATGTGTTGTTAAATCCCTTTTTAGGGACTGTAAATACTTTGGTTAATGTCTGAACTTAAAGCTATCGATTAGGTTAAATCCTTTTATGAGGGACTACTCATGAGATAAGGGTTTCTAGGACTGGTTGGACTAGAAACTATATTAGGTTAGGAAAAGGGCATTCATAGGAAACCTAAAAGGACGAGAGAAAGTTAGAAGGATTGCTTTAACCAAATAATGTGGATAATCGTGGACACGGCGCCCGCCGCCCCCTGTCCGCTTGACGAGTCCGAATTTTGGTAAATTTGGGAGGGAAGTTTCTATCTTTTTTTTTTGTTATTTTCTTTTTATTTACTTTTATTTATTTTATATCATTATAGGATTAGATTTATTTCCTTCTTATTCTGTTCTAGGATTAGATTATTTTCTATCCATGTTAGGTTTAGATTTTTCTTTTTCGGGTTAGTTTCCTTATTACTTTTGATTAATGGTTCTTTCTTTTATATTTCTATTCTATCTAGTTCTAATATTTTTTATTTTTCTTTTTGATAGATATTTCTTCCAACTCCCCAAATATTACTACTCCCTATTTTGAATCAGCCAAGCTTACTTAAGGAATCTACAAAACCCAAAAGCCTACTTGAATCCATACCAGATACCTAAAGCTTTGCGTTTCAATCGATTCTATCCACCAAAACACTTTCCATCAGTACCCTACATCCACAAAATTCAACTTTTCCCATACGATTCCCCTACCTATCACCAAAGAACTCTTTGAAACCAAGTTGTTCATGAAAGTTTTGAGTTTGGAAGAATGTGGACGTCGGTTTTCCAACATTTTCACTCGGATTCGTGGTTCTGCATACACGGCGCCCGCCGTCTCTACAACGATCCCATCTTTTGGTCGTTTTTGTGGTTTTTCTTCGGTTTGCCCTTGATTTGCATCATGTCTTCTTCTCCTATTAAGAAAGATGTGCCAACTTATTTCGATAATACTAATGTGCTTTGTTGGAATGCACTGGCAAAGCGCACCTAAACGTCCACGATATTCTTTGACGAAACTACATTGAGACGGTTGGGCCTTTTTTATTCGGTGATCGCTTTGATGGCACATGGAGGGCTACGTGATTTTATTGGCAGAAAGGCTCCTACATACCTTTTATTGGTTAAGGAGTTCCTTACTACTCTGGAGGTAATATTTCCCAAGGATGTTCGATTCTGATTACAAGGAAGAGCTTGTAATTCCTCATATGCTGCAATTGGAGTTGATTCCCGTGTTACGAAGAGATGTTCTAGGAAGTGGACTAGTGACATGCATGTTCTTGACTCAACAGAGATTTGGAGGAATCTGACAGGGATGCCTGAGACCTTCAAGGACTTCAGACTAGATGATATGATTACTCATCCCGCCCTTCGTCTTTGTCCGCGGACTTTGGACTCTACTTTTTATGATTGTGAGAGCGTTATTGTTGTTGATCCCGATGTGATCGATTTCATATATTGCCTGACTTCTAAGTCTACCATAGCACTAGACTAGGTACTTTTATTTTTGAGGATGTGTGAGAGGGTTCGTGGCCAGCGCAGCGAGAATTATCCTCTTGTCACCCCTTTTAAAGGAACGATCACACTTCTAGCTATGTTTTATGGTGTTGATGTTAGTTCACTGCAACATGTGAGTCATTCTTATATGTGGGACATTGATGCTCTTGTATCTGCACGAATGTTAGAAAAGATGTAGTTGCCATATGCTATTGAGAGATTTCGGTGGTTATCTGGACCCTAGCAATATCATCATTAGTATATGCCTACTATTTTACCTATAGGGCTGAAATTAGTAGACTTCTGCCGAATCCATGCTCCTGTTGACACTCATTTGCGGAAGCCTGATGATCTTATGACCCATGCGAGCGATGTTGAAGATATGCATATCGAGATGACACCGCCTACGGTTCAAGATGCGTCGCGTGTTGCCTGCTTGGAGAAGAAATTGACTGAGTTTGAGAAACAACAGGTGGATGAGTTGATGAAGCTAACAAAGTCCCATGCGATCCTGGTTGGGAAGATCGATCGATTACATGAGACATGTCTCTTGTTGATGAATTTGATTAATCAACGGTCTGGACCCCAGACCCCGTCTTCTCAATAATAGGTTAGTCATTTGCTTCCTTCAAACCCTTTATTTTTATTTTTCATTGTTCCTTTTTGTGTTTCTATGCATTGAGGACAATGCAACATGTAAGTGTGTGTGTGTGTGTGGGGGGGGGGGGGGGGGGGGGGGTGGAGAAGTGAAGTGAATTAGTTAGATTAGTTCATGTTTGAATTTTTGTTTTTATTTTTAGTTTTGTTATTTCCTTTATGTTATTTCTTTTATGTTATAGAAAATGTCAAAAATGAAAAAAAAATTAAAAATTGTCAAAAAATATGAAAAAAGTGAGTCTTGTTTTGTTGTTTTGCATATTGTGTTATCAAAGATTTCCATCTAATTTGAGTTTGTCCTATTTTGACTTTATACTGACATGATCTTATAAATCCCATGGAATTCTGGAATGATTTGATTTTATCCTGAAAATTGTTTTTTTTTTGAAATATGATTAAGCATATGTAATTGAGCATGTATGATCTAAGTTTGGGAGTATGCTTGAAGTTCAACAAAAATTTGTCCATGTGAGATATTTTTGGCCTTATAAGGGATGCATCTTTATTCCTTTTGCTTTTCTTATGTGATTTACTCTTCCTATGCATTTATCATTGAGTATTGTCATGGTCATCTATTTTGAAGGCCGATTATATACATGTTCATTGCTTGATAAGTTCAAATGATAGAGGCACCTTTTTAGCCACATATTTATCCATGTCTATCTTATGTTATATCTTGCTTTGAAGCCAATTTGACCCTTTAGCCATTTTATTGATAGCTCCACAAAATTATTATTCATATCCTATGATGAGCCTTACCCTTATTCCGGGGGAATCGAGATTTTGAGTGAGTTATGGAATCTATTTTGGAGATTTAGGGGAATGAAGCTAAAGTGTGATGTTATTGTTTATGGTTTTGAGAAGATGTAATGTTATGTGCTTATTTAGTCCCTCATTCTTATGCATTTGATTTTCATGTATTTTGGCTCAAGTTAAAAAAATCCGAAAGAAAAGAAAAAGAAAAAAAAGAGAATAAAAGAGTCATTTATTTTATTTTTACATAATGAGGAAGAATTGGATTTATGTTGGTTATGAGTCTTATTGGTTGGGTGTTGAGATTGCATGATATGTGAGATGATGAGATTGGAGATTTGAGATGATGAGTTATGCGATGATTTTTGGAGTTATTTTGATGATATTGAGAGATGTTGTGCATTTGTGAGCTTCATGTTAATGAGTTCGTTTGTGTTATGTTGGGAGTTTTGGAATCTTATTTTTCCGGAATTTATTGCACCACATGACCAAATACAATTCCTTGCCTTTATGTTTCTACCAAGCCCCATTACAACCCCGCCGAATGGAATCTTCTATGAAGGTTTCCATTGAGCGAAAGTCCTCTTGATATCCTTATTTTTGCATTGACGTATCCGGTGGAGATTTTGTGATATAAATGTCAATATTTGAGTTGATACTTATATATGGAATTGAGGTGAGGGTGTGCTAAAAGTCTAAACACATGAGATTGAGAGATACACATTTTATCCTTGGTAAGGTTGATTTTTGAGCATGCAAGCAACTTGATCCCATATATACATGTTATAACGTTTATATCTTTTATTATATTTGCTACATTGATGTTCCTTTTGATGAGTAAAGTTATGAAAGAATTGACCGTGGGATGCGTAGATGATGTTTTGTTTTATGGGTTGCGTAGATGATGTTTTGTTTTATGGTTTCTTGATAATGCATATTTCATATAGGCATTATAGGTATTTCTTGTTGCAATTAGGTAGTGGTTTTGCTATTGTTTTAGTCTAGTTCCGTATATTGCTTGTGAAGTATTCGAGTTCGGAATCTACGCGTTTTTAGTGTTTATTCTGCAGAATTACATTCTGACCTTGGATGTAAGAAGCATGTGTTGGAGCATATGGAAGTTAAGGAGGACCTAGAGAGGAGCAAGAAAGCACAACATTGGAATTTATTGAAGACAATTGAGGAACGTCGGACACTGGATAGGCGGCACCCGCCACGGGCCTGTTGTTCGGATACACGATTTTGGATCCGAAGACATTATTTCCTATTAGTTTATTCTATTTTCGACTATGGTTTTGCCGACTTGTTTGAGGCATTATTAAGTTATTTTCAGTTCTATTCAGCAGTAGAGGGAGGATTATTGTGAGACTATGAACAATCATTTGAGGACATGTTTTGTAATTATTTTCAGTTCTATTCAGCAGTAGAGGGAGGATTATTGTGAGACTATGAACATATTTTCGACTATGTTGCTTATGTGATTTATTCTGTAGAATTACATTCTGACCTTGAAGGGACTTTGGAAGAGCTTAAGAGACATGTTTTGGAGTATATGGAGGATAAGGAGGCAGCGAAAGAGGAGCAAGGAAGCACGCCATTGGAGGTTATTAAAGTCATTTGAGGAAAGTCGGTCACTACATAGACGGCGCCCGCCGCCATTTGCACGACGCCCGCCGTGGGCTGGTTTCCAGCGTTTGTGATTTTGGATCCGAAGACATTTTTTCTATTATATTATTTCTATTCCTACTAGGGTTTGGCCGACTCTTTGAGAGTCTTTATTAGGTTATTTTAGTTTATTCTAAAGAGAAGAGGATTATTATGAGACTATGAATAAAATTAGAGAGAGAGTTGGCCTATGAGTTTCTAAACTCATAGTTTCGCCTGTGATTCGAAGACATGGTTGTTTGGATTTGATTCTATTTACTTACTCATATTCATAGTTATAATCCTGTGCTTATTGATTATATTTGTGTTGCATTCTGTGATTGATAACCATATTAGGAATTGCACCTTAGCTATGAATTCGTTGTTGTTTTCTTGATAGCAAACAAAGGTATTGAGATAGTAATGTTTCTTTGTCATTGTAGTGGGTGATTTCAATTAATCTATGTTGTGGATATCTGTTTACGCCTATCTGTCTTAACTGCATTGAATCAATGTGCCAATTGGTCTGATTACTTGAGTCTTTAACGCTATTGTTTAGTAATATTGAATAAGACGAGTGTATCTCTACGGATCTCTCAACCTTAATCAAGTAGACCTATGAATATGAGTAATTGATAGATCAATCCTAGGAGCATGAATTCCAACCATTCTCAATGAATTACATGTAAAATGTTATTTCTACTTTGATATCAATCTAGTTTGCAATCATAAATCTGATTACTTTTACATCTTGGTTATTTGCTACAAATCATTGCTTTTTCATAAGAGTTCTTACTTAAAGTTATTGAATAGGAAATTGCTTCTCCCTGTAAATTCGGCACCGGACTTCATCGCTATACTAGTAGTTATTTGGTTTATCAAGTAATTGATTGCCTAATCTATTGGTTTTGTGTTTGAATTTGGATATTATTACTGTTTGAAAAGGGCAAAAGTGTCAACGACATTCATCCCGCATCAATGAGGCAAATGAGTGGTTGATGTGCACCTAATTTACCATGTTTTATACTATCTTTTATATCGATTTTTGTCTGCATTTCATATTTCTGGGTCTGATTTATACAGAATATGTGTAGTTTATGTTTATTTGCAATATATGGATGTCTACACAAGTTTCTGTTTAATTTCGCAGAAATCGGGCGCACTATGGAGCCTAAAGGAAAGTCATAAAAACATTGGAGAAACTAAGGAAGAGCACAAGATGGTGCAGCTGGAGAAAACGCCACTTTTCACCATTCATCATTCTGAATCAAGTTCTGATGTCTTCATGAGAGTTGTAGCCCTCGAAAAGAACTTTCCAAATCATATTTATATGCGTCAATCGGACAAACGAAGACTCGAAAAAGTGCGTTTTAAAACATGGTAGAATGCTGGAAACTATCAAGGAGGTCAATATCGACCAAGTTTGGTTGATATCGAGTGGTGTAAGTCTAGCAAAAATGCCAGAAATCGACCAGAACATTGGGAGCAACACTGCAAAGGTCAATATCAACCACCTTTGGTCGATATCGAGTCGAGAACGGGTCGAAATCCACTTCAGAGGCCGAAATCGAGTGAAGCTGAGAAGACAAGTCGATATCGACTGAACATGGTCGATATCGAGTGAACCCCAGAAGCTGATTTCGAGCCATACAAAGTCCTAATCTGAGTGGAGGAAACTTGCACATGAAGGAGAAGATATTTTATCTATTTTTATCTACTTTCTATCCTAAAGGGTTGAACAATTAATTACCCTATGAATTAATTACCCTATGGATTTATCTACTTTTACAAATTCTCTTTTATCTAGAACTATATTCTTAGATAGATGATAATTATTGCTTTCATAGAATAGCTAGGATTAAGCTCTATAAATAAAGCCCTAGGAGCTGGTTTTTTTTTTATTCAATTCAAGTCAAGTCGTCTTCGGGCACAAGGAGAGAGGACAAAGGGAGGAGGCGAGAGAGGAGAGAGGGGAGAGAGAGGAGCAAGAGAGAAGGAAAGAGACGATTGCATGGTTGTAAGTTCTAGTTTTATTTTATGATAAAGTTAATTTATTTCATTATGTTTTGTTTCTAATTTCCTTCTTCTAGGGTTGGGGTGATCCCAAAGTATATATGTGTGTTCATTTTATGAATTTATGAATTTGTGTGTCTTTATTATCATTTACCCATGTGCTTAATCCTTTGCGCCAGTCGAGGACAATTCCTTATTTGCAATTATGAAGCAAAACTGAATTAGTTATAAATTTAGATAGTAATTAGGCTTTGCTTGAAAAACTTGGTTGATCCTAATTAAGAAAAGGTATAAACAAATTAGGTTTTTATGTGAAAGCCTCCATCACCTAAATTGTTGGAATTTTCGAAAGTCGATTTTTTGATATAAAGCATGCATCTTTATTTGATTTATAATATACACATATGTTTATTGTTGCGGTGATCCATAACCTTGGAAGTTTGCATCTTTTATTACTCTATTTTTGAAGTTTTTGCGCAGCCTACACGACATCAAACCACCATTCCCCCTCCATCCCTCGACATCGATCAAGTCTTAGCCAACGTCGACAGCAACCCTCATCACCTTTTCCGGCTATCCCTGAACTATGAAACCAACTAAACCTAGAACCGCTGACTTCTCTTCTGAGGACGAACTTGACTCCGCTATCCTATAGCGGAGTCTTGAGTACAAATTTATTTGGTCGAGAAACCCTCTCCTCAGTGGTTCTTCTATCTACCACTTAGGAGTATATCTACTTGGGTTGAGATGAAGAGAGCCTGTTTGGATAAGTACTTTCCTGCAACTAAGCTTAACACCTTGAAAAGGCCAATCAACAACATTGAGCAGCAAGCTACATAGTCTATTCATGAGTATTTTGAGCACTTTAAGAAACTTCGCGCTAGCTACCCATATCATGGCTTCTCTCAACAAGATATGGTTCTATTCTTATTCAATGGGCTAACTGATGAAGAGCGCAGAACAATGAGTTCTTGTTGAGGGGAAAACATGCTGACTAAGACACCAACCGCATCTTGGGAGGTGTTCAAGGAGCTCTCTGAGGGCTCAAAGCAGTTTAACAAGAGTTACAAGAGAACTTGTGCTAGGGGTACGTGTACGTGCTATTGATTCTCCAATGGATGCATTACAGAATGATATGGCAGAGATGAAAGAGATGATGAACAAGTTCGTAATCGATAGAGCACCTTAGCGCTTGAAGGCAAGTGGACTCTACAACAAATTTACTCATCCTATGGATATGTGCCCAATTCTGCAAGAGCCTATAGTAGAGTTAAATGTCAAGAATTTTACTCCACAAAGGCCTAGACAAGGCAACTTTGCTAATCCTGAGTACTTCAACAACAATAGCTACAATAGAGGCTATCAGCAGGGTTATGGTTATGGAAATTACACGGACCCTTTCAATGAGTATGAAGAGCCTCAGGCAAGGCCACAACAACAGTTTGACTATCAACAAAGAGGTCAACCACTTGCCCTCACACAAATCTTAATGAACCAGGATGAACACACAAAGATCTTGGGGATGTATAATCAGAGCTTGGTACTCAGAATAAGAATATGGAAAATTAGATGACTCAAATCCTTCAATTGCTATGTGCGCAAGAGGCAAATGACTCAGGGAAGCTTCCATCGCAAACGATTGTGAATCCCAAGGAGAATATTAGTGCAGTAACATTGAGGAGTGTCATGAAATTAGATGAGTCAAATCATTCAATTGCTATGTGCGAAAGAGGCAAATGACTCAGGGAAGCTTCCCTCGCAAACGATTGTAAATCCCAAGGAGAATGTTAATGCAGTAACATTATGGAGTGGCAATAAATTGATTGCCACACCACAGATGAATGATGAGGAGAAAGTGGATGAAGAGATCGAGATATTAGAGGATGAAAAGAATGACGCTCACTACACAGTGCAACGGGCGCTGCCAATAGGTGTTGGCTGCGACCTCACACTCGAGCAGCGGTCGCTGCATGTAGGCATCGGCCGCGACAGTGCTACAGTCGCCCCCATCAAGAGAGCCTTCACATTTCTTTTCTTTACCTTTGGATATTCCGAAGCCGAATCTACCTTTTCCGGAAGCCTTAAAAGACACACGAAGGTATGATAATGATAAGGAAATCTTTGAAATGTTTAGGAAGTGCGAAGTAAACATTACTTTACTAAATTTGATTAAAAACATTCCTAGATATGCTAAATTTTTAAAGGGACTTTGCACTATCAAACGAAACCAGAAGCTCAAAGGTAAGCAAAAGGTCAAGGTAAGTGAACATGTTGCTATATTTCAAAAGCGGTTGCTAAGAAGTGTAGTGATCTTGGTATGTTTGCAATTCCATGTGTGGTAGGTGATACTAAATTTGACAAGGCCATATTAGATTTAGGTGCATCTATTAATGTCTCCCCTTCTCATGGTTATCATGATTTGGGATCGGGATCTCTGAATGATACCAAGGTAGTAATTCAACTTGATTATTGCTCTACTATTTACCCAAAAGGAATTGTTGAGGATGCCTTAGTCATGGTAGACAATTTGATATTCCCTACTAACTTCTTTGTGATTAATATGGGTCTAAGTAACAATGAAGCCCCTATTCTTTTGGGCAACCTTTCCGGAAAATTGCTAGGACCAATATAGATATCTATTCAGGGTCACTTACTATAGAATTTGATGGTAGAAGAGTTAAGTATAATATCTATGATTCCATGAAATTTCCATCCGATGATCCTTTTTTTGTGCTTCATGGATATTATTGATACTATGGCTCAAGATTGCTTTGATTTGGAGTGTGTTGATGAGATGGAGGTCACTCTGCATGCCCCTTTAGATGAGATTTCTAGAGATTATTCTTTGTCACATACTCTACAGTAGGCTATACTAGATTTAGACAGTCGAACTTGTATTTATGTGCCACCGAAGGAAGAACGCATTGAGCTAACCATGCCAAGCGAAAAGCTTCTCCCCTATATTGTTCAGGCGCCTGAAATTGAGTTGAAACAACTCCATAGTCACCTTATGTATGCTTTTCTTGGTGAGAATAGTACTTTGCCTGTCATTATTTCAAAAAATCTCTCTTTTGATTAGGAAGAACGACTGGTTTGAGGAAGAACAAGAAGGCGTTAGGGTGGACGATTGCAGACATTAAGGGCATCAACCCCACCCTATGCATGCACATAATACTTCTAGAGGAGGATGTCAAGCCATCTAGGCAACCTCAATGGAGACTCAACCCCCCAATGATGGAGGTGGTAAAAAAGAAGGTGTCGAAGCTTCTTTAAGCAGGTATGATCTTTCCTATCTCTGACATTAAGTGGATGATTCCTACCCAGGTTGTCCCTAAGAAAGGGGGTATCACCGTCGTTGAGAATTAGGGTGTTTATTTGGTCCCTAGCAGGGTCCAAACTGGATTGAGGGTTTGTATTGATTAACGCAAGCTGAATATCGTAACTCGCAAGGATCACTTTCCTTTACCCTTTATTGATCAGATGCTTAAGCACCTTGCTGGTCACTCTTTCTATTGCTGGTCACATTTACATGCCATTTTGGCACTTTTGCTTATCTCAGAATGCCTTTTAGTTTATCTAACGAACCTGGGACTTTCCAACGTTGTATGGTGAGCATATTTTTTGAGTATGTAGATGATAATGCGTATTTTATGTAGGCATTATAGGTATTTGTTAGTGAGTCTAGGGTAGCTTATTTTGTGTTTATTTGAGTAGTTTGATTCAATAGTGTTGAGTCTTGCAAGTTTGGAATCTACGCTCTTTTTATGCTTTTTTGCAGATTTATGTCCCGACGCTAGAAGGACGCATCTATGGCTTGCCAATGATGAGTTAGGAGAGCTAGGAACCTTAGGAAACATGTGAAGAAGGCAAGGAAGAGGCGTGTAGAAAGTTAGCTTGAATTCGGAACGCGCAAATTGAAGAAGGAGGCTACTGATGGAACGACGCTCGTCGCCCGTGTTTATTACGGAATTTCCCATTCCGTCTTTTGGAAACTAATTAGGTTAAACTATATTATTATGTTTTGGCCGACTTTGGAGAGGGAGTTGGAGTTTTAGTGGAAAAACCCAAGGAAGAGAACTCTAATGGAGATATTGAGAGGAAGACTTTCCATGAGGAACTAAACCTCTTTTGTTTTCCCTGCAATTCGGAGACATGGTTATATGATTTGTGAGACTTAATTTCTATCTATCCTGAGTTTGATTGATTCAATGTTTTTGTTTGTTATTGATTGATTGCATGTATTCGCTCTTGATTGGCCATCTTGACGGAATTTGATTTCCTGCTAAAGGTTTGATTAACCGTTGCAAGTTAATTGGATTAGTAGCACATCATACCTAATTGATCCCCTGAAACCATTGATTTGGTGTGTAGGGCATTGACAATTCTACTTTATCAATTATACCAATTAGGGTTAGGGAGTTGTGCCCCTATCTTTGGTTGTTTGTAGATTGTAATTGTTGAATTGCTTAGGGTTGGAGTGATCCGCCATTAGATGAATCAAACAAGGTAAGATAGATAAATTCAAGGATCAAAGACATAACCATTGTTAATGAATTGTAGGGAAAACTATCTCGCTCATAATTATCACCAATTCACCATTGTTACTTTTGTTGAGTTCATCTGCTTTGATATTCAATCACTTATTGATTTTGCTCGATTCTGATAGCGATTTGATAAACTTGAAATGTTTTCTCTCTGTGGGATCGACCCCTTACTATTCCACTATACTAGTTACTAGGTTGATAGTTGTGCTGTTGGTTTGGGTTATTGTTTTTGGTGTTGTAGATAGATAATGACATTCTGCACAAGCCAAATTTTGGCACCGTGACGGCGCCCGCCGCGCAAGATACGACGCCTGCCGCCCAAGACACGGCGCCCGCCGCCCAAGACACGGCGCCCTCTCGCAGAACTCAGTTTTTTGTCGGATTTCGTAAGTCTGTTCATTCATTCACTTTCTTTTGCCACTGTGACGTCGTTTCCAAACATAATTGCTCCTAGTACGTTATTTGGAAATCGGATTCAGAAATGGAATGACCTTAGCCTTAGGAAATACTCGACGAATAAGTTTTTCGATCATCCGGACTTAGATGCTTTACGTCTAGCAGGACCTTGTGCTACCCTTCTAGAGAATGGGGGCCTTGGTAATTTTATTGCTTTGCATGGGCTGACCTACCTGGATTTGATTCGAGAGTTTCTGGCGACTTGTTCTTTTTGAGGATCGAGAGCAGATTCAGTTTACTGTATTGAGACGAACACATATGAGGAGTTTTGCACAACTTAGACGATATTTGGGTATCACTCGCCTCCCCACTCCTAACTGGCGGTGTCAGATGATGATGACCCCTCCGCCAACGTCGACCTGGCAGGGGGCTACTAGCACTTGGATCCATGAGGGCTGGAACTACAACTACAGGATCACCCATCCTGCACTGAGACTCTACCACAAGGTGCTGAACAACACCTTCTTTGGGCATAACGAGCTGAACAAGGTTTTGATGAAGGCATGTGAGGCGATGTGTTGTTTGACCGCTGAGGTGGAGGTTACTCCTGATTGGCTCCATTTGTTCCTGGACGCTGGATGCCTATGCTGACATGATGGTATCGGGAGCTCAAAGGGATACCAGGACCATTGGGTTTGGAGGACTGATTACATTGATAGCTTTGTGCTGCGGAGTGAGAGTTACTGAGTTGGTGCCTATGGACGGAGAGTCTCGCAACTCCTTGGAGATGTTGACGAGGATGGGACACGTGGAGGGTGATCAGGCACCATTTATTTGGCATGATGGATGTAGGGGTGACCACATCATTCATCTACCGACTCAGCTTCCACTTGAACCGACGATTGCTGATTTCAACTTGTTGTCGGAATCTATGGGCCTTTCTGATGATGAGGATGCCTATGTCGATGATGATGACGACCAGGGTCATGCCCCTAGTGATTTTGTTGTTTGGAATGTCCCTTCTTTTGCCTCTTTTGGTCATTTTTCTCAGCAGCTGGATGAGATTCATCAGCTGCAGCTTGCTCAGGGTGTGCATTTCAAATGCTACCACCATGATCTTCGCTAGCGCCAGGATAAGATATTCCAGAGACAAGAGAAGCAGACCCGTGCTATCTCGGGACTTCAGACCAGCTTTGACAGTTTCTGCCAGCATTTTTAGCAGTATTACCCATTCCAGCTGCCACCGTAGCAGCGGGTGAGTATGTTCCCTTCCTTACACTTTATTAAATTTCATTTGATGTATTGTCCTTTTTGTTTTTGCATTTAGGACAATCCGATTTTTAAGTGTGAGGGAGGAGGTTTATGAGATGTTTTATGGTTTCTTGAGTTATGTTTCTTGACATTGATGTACTTTAATCGGCTTGGTGTTAGCCTGGTGATGTCCTGTACTTTTATTTTGATATTTCTGTCGTTTGAAGGTCTGGATATTTCTATCTTTATGTTTGGATGGTGTTTGTTTGGATTCTGTCTTAGTTTTTGTGTCGTGTTATTATTTTCTATCATTTAAAAAAAAATGAAAAAATGTCCAAAATCCCAAAAATATTTCTTGTTTTCTTAATATGTCATTATTTGAACAACCATCTTGGTTAAGTGAAACTTTGAGCTTTTGATGCCATGTACTTGTAAATCCTACAGAGAAGTTGGAATGTATAGCCTTAGTTGTTTTTCTGAAAAATGTTTGGTTATGAGGAATGATTTGGTGATATAATTGAGCTTGTATGATTGAGATGGGAGTATGATTGAAATCCTACACAATATGACCCTTGTGAGATTAGTTTTAGCCTTATTGGAATCATATGATTCACTTTGCTTTTATGTGGGATTTTTCCATCCTTACCCTTCCACCTCTTGATATTGACTTCATTAGTTATTGTCAAAACTGACTCACATGTTTGTTGCTTGCGGATTTTATGCTTTTATGGTTATATTTGGCTTTAGTTTCTTATTGAATGTGTTGAGTGAAATAAGGTGGAAATGGTTGAGATACTTAGTAACCGGATCTACGCATGACACCCACGGGTATGATTCGCGGAAAATAGTGTCAACAACTACCCACGAAGGAGGGAAGCTTGATCATTGAGTAACTGTGTTCATTGATGACACCCATGTTTTCAAGTAGCATCAAAAGATGTCCGAGTAGACTTTATTGAAGTAAGTTGATGCGTTGATAGACCGGGGTCATTCATGACACCCATGTTTGCGACTCGCGTAAGGAATACACCAAGGCCAAAAGAAAATGAAACAAGAAAAAAAACGAAAAAAAGAGAGAGAGATCTAGAGCCAAATTGTTTATTTTTATTGTTTTCAGCAAGTAATGGCATTTCGGTGGAGATTTGATTATGTTGTTCTCAATTTCTATGAGCTTAGTGCATTTTGGATTGATTTGAGAGTTGTTCTTTCAAAGCCTAAACACATGAGAGTTTGAGTGAAACACATGTTCCTGGTAAGGTTGGATGATTTCTACTTCCATATGCTCTGATCGTTAGATACATGTGATGATGTTTGTAACCTTGATCATATGTCCCGACGCTGGAAGGACGCATCTATGGCTTGCCAAGGATGAGTTTTGCAAGCTAGAAACCTGAGGAAATATGTCAAGATGGAAAGGAAGAGGCGTGGAGGAAGTTAGCTTGAATTCGGAACGCGCAAATTGAAGAATGAGGCTACTGATGGAACGGCGCCCACCGCCTAAAGCACGGCACCCGCCGCCCGTGTCGATTACGGAATTTCCCATTCCGTCTTTTGGAAAGTAATTAGGTCAAACTATATTATTATGTTTTGGCCGACTTTGGAGACGGAGTTGGAGTTTTTGTGAAAAACCCCAAGGAAGAGAACTCTAATGGAGATATTGAGAGGAAGACTTTCCATGAGTAACTAAACCTCTTTTGTTTCGCCTGTAATTCGGAGACTCACGAGAGGGTTTCTCGACCAAATAAATTTGTTGCCAAGACCCTCGCTATAGTATTGGGGAGTCAGGTTCGTCCTCAGGAGAGAAGTCATCGGGTCTATTGATAAACGGTTTTTAGTCGCGTTAACCGTATCAAAATAAATTCGAACCTACCTAACTAATGTAGTATAGTAAGCACGAGTCGAACCCACAAAGAATCAAGTTATTCCTAAGTAGTGTCTATTTACCAATTAAGAGAACAAAAGGGGGTTTTGGTGATTGAGAATAAGAAAGAAAACAAAATAAACTATAAACAAGTTAACGGAGATAACAATTAGGAAGATAGTTTCATCTACAAATATCCACTTTTATTCGACCGGTTGATCCTCGATTCTTCTTCAAGTTCTCTTTTCATCCTATTATTGTTCTTGTCCTGATCTTGTGTAAATTACTAGTCCTACGAGTCCTAGTAACCCTTACTAATTAGATAACCTTATCACGGTCAAGATTTAACCTAATAGTAGCATTAAGATTAAGGATTGACCAGGATATATGCAACACCAAGCTACGAGTCAGCATTTAACATATAATTGATTCTCTACACACCAGTTTAGTCGTACGAGTCCTAAAAAGGCATGATTGCTACTATGTATTAAGGTTCGCTACGAGGAATCTACAAAATCCAAACAATAATCTCAACTAGTTGTACGGACTAGAAGAAATCAACAATAATCGCAAAAGAATCAATACGAATTAATAGGAATAGAACAAGAATAGAAATATCACAACTTTATCAAATAAAAGCTTCAATCCATAGACAAAACGGAGAGGTTTAGATCTCCATAAAACTAAGACAAAAACAATTAGGGTTAAAGAGTTAAAATCGGCTACGGTGTACACGGCTCTTTGCTTATGCCGTATGAATGCCTTTTATAATCGAGTACATTGAAACCGTATAATCTAATACCTAATATAAAATATATAATATCATAAATCTAATTCTATCTAATCTAATTTCTATCTAAATACGGCTAAACAATAAAAAAAAAAAAAAAAAAGCAGGTTGAAGCAAGCCATGAGACTTCTTCCGTGTCCTTCCGTGTACAATTTGATCAGCCCATCTCTCGATCCACGCCGGTCACTTCCAGATTGAAAAAATAATCCCAAAAGTTATTATCAACCTCCAAGTTTATACGATCCAGCCAAAAATACCTAAAATATATAAAAATATTAGTGTAGACCCCGAAAACCAAATAATACAAATTAACTATAAAATATGTAAAATATGCACGAATATGACCTAATATACTATGCAATTATACGACTAAAATAAACCCTATCATCTATGTTTAGTGGGTTTGGGGGTTGGGGAATAGAGGGAAGAGGTGTAAGGTACGTTGCTGTCGACGTCGGCTAAGAGTTGGTCGATGTGGAGGGATGGAGAGGGAATAGTGGTTGGTGTCGGGTAAAATCTGTGCAGAATAAAAATAACGAAATAAAACAAATAAAGATGCAAACTTCCAAGGTTAGGGATCACCACAACAATAAACATATGTGTAGATTATGAATCACATAAAAGAGCATAGCTTTACATCAAATAACTTTCGTTATTAACAAATAGAAATATAGAGGCTCTCACATAAACCCTAAGTGTTACTATCCCAATTTCATAATTAATCCAAATTCATAATAAGATCACTTTCGTTTCAATATCATAAATAAGGATCACCTACTACTCTCGTAGAAGAATTATGCATATAGTATAGAAGATGATAAAGACATAAAAATTCATAAATTCATAAATCAAATACACATATCTATGTTGAGATCACTCCAATCCTAGAAGAGGGAAATTAGAAATAAAACATAATAAAAGAAACTATCTTTAACATAAAATAAAAATAAAACATACAACTATTCGACTCCTTCCTCTTCCTTCTCTATCTCCCCTCTGTCCGTCTCTCCTTGCGTCCAAAGACGACTTGACTTGAATGAATGAAAATCAGCCCCTAGGGCTTTATTTATAGGCTCCAATCCTAGCTATTCTAGGAAGGAACATCTCTATCTATGGGAATTACTAAAGTTGATAAATCTTCCTTCAACTTGATAGATATTTTCGTGCCTTCATGGATAAGCAAGCTTCTCACTCAGATTGCCCCTCGATCTCGACTAAGACTCATCACTAGGGAGTACTCGACCTCGAGTAAAGTACTCGACGTTGAGTAGAATTCGTCGTCTCGAGTGGTCCTCTGCTCAGCTCGTGCTTGATCTCTTCCTCTAGAGTGAATGTCGACCAAAAAGTACTCGACGTCGACAAAAGTGGTCGACGTTGACTAGTTCTGTCAGCTTTCAGCAATTCTGCTCCGTCTTGAAACACACTTTCCCGAGTCCTCGTTTGTCTGATTGACGCTTATGAGTATGCGTTGGAAAGATCTTTTTGAGGGATACAACTCTCATGGATATATCAAAACTTGATTCAAAATGATGAATGGTGAAAAGTGGAGTTTTCTCCAGTTGCACCATCCTATGCTCTTCCTTAGCTTCTCCATGACATTCCTTTAAGCTCCAAAGTGCGTCTGATTTCTGTGAAATTAAACAGAAACTTGTGTAGAGCTCCATATATTGCAAATAAACATAAACTACATAGATTCTGTATTATTCTAGCCCAGAAATATAAAATGTAGACAGAAATCGATATGAATGTAAGCGAAAATCATGGTTATTTAAGCGAACATCAACACCCCATACTTAAGCTTGCTTGTCCTCAAGCAATACTTTTAACGGTCATACATGGGCAGAAGTAAAACTTTCAATATTATAGATTCATCCTCATATAACCCTGTAATCAATTACCATCCTCGAAAAGGTATTAATGCCACAAATCCATGCCTGTGAATAAAAGCAACATCGCACACAAAAGGAGGGTTATGCAAAAACAATTTTTAAGTGGCAAAGCAACAATAATCAAGAGGACTTTATTAGGCTCAATAAGGAGTAGATTGGTAAAAGGCTATAGATGGGCAATTTTTGGCCATGTGGTGCTAATGATCCGGGGAAATGGAGTAATTTCCAAATTTTCATACCACAATCCTTCTTCCTTTAATCGCCCACCTTTCTCTCATCGCTCATTGCTTTTTTTTTCTTCAAAATATTGTTTTTACCTCTCGAACCTCAACACTGCCTTCTCGCGAGTCGCAAACATAGGTCTCATGAATGGCCCCGGATAGTTAGTGCGTCGGACTCCTCACCTTGGTGTCCCATCTTGCAGAACTAACATCTCAACGCAAGCAGGGTCGATCTACCTTTATCTCCTGAGGTGACCGAATTTTCTTTCACTCATTAAATTTTCCATAATATATGATTCATCCTACCAAACTCCAATAATGACAACAACAACAACAACAACAACAACAACAACAACAACAACAACACAAACACCATATGATAATCTCCATAATGTAACTTCCATTCTCAACGTAATCCATGGATAAGGAAATAGGGTAAAGAATGGACAATATTTGGATCATGTGGAGGAAATATGAAATAAGGCATAATATGGCTTATGTGATGCATAAGCATAGGTACGGCTAGGAATATAAACAATAAGCATTGTATGGAAAATATAAAGTCCTCCATCCTGTTATTATGCAACATGTCAAAAGCAACATCAAATTTTACTCCTTTCATGGTTTTCAAGAAATATGCACTTCATTGTGACTTCCCTTTACTAGGCAATTTCATGGTATATCTCTAATGATTCTAATTTTGCATTTTCAAGTTCAACAAAACTTCCATGACACTAATTCAAAAAATTTCAATGGGGGTGATAAAAATAACATGTAAGCACACAGATAAATAACATATCCAAAGTAACCATGTAAAAACAATTCGAGAAATTAACTTTAAATATGCACATATAATGTCAAACATGGTCAATTATGCATAAAGCGAGCTCTTCCCCTCACCCCATATTTAAACATTACAGTGTCCTCACTGTATAAAAACAAGGGTAAAGAAATAAACTCACTAGACAGGTGTGCAAAACGTCGGAATCGAGTGCCCTGATTGTTGCAGGAGTAGTCGATCTCGAGGAGACTAGTCGACGTCGACTAGACTGCTCGATCTCGAGTAGGCTGAAACCTCAGGGTGATCCTCATCTCGATCCCAGGCTCTTTTTCTCGACAATGGTGGTCGACGTCGAGTAGTTCTACAACTTCTTTTTAGTACTTGCAAGCTTCGTTAGATAAAATCCACAATAGAAAAACCCAAAAAAAGTGTCTCAAAACCAAAAACCAAACGGAAAGATGTCTAAAAATCCAAAAACTAAGTATTTTGTTACAAGCTCTAGACTTTATAGTCTCTAGGCCAACTTCTTCCATTTAAGCTCAGGGTGGCATTTGTAGCACCCATGTATATTGGGCTTCGAACAAGACTCCATTCTTGTCTATAAGCTGTAATCCTCCGGAATGGATCTTGTGCATCGTGAATGGTCCCATCTTCTTGTGATTGAATTTGTTAGGGAACCAATGATTCTTGGACATGGAAACATAGACTTTGTCTCCAACTTCACACTCTTTAGGCTCGTCATTGGAAACCCTGCATAAGCGCACATACCAAGGCAAACCTCTCCCATGTATAGATAAATCTTTGATCGAAATAGGAGAAGAGATGTCATTACCTTGGCTTACATTCACAGAATTTGAATTTGGGACCTCGAGATCTACTCAACATCGAGTACTGTTGTGATTCTGGTAGACTGCTCGACGGAGGTGGAGAGGTTGATGTGGGGGACTGGTCGACTTCGAGTAATCTACTCGACATCGAGTACTGCTCGGCTCCGGGTAGGTTGCTCGATGAAGGTGCAGTCGATGGATGGCTTTGATCCTGGTCGACGTCGACTAGAGTACTCGACATCGAGTACTTCTGGTCGACTCCGACCCCATACTTGAACTCTGGAAAAGATTCTGAATAAAAATTAGTCGACTTCGACTTACCTTGGTCGATGTCGAGTAGTTTTGTGGAATCTTCGTCTAGAATAACCATGATCTCCTCCACCTGGCCTTCGATATATCTCTTCTCCAGCTTTTCGGGGGTCATGTTTCTTACCTTTGGCTCCTCGCCAGTGATGTACCTAGCTGAGATTGACTTGACCTCTTCCATGGGATCTGTATGCCTTTCAATTTTATTGACAAAGTACTCAATTACCTCGTCGCTGATGTTGAATGTGAGCACTCCCTTCCTAACACTTATATTGGCATCTACCGTCGCTAGGAAGGGCCTTCCTAGATTAATTGGACAAGCAGGGTCCTCTGCCATTGTATTGTTTGCCATGTACTGGTACATCATCCACCATGCATGTCGGGATGACCATTGTATTGTTTGCCATGTATAATTTCACATCCACGGGCTCTAGAGCACTTTTCTTGACTTTGGACCAGATTGATAGAGGCATAATACTTACACTGGCTCCTAAGTTATATAAAGAATTAAATTTATATTGACTAAATCCAATGGTTATTGGAAACTTACCTGGATCTGGTCTTTTATCTAGAACGTCCATCTTGCTGCATTCCTCTGCGATCTCAATCATCGACTACTTCTTGCTTAAAATCTCTTTGAGGAATTTTACATATGATGACATCCCGTGAAGAGTCTCTATGAAAGGAATGGTGAGATTAATCCTTTGAAGCATCTTCACGAACTATTGAAACTTCTTTTCCGCTGGGTCCTTCAAAGATTTTGTTGGGAATGACAACACTTTCTTTTTCGGAGGTGTTGGAGTCTTGTCGACGTTGTCAGAAGGCTGGTCGATATTGGCTATGGGTTCCTCGACATCGACTACAGTAGTCAACTTTGGGGTGCTCTTTGCGTTCTGGTCGATATCGACTACATGCTCCTCGACGTCGAGTAGTCCTCAGCACCATCTACTTCTGTGTTTTGTTCAGGCTTTTATGTGTGACGCCCACTCTTTAGGTTCATGGCAGCTACCTGTCCTGTAGATTTATTTTTAGGATTAGGTTCAGGGGATTCAGGAGCCGTACCTGATTGCTTGGGGATTGATGAAGCTAATTGACCCATTTGGGTCTCCATTGATTTCTGCCAGATATCAATCTCACAAAGTCTAGAGTTGATACCATGCAGTTGAGTGTGGATGGAATTGATGGATTTCTTGCTATTTGAATGATTTCTCCGCATCTCTTCAAGAATAACCTGCATGTCATCCTTTATACCCTCCTTGTCAGGGTGACTAGGAGCTCTGTAGGGGGGGGGGGGAGTCTCTTTCATACTAGGGCTGGCGATAGTGGCTCCAGTTTTGTTGCTGATGTTGACCTGAGTAATTCCCCACCGCATAACGCGCCTCTTCGTGGGTTTTTGCTACTAATATCTGGTTGGCGTGTAGGCATGCAGTAGTGTTGTGCCTCATAGACCCACATTCCAAATAAGGTTTATCTTAAGAAAAGAATTTAACTTGTTTGGTAAGACGACGTACCTGATCATTATGGAACTGACCCCTGATGTCTAGATCAATCTCTTTAGGTGGCACTTATAGAGGCATAGATGGGGGAGACCTTTCATACCTTTTGTCGCCAGAGGCCGCAAAAGCCCCGTAAGTGTTGTCATAATTTGCCAATGTCTCAAAGGTTTCCCAAGCATGTCGTGGGGTATACACAAGATACCTATTAGTGGTGTAGTTGTTGATCCTATCCTTGGTTGGTGCATCCAGGCAGTTGAATATGATCTCTTGGATCACGTAGGGTTGTTGTCCATGTGCATGACAGGATTTCAGAAGCCTTTTGTAGCGCTCCCAGATTTGTGCTAATGTTTCTCCTGGGTTTTGACTGAAAGTTGTGATATCTTGTCTAAGCGCATCTGTTTTGGTAGGAGGGAAGAACTTGATAAGGAACAAGTCTTGCAGTTCATTCCATGTGCAAATAGATCGTGCAGGCAAACCCTCAAGCCACTGCGATGCTAATCCTGCAAGGGACCAACGAAAAGCCTTTAGTTTTAAATATTCTAGATTTTTATTATCTGGCATAGCTTCACATAAATCTAGAAATGTTGTAATGTGCTCTAAAGGGCATTCATTGGGTATCCTCCTAAATTGACTCCTCCTTATTCCGGTAATAAAAGAAGGACGAATTTTATAATTAATGGGGGGAAGAATGATCGGTGATTCTAGAACTTCTAGAGTAGGATGTAGATACTTCTTTGCGCTTATTGGGACGTGCCCAATCTGCCCCTCAAGTTCCCTTCTGGCGTTAACTTTGCGTTCTACCCTTGCTTCCCACCTTTGCTGATTCTGTGTATATTCCGCCTCTCGTCGGGCGTATTATGCTTCTCTAGTGGTTAACTCCTCAATCTATTGTCGGAGTCGCTCAAGCTCCTGTGCTGGTGTGAGTTGGACCTCGTTCTCATTGTTATTGCTGGTTTGCGACATCTTACTTAACCTTTGTCGAAGGTGGAAGAAGCGTTCTAGTTCGAGAATTGGGTCTACAGGTGTGTGATCGGTTGTTCGCATACACCTGAAAAAGAAAAAGAAAAGGAAAAAGAGAGTAAAAAAGAACTAAAAAGGGCGTGATTGATTGCTTCCCTGGCAACGACACCAAAATTGACAAGAGGGTTTCTGGACCAAATAAATTTGTAGTCAAGACCCCCGCTATAGTATAGGGGAGTCAGGTTCGTCCTCAGGAAAGAAGTTAGCGGCTCTAGGTTTAGTTGGTTTGGGGGTTCGGGAATAGCGGGAAGATGTGTAAGGTTGTCAACGTCGGCTACGAGTTGGTCAATGTCGAGGGATGAAGAGGGAATGGTGGTTTGTGTCGGCTAAAATATGTGCAGAATAAAAATAATGAAATAAAACAAATAAAGATGCAAACTTCCAAGGGTAGGGATCACCACAACAATAAACATAGGTGAAGATTTTGAATCACATAAAAGAGCATACTTTACATCAAATAACTTTCGTTATTAACAAATAGGAATATAGAGGCTCTTGCATAAACCCTAAGTGTTACAATCCCAATTTCATAATTAATCCCAATTCATAATAAGATCACTTTTGCTTCAGTATCATAAATAAGGATCACCTACTACTCTCATAGAAGAATTATGCATATAAGATAGAAGATGATAAAGACATCGAAATTCATAAATTCATAAATCAAACACACATATCTATGTTGAGATCACCCCAACCCTAGAAGAGGGAAATTATAAACAAAACATAATGAAAGAAACTATCTTTAACACAAAATAAAACTAAAACGTACAACCATTCGACTCATTCCTCTTCCCTCTCTCTCTCGCCTCTGTCCATCTGTCCTTGCGTCCAAAGACGACTTGACTTGAATGAATGAAAATCAGCCCCCTATGGCTTTATTTATAGGCTCCAATCCTAGCTATTCTAGGAAGGAGCATCTCCATCTATGTCCTAAGATAAAAGATAAATTATTCCAAATAAAATAATTAAATCAACTAAAATTCTCTTAACTAAATATGGGAATTACTAAAGTGGATAAATCTTCCTTCAACTTGATAGATATCTTCACGCCTTCATGGATAAGACAGCTTTGTTGTGAGCCTAATTTGCCATGTTTTACACTTACTTTTATATCAATTTCTGCATGCGTTTCATACATTTGGGCTAGAATAGTTCAGATTCTATGTAGTTTATGCTTATTTGCCAAATCATTGAGTCTACACTAGTTTCTGATTAATTTCGGAGATATTGAGGCATTTTACAACAATTCAGAGAAAGGAGAAAAAGCTCGAAGTCAACTACGGAAAGTCCAAGGTCAAGGAGTAGTGGAACCAGGACAAATCGAGCTGGAAACGAGGAAAGAAGCACTCGAAAAGAAGAGGTCGATATCGACAACTACTAGTGAATATCGAGTGGGCCAATTCGAGCCGAAATGCAGAAATCGACCAGAAGCTGGAGCAAGAAAACCACAGGTCGATATGGACCACTTTCGTCGATATCGAGTGCAAGTTGGTCAATTTTCTTGTCGGAGGCCGAGGTCGAGTGTCAGAGATGGAATCCGAGTCGAGCGCTCAATATCGACCATATTTGGTTGATATCGACCAACCTACAGGAGCCGAAATCTAGCTGTTCCGAGTCCAAGTGCTGAGATGACTTTCTTCCACATTAAGCAAGAGATATTCTATCAACTCAAGAGGAGATTTATCAAGTTCTATCAAGATGGAAGGGATATATCCAAACTAATCCTAGTTTCCTTTTACATATAATTGTTTTATTTCCAATTTTAATCTTTAATTCTTTAGATAGATAAAATTAGATATATATAGAGTTTCTTTCATAGATTAGCTTGGAATGAAGCATATAATTAAAGCCTTAGGGCTGAGTTTTATGCATTGAATATTAGTTCCAATTACATCGAGTAGGAGAGAGAGAGAAGGCTTGTGGCCGAGTGAAGCAAGAGAGGCGAGAGCGGATTTGGCTTTGTTCGGTTGTAAGTCTTGTTTGATTTTATTTAATGAAATTTAGTTCCCTTTTTTACTGATGTCTTTCTTGATGATGAAGAGTGAGTAGTCACCCAACTTCTAGGGTCGGGGTGAGCCCGACGGTAGCCATGTAAGGTGATGCGGTAAAGGTAAAATATTTGGATGCGAATTCGTCTTCTATCCCTACGAGAATGATTCTTTTGCGAAAGTTGAAGGTGATCCTTGTTTGTGTTATTGAAGCGAAAGTGATCTTAATACAACTTGGATTTATTATGTGAAAAAGGGTTAGTAACAATTAGGGTTTATGCGAAAGCCTCTATATTCTTATTTGTTAATAACGAGAGTTATTTGATGAAAAGCATGTTCTTTTATGCCTTTATGTGTTATTTTACATGGTTATCGTTGTGGTGTTGAAACCCTGATCTTGGAAGTATTCTAGTTTATTTGGTTTATTTCCTAAATTTTGAGTTCTGTTATGCGAAAAGTTTCTGTTTTTTGTCGAAATTGAGTTACTATGGGTCGATATGTTTAGTCGATATCGAGGGACATAGGTCGATATCGACCGATTTCGTTTTCTGTTATGTTTTCTGCTTTTCTCTGTGTTTTACAGTTTGTCGACGTAGTGGTCGATATCAAGTGGTAATGTCGATATCGAGCGCTCTTCTGGTCGATTTTCTGCTGAGTTCTGGAACTGAAAAGGCGGGCGCTGACACGCTTCCTCGTGGATACGATCCTGACTGCCTTTTACTACAACGGGAGGAAGTCTTGTTTTTATTTCCTGAGACAGGGAGTCAGTTTGATTTGATATTTTATATTTATTTCATACTTGACCATCCTTCTACAACAACAAATCGGTGCCGTTGCCGGGGAAGCAATCAATCGCGCCCTTTTTAGTTCTTTTTCTTTATTTTTTCTTTTTAGTTTCTTTTTACTTGTTTCTTTTTGTTTTTTCTTTTCAGGTGCATGCGAAGAACTGGTCGCACGCCTACAGACCCAATTCTCGAGCTTGAGCGGTTTTTCAATCTTCAGCAAATGCTTAGGAGGAGACTCATGTCGACACCCAATGACGAGAATATGGTCCCGCTCACACATGCACAGGAGCTTGAGCAACTCCGCATGTGGATAGAGGAGTTCACCACCAGAGAAGCAGAACACGCCCGACGAGAGGCGGAATATGCACAGAATCAGCAACGGTCGAAGGCAAGGGTCGATCGCGATATCAACGCAAGAAGGGAACTTGAGAAGCGGATGGGGCATGTCCCAGCAAACGCAATGGAGTATATGCATCCTACTTTGGAAGTTCCAGAATCGCTGATCGTTCTTCCCGCTATTAATTTTAAAATTCGTCCTTCTTTTATTACTGAGATTAGGAGGAGTAAATTTAGGGGAATGATCAATGAATGTCCTTTAGAGCATATCACCACTTTTATAAACTTATGTGAAGCTATTACAGATGGTGCTAATTTGGAATATTTAAAACTAAAGGGTTTTCGTTGGCCCCTTGCAGGAATATCACAACAGTGGCTAGAAGGATTGCCTGCACGGTCAATTCAGACCTGGAACGAACTACAAGACCTGTTCCTTAACAAGTTCTTTCCTCTTGCAAAGACAACTGCCCTCAGACAACAAATCACGGTTGTCAGACAAAAGCTAGGAGAACCATTAGCACATGTTTGGGAGCGCTACCAAAGGCTTCTGAAATCCTGTCCTATGCATGGACAGCCACCCTACGTTATCCAGGAGATCATCTTCAATTGTCTGGATGTACCTACTAAGGACCGGATCAGCAACTACACCGCCTATTGGTATCTCGGATACACTCCACGCCGTGCATGGGAGGTATTCGAGACACTGGCCAACTACGACAACACATATGGGACTTTTGCGGCCGCTTCTGACGAAAGGTATGAAAGGCCTGCCCCATCCATGCCGTTGTATGTGCCACCCAAGGAGGTTGATCCAAACATCAAGGACCAGTTCCACAATGATCAGGTACGCCATCTCACCAAGCAGGTTAAGTTTCTGTATAAAGACAAACCCTGTTTGGAATGTGGGTCTGTGAGGCACAACACTACTGCGTACCCACACGTCGATCAAGTACATCAAGGAGAGACCCACGAAGAGGTAAGGTACGCAGGGGGACACTACTCAAGGCCACATCAAAACCAGAACTGGAGCTATTATCGCCAGCCCCAGCATCAGAATCCCCCTTCCTACAAAGCTCCTGGTCACCCTGATAGAGAAGGTATGAAAGATGACCTGCAGACCATTATTGAGGAGATGCGGATTAACCATTCAGACACCAAGCAATCTATCAATTCCATCTACACTCAGATGCATGGTGTCAACTCTAGGCTTGGGGAAATCGATAGCGGTAGGAAATCGATTGACACATATTGGCCCGCTGGCAACATCCATCCCCAAACAATCAGGTACGCTCCCTGGAACCTCTAAGGGTAAATCTACAGGACATGTGGCTGCCATGAATCTAAGGAGTGGGCGATAGATGCAAATGCCCGAGCAAACGACGGAGGAAGAGGCACTGGAGACCAGTCGATATCGACCAACCCAATTGATATCGACCGACCTCCACTCGATATCGACCACCCAAGGGTCGAAATTGACCCAATTCCTCGCCAGAGTCCGAGGCCAGCAGATCAACTCGATATCGACCAGACACAGATTAATATCGACCAAACAGATCGAGTCGATTTCGACCCTCTCCACTCGACATTAGCACCTCCGCCAAAGAAAAAGCTGCCTTTCCCGACGAAATCTCCAAAGGACCCGGCAGAGAAGAAGTTCCAGCGTTTCATCAAGATGCTCCAAAGGCTAAACGTCACAATACCTTTCACAGAAGCTCTTAATAAGATGCCATCCTAGGTCAATTTCCTAAAGGAGATTCTAAGCAAAAAGTGGTCAATGGTTGAGATCGCAGAGGAGTGCAGCCAAATGAACGTTCTTGAGAAAAGGCCAGATCTAGGTATGTTTGCTCTAACCATTGGATTTCGTCAATACAAATTTAATGCTTTATGTGACTTGGGAGCCAGTGTGAGTAAAATGCCTTTATCAATCTGGTCCAAGATTAAGATAGGTGCATTAGAGCCTATGGATGCAAAATTTTATATGGCAAACGACACGTTGGTCATCCCAACAAGCATGGTGGACAATGTACCAGTGCATGTAGATAAATTATGAGTCCCTGCTGATTTCTTAGTTATTGAGATGGCGGATGACCCTACTTGTCCAATCATTCTAGGAAGGCCCTTCTTGACGACGGTGGATGCCAACATAAACGTAAGGAAGAGAGTGCTCACTTTCAACATCAGCGATGAGGTAATTGAGTATTTTTTTAATAAAATTGAAAGGCATACAGGTCCCATGGAAGAGGTCAAGTCCATATCATCCAGGTATATCACTTGTGGGGAGCCTAAGGTAAGAAATATGACCCCCGAATAGCTGGAAAAGAGGGATATGGAAGCCCAGGTGGAGGAGATCATGGCCATCCTGAACGAAAAAACAGATAATCCTCTCGACATAGATCATGGTAAGTCGATATGGACTAACTATTTTTCGGATGCTTTGCCAGGTCTTAAGAAATGGGTCAAAATCAACCAGAAAAAGTCGACTAGCCCACAGAAGCGGTCGATATCGACCACCCAGGGTCGAAATCGACTTCCCCATATCGAGTCAACTCCACTATAAGTCGAGCTAGCTAAAATCGATCGAAACAGCTCGATATCGACTAGATCAAGTCGACTCGATTTTAACTCCCAGGACAAAGTCGGCCGATTTCGAGCAACATCACTTGATATCGACCACTACAGGTCAATATCGACCAGTCCAAATCGACCCATCTTCTTCAGAACCGAATAAATTTCCATCAGAGCAGCATCGCTCGATATCGACTACTATACGGCCCGAGATTATGATTCCCGGGTTACGTTTTGAGGGATGAAACACCTCGTTAGGATCTTGCGCCCCGAGTACAGGTTGAAGGTTTGAAATTCTACTCTAACGTTTTCAAGTGGGATTTCATACCCAAAATTCGAAGGGATTGTTGGAATCCCCGAGGAAGTCCTTTGTACCTGTCATAAGTCTAAGCGTTGAAAACCAGCAGTCATGCAAATAGTAGAATCAAGGTGTAATACAAGATGGTGCCACGACAGAGCAGGGTCAAAACCAAATCAATAAGTGTGTTCATCGAAATATAATGTTAGACCATTTCTTTGTAATCGCCCAAGAGAGTTCCCACGTCACAGAAGCAAGGAACAATCATGTTGCAAAACAAACCTAAAAAATATGTATGCGGGGCGTTTTCAGATCGAAGCCCTACGCAACATAATCCCAAACAAGCAGACACATACACACTCTAGTCCTAACAAAGATGCTTCGAAATGCAAGGCGGAATATTAACAAACTAACATGCTCCTAAGATCAAGTGCATAAATATAATAAGGTCTTAGTACCGAATACCAAGTGGTATATCTCTCTCCTAACTCCACCCCTTCCGATAGGGCGGAGACTGGCCATCTCCTGAATGCATTCCATTATAATCGAGTGGCACGCACGCCCAACCCGCTCCACAATAAATTAAGCCCACAAGCATCTCATAATATAAGGAAGTTTCATGACTCGATCGACTCAGGACGGGACCCGATGGGACTAGGTCATCCTATAACCCTAGCAATGACTCTAGTTACTTCACAGATAACGACCATTCTATTTACAAAACCAATGAGTAAACGAATGCTCAATCATGAGTGCAATCCTAGCAGGATACTACATGGCATGCTTTATTATGAATGCAAGCACCTAGTATGCACATGGATACAAGAAGGGAGATCTCTTTTCGAATTTGAGTAAGCTCATATAGGAACTCACTTGGAAGTGCAGAACAGCAAAAGGCAACAACTAGGTGTATAGGAAGCCAAAATGTCACAAACGATCACCTAACACATATATAAGTAATAAAAATAAGTCTACTCCTAATGTTACTTAAAGCATATAATATCACACACAAGTCATCAAATTTATTCGCTAAGTTAGGCATAATAAGTCATTTTCCCAAGATTTCCCAAAACTCTCTTAAAACCTCATGTTAGATCAAATCACCATTAAAAACGCTTTCTCAAATTGTCCAAAAATCCATTTATAAAATATAACCCTTCATATATAAATAATAATATTATATCCTTTTTAAATCCCCAAAATAATATTATAGTGTATAATACTCTAAACCGACCTGTTATTATAATTACCAAAAACCTCCCTTAGTTTGTTTGAAATCCAAAACCAAACCCTTTTGTAAAGATCCAAATTGTATAAAAGTAGGCCCAATCTCATTCCTTTTAAACACCAGATCAGTCTAGCCCAAAATATGTGGATTGGTTTGAAAGAAAAAATAGGCCCAATACTCAGCCAATTCATCCTCCTATTCTGAAACCGAAAGATGAGTTTTAAAACAATTGGGAGGGCCCAGCTTATGTCGTCGATGACTTGGAGATGGCGGGACCCACCTGGTCTTCTTCTTCCATTTCTGGTTGAAAGAAAGAAGGAAAAGGAGCGGAGAGCTCCGTCCGCCAGCGGAAAAAGGAGCAGGGGAGAGGAGGGAGCTCGCCGGCGGCCTAGCCACCACTCCGACCTCGACAACGACACGCCGACAGACAAACAAGGGAAACGCGGAGGAAAGAATAGCTCACCGAGGGTCGAGATTCGTAGGATTGCTCGCCGGAGGGATGGTTTGGCTCAACGGAGGCTCGATCCGAACTGATTTTGCTTGGCCTGGGTCGAGAGAGGAGATAAAAAAGGTGGAATTTTACACCATTGTGGAGGGGAAGGAGAAGGAGAGAAGCTCACCCGGATCCATGGACGGAAAACAGAGGGGATGAGAGAAGAAGGGCTCGGCGGAGGAGCTGTCGTCGGCTCCTGGTTGGTGCTCTTGGCTCGGGGAAGCTTGGCAAACCGTTGTCTTTGAAGGGAAATAGGGCGAGGAGGCAGGGTGGCGGCTCAGCGGCGCTCGGGAGGCGCCCGATTGGCGCTCAGGAAGCATAGGTGAGCGTTCGGACAGGGTATGCTTAGTGAGTGCTCGGGGATGCTCGGTCGTTGCTCAGAGGTGCTCGGAGGTGCTCAGTGCGGTTGCTCGTGCTGGTGGAAGGGTGGTGGCGCATTGGTGACGGTGGGGTGGGGCTCAATCCATGTTCGGCAAGTTCAAGGAGGAAGAAGGGGGAGTTTGGTCTTTGGGTTGAAATCGAAATGAGGGAAGAATGAGCTGGGTTTTGCCTCTCTTTTTTTCTTGGTTGAAGAGATGAAGAAGTTGGTCTTCGACCATTTCAGAAAATGCAGTTGTTTGGCTTTTTGCCACAATGGGGGAAACAGAGGTTGTGTGTGAGTACGGTCAAAATTAACAGCAATCAGATGAAGATAAGGGAGTATGGGAGATTGAAATTGGGATGGGGAGAGAGATTACGACAAAAGAGGAGGGAAGGACACCAATATCGGTTCCGAAATCCGAATCTCAAAATAATACCCGAAAATAAATTCTGAAACCCACTATTTGATCTTATCTTGCCCCGATCATAATAAATTTTAAATCTTTCAACCTGAATTTAATATTGAAATCCGAATATCATCTTTCAAATTCTCGGTGTATGAAAGCGGAATAAAACCTATTTTGCATAAATTTCAAAATTTGACCGGAACCCGCTTTAAGAGTTTCGAGTTCGATTAATTAAATTGACGATGAGTTTTCCTTGAAATATCCGATTTAAATTCATTTTTCCGAAAATTAAGATTTTAAAATCCGGGATTTACATCATTCACCTCTAAAAACAAGTCTCGTCCCCGAGACTAAAATCACTTCAAAGCGATAGGTTGAAGTTTTAAAAATGAGAGCTCAAGGACCATGTCCAAGGGTCTTGGAATCATCTCGATTGCGTCTTTCGAGATTCTCACAACATCCTATTCATGACCGTGACCTCTCCAATTGGTCTTGACAAATATGCAATAAGCGCCCCTATCACATCCTCGCTTCGACTTTTCGGAAGTACCACAACTCTACAAGTTCTACAATATCATCACTAGGTCTTAGCAAGCACCCTACAAGCGCCCTCATAAAATGCTTGTATCCACTTCGTGAAGTATCATAGAGTTGCCCGGGTTTGAAAAGTTTCAAAGGGGATTCTGCAATTGAAAAAGATTGGCCTCAAAATCGTGGAAATTTTCGATCGCGTTTGGTCTCTCAAAATCCAAGTTAGTTTTTTTTTTCAAAACCGTTCAAAACCATTCAAATCAAGCAAACCTTTCAACTTCAAAACCATTCCAAAGCTTTTAAAAATCCGATTTGGTCGCTTCCAAACTCTTTCAAAACCCTTTAAATCTCAAGTTGATCAAGCAAATTCAGAACTTAAGAGGTGAAATCATCCACCTCTAAGGGCTAATCCCATATTCTCTTCCTAGGTTCCAACCTCAAAAACAATTCCAATCCACAAATCTCTATAGCCATTATCACAATCGATGTAACCAAGACATGCCACATCATAACCAACCAACCACCGAAATTGGCCACGCCAAAACCGTAACATGAATAGTCATTACCAACATTGTCGCACACCAGTATATTGGAATATTAACACTCAAAATTAGCATTTCATGTTCTAAGTGTCAACAAATAAGGATGCATCCAGCAGAAATGTAATTTTTGAAAGAGCAACATACAAACACATCAAGTCTCAACCTTAGTAGATCACATCAGGATGGTTTCCTACTTAGCACTACCAACACAACATAATTTTGTCATAATAGGAGTGTTAGTCTAATAGAAAGGCAACAAGTCAGCACAACTAAATCTATTTCAACAAGATTCAGCAAGCCAAAATATTCACCATTTTCATAGCCAATTATTTGGCCAAAGATCAATTTTAAAATATCAATGCATAGAGGCATCACCACAATCACATTTCAGCAATTTAATGTTCAAATTATCAACATAGAACTTGTCATGCTCTCATGGTTTGGCAATAGCAAAGTCTAACAACATAGTAAACACAAAATATAATCACGGCAACATTTAACTTAACAGGACATCACATATCATTATATCAGGATAACATGCATCCTCATACTATGGACTCTACACTCTACCATCACTTAATTCCCAAATATTTCATATCAACATATAAGATGATTTCACACTAGGTTTATACATCATTACTACACATTGCCTCAAAACAGTCACATGTCATAAATCCCAAGTGTAACGGCCCAGAATTATGATAGAAAGACCCAAACCCTTTTATAAATTTCGGATCAGCCCAGCCCACAAAATAGGCCCAATTCCACGCCATTAAATCTGACCTTTTAATTGGACCAACCTGAACCGGTTTTCTTTTTTTTTATTTAAGGAAAACCGAACCGAACCCATTTTCTTCTAAAAACAAAAGAAAACCGGTGCACTGTTCACCCATCTCCTACCCACGACCTGGGTTCGAAAACCAGCAAGAGGGAGAAGGAAAGAGAGGGTTGCCGGCGACGATTCTGGACTCCGACCACCCAATCGACACCCATAGACACGAAATCGAACAGAAGGAAGGAGAGAAAGGGAGGCGAATGCTCACCGAAAGGGTCGATGTCATCGCCGGAAAGTTCAAATCAGGTCGCCGGAAGGCTTCATCGGAGGCGCCAATCGCTTCCCAGACCTAGGTCGAGGGCGATTTGGTGAGAAAGGGGACGCTTTTGCTCGATTGAAGGTGAAAGAGAGGGAGAACGCGACTTACCGACGCAAGAACGGAGGAACAGGGGAAGGAGAAGGAGGGGGCTGCAGCGGCGGCGGCGGCGACACTTCGGAGGTTCTGGGTGCTCGGAAACGCCAAGGAGGGCGAGTTGGAACTCTAGGGAGCTGCTCGCAGAAGGAGGATGAGAGAAGAGGAGCCGTGGATGCTTGGGATGCTCACGATTGAACAGGAACAGGGCTCGAGCTCGGGAACGGGGGCCGATGGGCTTGGTTCCGGTGGCTTCAAAGGGAAGAGGAGAAAGTTGGAGTGGACGGCAGGAAGCCAAGGGAGGCTGCCTTGGGTTGATTCCAGAGCAACGAGAAGAAAAAGATGTGGCTTTGGGATTATTTTGAAGTCAAAAGGTGGTCTGCTGTTGCAATCTGACCAAGAGCCTACACTCCTACAAGCAAGCTGGCAAGGGAGGTAAAGAAATTTGACGTCTTGCTTAAAATGGAGGGGAGGAGCAAAGAGACAGTGGACAATGGCGTGGGAATTGTTTACCCAAGATAGATAGGTAGGAGGGGCTAGAATCTTAAAAGGGTTGTAGTCCCAATCCAATTTCAAAATACCGGGAAATATACATCGCAATTCGCTCACTCGACCTTACCCCGACCCGTTTAAAATACTTCTTAATTTTCCAAATCCGAATTTAATATATAAGACTCCAAATATTATTTTCAAATTTTTGGTACATACAAGCATAGTATAACGGAATTTAAATTTTCAATTAAATAATGTCGGAACTCGTTTTAAGGATTTCAATTTCGATTTAGGAAAATAAGGACGAGTTTTTTTTCTTGAAATATCCGAATTTTTATTTTATTTTATCTTATTATTTTATTTTATTTTTCAACTTAAACCCATTTATATTATTTATTGAAATTTATTATTTAAAAATCCGGGCCTTTACATCATCCACCTCTAAAAACAAGTCTCGTCCCCGAGACTAAAACCAAAATAAAGTAGGGGATGAAGTTTAAAATTGATGAGTCCAAGGACCATGTCCAGAATCTTGTAATCATCTCGGTTGCGTCTTCCGGGATTCTCACAACATCCTAGTCACGGTCGTGACATCTCCAATTGGCCTTGACAAGTATGCAATAAGCGCCCCTATCACATCCTCGCTTCGACTTTTCGGAAGTACCACAACTCTAAAAGTTCTATAATGTCATCACTAGGTCTTAGCAAACACCCTACAGGCGCCCCCATAAAATGCATGTATCCACTTCGTGAAATATCATAGAGCTGCCCGGGTTTGAAAATTCTCTAAAAGGGATTTTCGCAATTGGAAAAGATTGGTCTCAAAATCGTTGAAGTTCTTGGTAACGTTTTTTTCTTTAAATTTTCAAGTAATTCCTTTTCAAACCGCTCGAAATCTTCAAAAAAGACGTTTAACCAAGCAACTTTACACCAAAACAAGTAAAATCATTTCGATCAAAATTTCGTCAAATCCTCCAAAACCAAATCAGTTTCCCGCGTATCAACCAACCAAATTTAGAAATCAGGAGGTGGATTCATCCACCTCTAAGGGCTAATCCCATATTCTCTTCGTAGTTTCCAGAATCAAATCAATCCATCAATCTCCATTCAAGCAAGATTCATACGTCATAACAAATGCATAACAGCTTAAACCAACCAATCTCCAACCAACACATCATACGACAAGTCTCAACCATGTACCCACACAGTGTCACAAGATCACATCAAGCATCTCGAATTCACACTAAAGGTTATAATGTGCATCTCAACAACATATCAAGATCATAACAACGTCCCGACATCACACCATAATCATAAAAGGTATCTCACCATCGCATATCAACACCGCAATCATAGTAGGGTCAGTCACAACAAGGGATCTCATTTAACGCATAAATTCACATAGTCATCCTATCCAATTTCTATCCAGCATTATCATAACAAATTTATCACATCAAACATTGTATTTGTAAGGTTAGCCACAACGGAATTTCATCATAAGTCAATGAAACAAAACTAATTATAACCACATCCATACAAACAAGGTCATGCTATTAAGATTCATAAAGGGAAGATCAAGCAGTATATCAACATCAAAATGTCAACATGCTCCCCAGATATTATCTCAATTCGCCACGACACCATATAACGATCATTTAGTCATTAGGCAAACATGCACTATTATCTCATATATATATACAAGTCATATTCATGCTCTAAGTCATATTCATCATTCAATATATCAGTAATCATGCTTGTCAACCATATAATAACACCACATTATCTCATGTATTATATCGCAACACATCTTATCATGCTTCTAAAACAACATAGTAGAGCAGCAATATATCATGATAACATTTATCACTACCAACTAAATTTCAGTATTGCATAACAACATGTAATATCATTCCATATCAGATGCATCATGGTTATTATCTAACATCATGCCAGCAATTATAATTAAATCACATAATCAAGAAAATTCTCACGTCATACCAGTCAAATTAAAATATAATCCCCACTCGCCCATCTCTACTCTCAAGCCAAGACTAATCCTCTTCTAGACTTGCCAACGTCAACTCAAACAAAAATTCTCCAAAGGAATCCCGATTCATCTCGATGCTCAAATCTTACCCCTCCTTCCGCCAATCAATACCACCCATCCACCTCTAAGAACCCAACTCCTATCTCTAATTCCACATCCGAGTACCCTCTCATACTATATCCTCACTTCTCTTAAGGTCATTTCTTACACTTCCCACACTTCCCAAGATATCACCAGCATCATGCCTTGCAAGATTCCTAAAGCTCACTCAGTCTTACCTAACCAACATCTCTCTCTTGTGACTTATCTCATAACATCCCCGATCATCCTAACAACTCAAGATCTTTCACCACTCTTCTATCACGCTACCAACAACCTCGCCCACAGGTTTAAGGAAGAGCAATCATGAAAATCATCAAACATAAGGTCTACACCATATTAACTAGTATTCATAAACATAATATCATGGGTTCAACAAGTCTCAATTTACCATCATGCTCAATAATTATTGCAAGCAAAATATATGAACGTAATCAAGTCAAGCTAGCATGTTGCATTATAACCTTATCAAATACAATTTAGGCTTCTTGGCATATGTAGTTCACATTGTCACAGACAAGGAATTTAAATCATGCTTAGGAACTTAGTGTATCAACAACCCAAGATATCATGGCACATGAGAGCTATAAGTCATCAAATCATATCATCATAGACAACAAGCAATCAGGCAATAGTCATCATCAAGTCAGCACATCAACACGTAAATCTCATCGTCAGGTTAGTGCAATATCATTGTCAACAAGTTCAAAAGGGTTAGCAATTCGAACGGAGAATACTCCCGTTTACAAGTCATATCGTACTCGGTAACCGTAATTCTCGATGCGTGCCCGTTCTGCCGACATCATTGACCTTGAGGGCCGTGGGTTATGGGCCCACGCTTCCGCTGCACCGCTCTATCGTTATCTACTTTCCGTTCCCCCCTTCATGCGTCGCTCGTCCGATGTATCACGTATGAGTTCAAGTTAGTGGAGATAGGGGAGTGATAGGGATGGACACCCAATGTTCCTCTCGGAGACAAACAAAGACCAATGCTAAAGACGACAAGACTAGAGACAAGACTCCGACCCGAGAATAGCAATGATGCCCTTATGAAAGTCTATTAGGTTACAATTGTGACGAGCAAAATGAATTCATCATGGAGCACATAAGTCAAATTAATCCACACTAACATGTACCTATCTTAAGAAGAACGACATGCATATTCATTCCAAGATACACAATCGACTGAATCGAGTCCTACACGGATGCATGCGAGACAAGTTAACAGTCTACTATTCCATTGAAGCAGAGATGCCTAATAACTTCAAGCAAGAGGTGCAGGTCCAGTAATGATCGTGCAAGATTCAAAGTCATGCGATATTTAATGATGTTGACAAATATCATGTATATGAACAATGAACGAGCATGGTACACACATCAACAATTGAGTTCAAACATAGCATGACGAGGTATATCACATCAAGCAGATTAAGCATCATACGAGAACATATAAGAGCATTATAGTAACTATCTCATCTTAACACACTGGTCATATAATAGGTCAGGCATGGCATGTAATTATATGACAAGATACATTTAGAAAGCACATGTCCTACGTGATACTAGCAACACATGGTGTGATACAAGCACAGTTAAGAGTCATTAAAAGGGGGTTAACAGGATGTTCACGAAACATCAGGAATCATCAAAAGTAACAAGAAGGACGTCATGGGCAATAGATTATAATCATGCTAAGAACGAACTATCATAGGACACACATAAATGTACAATAGTTATCACATCATAAAACAGGTACAACATGTAATCATTTAGCGAGTCATATTGGGAATCATAAGCCCTACATGACACTACTGGCACATATTGAACATGCACACAATCAAGATAACTCGACTAGATTCATTCTAACATTCAGGTGTCATGCGTATGCGGAATCACGGTATAGCGTGGTGTGTGATCATGCGAGGTGTCAAGTCATACATCTATGCAAGCACGAGAGGATGTCATAGAACAATAGGGAAACACTACCGAGTGATAACATGTAAGCATGCTAGGAGTTACTATCACGAAAGCAAGTCGATCATCGAATTCAGCATTAGTCTAATTAGGATTAGTAAAACACTTTAAGAAGAGGGAAGAATCACACTATCAAGTACCTAGACCGGGAGAGAATTAGCAATACTGTAGGCAATATAAGCTCACACCAGTCACAACCAAGGATCCTACATGATACTAAAGGCTCAACATAACACACGATCCATGCATACACTAATCATGAAGACATGCAAGAATTTAATTCAATCACATTCCAACAGTACAGAAGCATGAGGAAGGTTTTTACGATGAATAACACGAGTCCAAGTATTGAGCAATATGACTAGAATACGAGAGCATGAGTTCAAATCAACACATAACATGATAAAGCATGCATTCATCAAGACTCAATTAAACCACATATTCTCCATCCAACGCAAGTAATCCCACAACAATTCAAATTGCAAAGCAACCAACGTTAATTGATCTGACGAATACAGAACATATGGGCATACTATAGATTCTTGTCACAAAAGGATAATAAACATCAAGGTGTCATCAGCTAGCATGCTGAAGAGAAAATTTACAGGCATTCATACGAAGAAGAGTTTATCACACTATCATGGACCTAACCAAGGAGAAAAAACCTATCATGTAGGTTCATATCATATGGTCCATGCTTCAAATCAATCATACAGGCAATACAATAGGCCAAGTGGACATGCTATGACAACATATAATCATGATGGAAAACAAGGCATAACATGAGTAGCCTTATACTAATATGATCATTTGCGAGGCACACACGGGAGATTACAAAATCAAGTCATGCAATTCAGAGAGAGTCACCATTACAACCGAACAGAGATCCCTAAGGGCAACCATTGACTTTTCCCGACTGACTTCTCACCCCTCTTTCCCGTGGGACTCTGGTATGACTCTTTGTGGCAAGAAGACACGAGTTGATCGTCACAAGAAGCAAGAAATACAACCCAGAAACACCTTACTTGACTTAAAGGGACATAAGGAACCACCTTCCAATATTCGCTCAGACAACCTTCACATCCATACATGATTCCGACACAATGTGTTTACCAACCCGATTTTCCCCGTGGGAGACACTGACATCCGGGAGAAAGACTCGATAAGATTCTCAAGGGTTTCGCAACGTGGAACGGGCTATCACACATAACTGGGTTGACCATACAGAAACAAGGGTACTCCCACTATTCCGTTTTCACAGATCAGTCAATACACATTTAATTGTTAGGCATACCAGTCAGTTATCTAGCATAGCAAGCACTCAACACAGAATCAGTTAGTGACACTCATAATGGCCTCCTTGGAGTCTTGTAGACCCATCTTGAAAGAACAAGCTAATATTTCGCCTACCCATTTCCAACTACATCCAATAGGGATGGTCTAACGTCTTTCTACCCACTCGATCCCCTCTTTAGTCGATTTTCCATATTTTATGATAAGCCAAGTTCATTACTTAGTCCAGTTTGGGTTAGGCATCTTGAGTTCATTTTGCCCCTTTAAAACACTTTCAAATCCTTTGAAATTCATGGGCGGTTTTCCAAAACATACACTCGACCCTTGTGTACCCGAATTGCACAACCTCAGCTCTGATACCCCTTTGTAACGGCCCAGAATTATGATAGAAAGACCCAAACCCTTTTATAAATTTCGGATCAGCCCAGCCCACAAAATAGGCCCAATTCCACACCATTAAATCTGACCTTTTAATTGGACCAACCTGAACCGGTTTTCTTTTTTTTTATTTAAGGAAAACCGAACCGAACCCATTTTCTTCTAAAAACAAAAGAAAACCGGTGCACTGTTCACCCATCTCCTACCCACGACCTGGGTTCGAAAACCAGCAAGAGGGAGAAGGAAAGAGAGGGTTGCCGGCGACGATTCTGGACTCCGACCACCCAATCGACACCCATAGACACGAAATCGACAAGAAGGAAAGAGAGAAAGGGAGGCGAATGCTCACCGAAAGGGTCGATGTCATCGCCGGAAAGTTCAAATCAGGTCGCCGGAAGGCTTCATCGGAGGCGCCAATCGCTTCCCAGACCTAGGTCGAGGGCGATTTGGTGAGAAAGGGGAAGCTTTTGCTCGATTGAAGGTGAAAGAGAGGGAGAACGCGACTTACCGACGCAAGAACGGAGGAACAGGGGAAGGAGAAGGAGGGGGCTGCAGCGGCGGCGGCGGCGACACTTCGGAGGTTCTGGGTGCTCGGAAACGCCAAGGAGGGCGAGTTGGAACTCTAGGGAGCTGCTCGCAGAAGGAGGATGAGAGAAGAGGAGCCGTGGATGCTTGGGATGCTCACGATTGAACAGGAACAGGGCTCGAGCTCGGGAACGGGGGCCGATGGGCTTGGTTCCGGTGGCTTCAAAGGGAAGAGGAGAAAGTTGGAGTGGACGGCAGGAAGCCAAGGGAGGCTGCCTTGGGTTGATTCCAGAGCAACGAGAAGAAAAAGATGTGGCTTTGGGATTCTTTTGAAGTCAAAAGGTGGTCTGCTGTTGCAATCTGACCAAGAGCCTACACTCCTACAAGCAAGCTGGCAAGGGAGGTAAAGAAATTTGACGTCTTGCTTAAAATGGAGGGGAGGAGCAAAGAGACAGTGGACAATGGCGTGGGAATTGTTTACCCAAGATAGATAGGTAGGAGGGGCTAGAATCTTAAAAGGGTTGTAGTCCCAATCCAATTTCAAAATACCGGGAAATATACATCGCAATTCGCTCACTCGACCTTACCCCGACCCGTTTAAAATACTTCTTAATTTTCCAAATCCGAATTTAATATATAAGACTCCAAATATTATTTTCAAATTTTTGGTACATACAAGCATAGTATAACGTAATTTAAATTTTCAATTAAATAATGTCGGAACTCGTTTTAAGGATTTCAATTTCGATTTAGGAAATTAAGGACGAGTTTTTTTTCTTGAAATATCCGAATTTTTATTTTATTTTATCTTATTATTTTATTTTATTTTTCAACTTAAACCCATTTATATTATTTATTGAAATTTATTATTTAAAAATCCGGGCCTTTACACCAAGATACTATCATCATGCTTAGCAAGTATTGCAGAATATCAAGTATTGACACAACAAGTCATCACATTACATCATGGTAATAATAATTCGAGCAAAGGTAATATCATGCCAGCATCGCAATATCATACTGTCACATATTATCGGGCACATAATATCATTATTACCAACACAAGTCAGGATTTTAGCAGGTATCATTCACATTCCACGATTAAAAGAACAGGCAATTCTTACCGACACCTAACACCAATCATATCACAAGGTTAGTCACTTAGGAACACCCAAACACTAAAATCTATCCTGATAAGTAGAGGTTAACTAGGTAACGTCCACTACCAGTTCGTCATTCAAAGAATCAATATGTCAATTCTGGGACCCGGAGTCTATGGGCCCACCGTGCTTCCGATGTGCCGCTCCCGTGCTATTTGGCTAAACATGCTCTTTTCTACGCCATCGTTCGTCAAAGTATTGGAAGCAACTTTTAAGTTAGTGGAGATAGGGGAGAGACAAAGAGGACAACCCGGACTCCCACGGACCCAAACATAGACCAACTGATGATGATACGACGAAAAACAAGATCCCGACCCAAGGAGGAGTAAGGTGCCCTTATGGAACTCTACGTGGTCACAAGTGCAGCAAGCAAAACACATACCAATCGTGGAGTAAACTAGCTGCATCACTGTACACTAACATGTACCTACGTTTATGAAAGATGTTAACAATTAGGGGTAACCAAAAACATGATCAAGTTATACATGGTGTATAAGAGACTAGCTAGCAACTTTTCAATCCTCATATATAAGACAAGCTTGGTATGTGTAAGAAGCATGTATACACGAATGCAACAATAGATTTGTGCGGCATAAAGCTTATGTAGAATCCAGCAAGCATTCCAGAGCATTAAAGGTAGGGTAAATTACTCGTAATAAGCACACATGGGCAGGTCATATAAAAGCGGTACGGTAGTCACATCTTATAACAACGACTTCTCACAATGAAAGGGTAAGTGTGGGATTTCATCTCACAAGGAGCTATGGGGAAAGTAAGTCCTTCATGATACTAGTAATAGATATTTAAGTAAAAAGCGCAATCAAAGGTAGTCATTGAGGAACAATTTGTCACCAAAATCACAGTAAATGTATAAAAGCATCTACAATGTTGTAGGGTATAACACGCAACGAGACACTCAAATGTTAATTAACACATATCCCACCAAAATATGAATTTATCCAATTAAGCATCGAAAGGGCATCATGTGATAAAGACAACGATTCAGATGAGAACACTCATAAGCTTGCTACTAATCATACTTAGCATGAGACAACTCTGTGGAGACATAGCATTCTAATTGGACTAACAACATCTAACATGCTTGAACAGTCATAAGATCCTGGAAAGAGGGTATAGCAAGGCTATCACAACATATAACAAGAGTGGTTGCATGAGATGCAAGTTGAGTATGCGATTGTACAAGTCATATCTCCGTAGGCATAGATTTTATGAGGTACTAAATGATAGTCACATATGTATATGAATAAGATGCGTCAAGAAACTCCACATAATAGTGGGACGAGTCAGAGAAGTTTAAGAAGAACTAGTATTGCACCCAAACATTAGCACATATAAAAGGAATATAAGCGATTGTGATGAAGGAGTCACGCGCATATCATAGTGCAAAACATGACAATGCTCCTAAGGTATCATGCTTCAAAAGGGCGGTATGCTACATTATATATGCAAAGGTAATCATGCGAGTGCCTTACAGCTATCGTGATGTGTGTATGGTCATGCGAGGTGCCAGATTATTCATTTGCGGAAGCGTTAAGAATGTCGGGGGCATGCAGAAACAACATCGAGTGATGAGACGATAGGCACACATTGATAATCATCTAATGCTTAACATGCGTTGAAAATAGGCACTAACTATACAATTGAATCAATCAATTCCTAAACAGTTAAAAAGATCGCACATTAGAGATGTTGGAAAGAATACAAGACTTTGCAAAGTCTATACCACGAAAGAGCATATCATAATGCAAGTAGGGCATGAATATACACAAGCCATAATTCCTGGGTCCTTTAAGATATACTTTAGCACGAGAAGATGCATGGCTATGCAGCATAGGTTACATGTTCATTTGACAACTAGCATGAATGCATTTAAGGCATCAACCAATCATATCGTGACTATATGAGCACAAGGAGGGAATATGGCGAAAACTGCAACATGAGCTTAAGATAGTACGACTTTACATGAATACAAAGCATGCAAGTACACATGTATAGATTGACACTATACAACCAGGGCATGTATTTAACATAAGGATATGTCAAGTCACATCATGATCCTACATGATGCTAGTGGTACATATCGAATATAAATACAATCAAGGTACTTCGACTAGACTCACCCTAGCATTCAGGTGTCATTCACATGCGAAACATGATACTAACTCGTGATTCGTACATACGTTCATTCGATTAGCACAACAGTTTGCAGAGAGACAAATAAGCCACACCGTAATGATCTAGAAGCATGATAGACGTACAAGTATATAACGGAGTATAACATGGGTTTAAAGCAAGATAGCTAAGCTTGGATAGGATGATAAACAATTATGGGTCCATGTAAATATCTAAACGTTACATGCACAGCATATCGAGCCATACGTTCATAGGATGATAAGCAGGTTGCGCATGCCTAGGGGTATGACATAAATACAACGAAGCATGACATGATACCTAAACAAGGTGGCCAAGCATGGATACATAATGGCATACAACCACAAATCCACATTAAGGATCATCATCACAATATATGCTGGGATTCTGGGAATAACACATCAGGTCGAGCCATGCATATACAAAACCAGGAATTTTAGTGGTGTGTGCTTGTGTGGCGTGTCAGGTCATATATTCATGAAAGTATGTGAAAAGCATGGAGGTTATCATGGCATGACAGTTGGATAAGCATGTTCGAAACTAGGTGTCATATGAATCAGGTTGAACATCAAGTTGTAACATGCACTCATCAAGTAAAGACTCACTCTAACAGGATATCAGAATGGAACGATCACACTATTATGAGCCTATTTACATAGAATTAGGTAGCTCCCTAACATATGAAACATACATTCAAGCATTAGTATAACAATGCACATACTAAGTAGATCATGCTGGGATGATATAGGGGTATAACAGATGTAACACATACCTAAACAATGGATAAACATGGACATCAAGACATGTAGGCATAATTTCACACTATGGATCAATATGCAAGTCTAGGGGGTAGTACATATAGAATCATACAATCATGGACGAAGCAACTAAGATAACCCGACAAAGATCTACAATGGCGACTCTGACTCACTTCCATGAACCCCATGACTTGTTTCCCGTGATATATTCGTGTAACTCTCGAGTGGGGTAGCAAATGGATCAAGTAAACATAGTACTCAAATACAACATCAAATGTGGTTATTCCTACCGATTTCCCGTATATCACACCGACATCGCAAGAAAAGGTCAATAAGGACATTTAGTGGGGTCGGGAAAAGAAGACCGAAGAAGGAAGTAGTTAGGCTTAAGAGGTCCAAGACAAACTCACAAGGACAGGAATCTCGACTCTATAATGGTAGAAGGTCTCCCCCACTATTCCATTCAAGTAGGCATTTAACACATGATTCACAAACAAGAATGTCAATCAGGTCTCCAATTTAAGCAAACAGCACTCATCACATAATGATGAGTTTCCCCTTGAGGATCCTTAAATCTCAGTATAAAGTAAGTCGGAACAAGCCTCGAATCAGCCGATGGAAGATAGATGATAGAGATGGATTTCGGTGGAATATTTTTGGTATTTTTGGGATAATGGTAAAACTCAGATTTGGGGGAAAACAAACTGAATTTTATAAAGGATAGGTGAACAAAAACAAGTGGATACGACTCACCACAAGTTCTTGAACATAGATCAAGTACAAACGGATATTACGCACCGAAAATACAAGATCGGACCTTCGATATGACTCATGAAGGAGTTGAAGTTTTCAAGTTTCAAACTAAGGATATAAACTGGTTTTTGATAGAAAATGGCGTTCCCCCTAATGGCCATAAGGACTGAGTAATATAGAGGAAGTTTGTGGACAACTTGTGCATGCTTGGGAAAAGGTGGCTTGCATTAAATGCAATCGTGGAAGTTGTTCTCTGCACAAAAGCACCAGCTGCATGGGGGATGTATTCCTTGATGTATTCTCTTTCCAATGTGCCTTTAAATGCATGAGTAGTTTGAATTTGGATTAGATTTGCCTCCGTAATCAATAGCGGAAACCGAGGCATTTCCGGGCTTCTTGGGATGCGGGTTGCGATCTTCAATTTGTTGTAAACTTGTGAATGCTTGACCTTGATCTTCATAGTTTATGGAAATGGTTAAGAGTCCTTGAATAAGGTCAGCTTGAAGACGTCTTGCCCGAGCTCGAGTGATGGCTCCGAGAGGCTGCTCATTTGATTTGTCATTTGGAGCTTCGGTAGGGCTTGCTTCTTGATTGAGCATAGGTGTGATCACATCATCCTCCTTTCCTTGAAAAGGATTCGACCTCGAATCAGACCCGTCATCTTGTTCATCATCACCTACAACAAAAGGAGACAAGTCAGCAACATTGAACACATCATGAACACCATACTCACCGGGAAGCTCAATTTTGTAGGCATTGTTGTTGATCTTTTCAAGCACTTGAAATGGACCATCTCCTCTTGGCTTCAGCTTGGAATTTCTCAATGTAGAAAATCGATCTCTTCTAAGATGAATCTATACAAGATCACCTGGATCAAATTCAACAAAAGCGAGACATTCTTCCCACCTACAAAGGTTAGTTTTCAGCAAAAGTCGAAGCAAAGCAACAAGAATTCTATTCGCAATTTCAGTTTGTCCATCTGTTTGAGGATGATAAGATGTAGAGAAAAGCAACTTAGTTCCTAGTTTAGGCCAGACTGTTTTCCAGAAATAACTAAGAAACTTAACATCACAATTGGAGACAATGGCCATTGGAATTCCATGCAATCTAACAACTTCTTTAAAGAACAAATCAGCAACATGAGAATCATTGTCGGTTTTATTACATGCAATGAAATGAGCCAGTTTGGAAAACCTATCAACCGCAACAAAGATAGAATCTCTCCTCCCTTTGGAACGAGGAATTCCCAACACAAAATCAATGGAAATGTCTTCCCAAGGAGCATGAGGAATAGGCAAGGGTGTGTACAATGCATGAAGATTCATTTTGCACTTAGCACTGAAGCAAGTAGTACATGCATCACAAAACTTCTCTACATCCCTATGCATGCGAGGCCAAAAGAAGTGCTCCTTCAAAGTATTCAAGGTTTTTGTAACACTAAAATAACCCATTAAACCACCTCCATTAGCATCATGAACAAGCAACCTACGAATGAAACTACTAGGGATGCAAATCTTTTCACACTTAAAGAGATAACCATCCTGCATGTAAAACTGATCACTACTACTCTTATCCATGCAAATGTGATAGATTTCACCAAAATCAGCATCATTAGCATATAATTCATCCATGAAAGCAAAGCCTAACATTTTAGCATCTAGGGTAGAGATAAGAGAATACCTCCTTGAGAGTGCATCAGCCACTACATTTTCTTCCCCCTTCTTGTACTTGATCACAAATGGGAAAGCTTCAATGAATTCAAGCAATAAAGTAGAAACACTTAGTGGAGGTAGATAATTCAAATCTTGGGAAACAAACAAATTATCTTTAAAAAGCACAAGAAAACATGTTTTACTCCCCTGAATTCCATACTCAACTTCTTTTGCCTTGGCTAGGAGAATCTGGTGAGAACTAGCCATGTTTGTACCAATATCTAGTTTCTTCTTTTGCTTTCTTCTCTCCAAGTTAGCTACATGGTCAGCCACAATCTCATGAGGGGCCATAGGATGAAGTGTAATTTTCTTACCTTCCATTTGGAATGTGTGCTCATCGGTGACTCCATTGTGGATGACACCACGGTCATATTGCCACGGTCTCCCTAGAAGAATGTGACACGCTGTCATGGGAAGAACATCACAAAGCATCTCATCTTTATACCCTCCAATTGCGAATGCAATCATGGCTTGCTTATCAACTCTTAGAGGTGCCTTGGAATTCAACCAATTCAAAGTGTATGGTTGCGGATGTGGGCTGCATTTGAGGTTGAACCTATCTACAACCTCTTGATCAATAAGATTACAACAAGATCCTCCATCAACTATAACACTGCATACCTTGTCTTTGATGAGGGATCGAGTATGGAAGAGGCTCTCTCTTTAAGTGGGTAAAGAAGGAGCATCATTGGAGATCAATGCTCTCTTTACCACAAAACACTGTCCAACATCAGCATTAGCATGAATCTCCTCTTCTTTATCTTCTAAGGTTGGTTCTTCTTGGCTCTCCTCCTCAGATCCATACTCTCCTTGATCATTGAGTAGCACTTGCTTTTGAGTACGACATTCTCTAGAAAAATGACCCTTACCCAAGTACTTATCAAGCTTTTCATCTAGGCCTCTCAATACGCCTTCCTTAATTTTCTCATACTCTTGTTGTCTCTCAACTGCATATTCTTCTCTATTTTGTCGAAGAATGGCTTGCAAATCAGCTAGGGTGGGGGCTTTTCCTTCCCTTGTTCTCTCATACTCTTGTTGTCTCCTAGCTGCATCTTCTTCCCTAAATTGTCAAAAAATGGCTTGCAAATCAGCCAGGGTGGGGTATCTTCCTTCATTTCCTGCATTAGACATGTTTTCCTACACACAAAATGCATAAACAAAAGGCCAAACAAAGAAGAACCGAGAAAATCACAAAAACATGCAAACACGTTAGGGTTAGAAATCAAAAGATCTCTCTCTCACCTCCCTCATATTCTTTTCTCTCAAGAATTTTTCTTTTGGGGGTGAAACTCTCCCTCACTTCGAATGTGATCTCAGTTCAATCAAAACTCAGATTGTAAGCACACAAGTATGCAAACGGTACTTCTTCAAGCAAGCGATGTGATGATGCTTCTTCCTTGCTAGAACAAGGTCTATCTCTGCTGATCCAATGCAACTTAGTGATGTTGTCCTGGAAACTCACACAAAGTATCAAAAGCACAAGCCAAGGAAAGCCCAAAGGCGAGTATTTACCAAATTCCAAAATCAAGTAAGTAATGCTCGAATGGGAAAGGGTAAACAAGGTTTAGACAATGCAAAGAACAAGGCTTGGAGTAGCTAGTGATATGATGAGAATGTCTTGTTTTCGAGAAGGACAACAACACAACTTGCACTTCAAATGCTCACAACTTGCACATAGAACGACTTTTTGGAGCTTTTCTAACTTCTTCTCTTTTTCTTTTCTTTTCTCCTTTTTATTTATTTTTATTTTCTCTTTTCTATTTTCCAGAATCAAGAACACAATCAACACTTGCAAATCAGAACTTACTTCAATCTTCAAATACTTATCAAGCACATTCCATCAATAGCTCATCACCATATACTATGTAAAGCATTAGGAGAATAATGGTGCTACACTTTGAGGGTGAAGTTCATATTTTGGGTAAGAAGGATGAAGGTTCATGCAAACACACAAGAGCACTAGATAGAAGCATAGAAATCCGAAATTATAATTGACAGATCTGGAATTTTTTTTTGCAGATCTTAAACACACATATAAAGCTAAAAAGGATGAAAAAAATGATGGAAAAGGCTGGAGAATAATCAGAAACAAGGATGGATAGAAATGGCTGAAAATCGATTGCCTTTGTTGATTTCCTTTGTTGATTTCCTTTGTTGATTTCCTTTGTTGCAATAACTAGTTGTGCGTGTCGATTGCCTTTGTTGATTTCCTTTAGACTTCATCGATTGTTGAATTGAATCTTGATAGTTTCAGGATTGTTTGATAATTAGGGTTTTCAGGGTCTGGTTGTCCTGTTAACTAAATTTGATAAGAAATTGGATTCAAAAGACCTAGTCTTTCCACAACAAAGTATTCAAGAGGAAGCTATCTATTTGATTTCGATGATCAATGAACAAAGCCTGATTGCTGAGATTGGTTGACCTAAGCTATTTCCCTCATATTTATTCACTAAATCTGTTTTATCTTGTTACTTTTGTTTACTTTTGTTTCTTAGTTAGTTAGTTTAAATCATCAAAATCCCCCCCTCTTTGTTTCTTGTTCTTGTTGACACACTTGACTTGCATACAAATCATTGACTCCCTGTGGGATCGACCCGTACTTGCCAAACTACATTAGTTAGGCTGGTCGGATTTATTTGATAGGATTTAAGGCGACTAAAAATCCTCTGTCAGGAGACATTAAACCAAGTCTGGAAGTGCTACAAAAGGCTGCTAAAATCCTGTCCTATGCATGGACAACCACCCTATATCATCCAGGAGATCCTCTCCAACTGTCTGGAGGCACCAACAAAGTGTTTGATCAATAACTACACCGCCTATAGGTATCTCGAGCACACCCCATTACGTGCTTGGGAAACCTTTGAGACACTGGCTAATTATGACAACACATATGGGACATCTGCGGCCTCAACTGAAAGATATCAAAGGCCTGCCCCATTATTGTGAGCCTAATTTTCCATGTTTTACAATTACTTTTATATCGTTTTCTGCATGCATTTCATACATTTGTGTTAGAATAGTTCAGAATCTATGTAGTTTTTGTTTATTTGCCAAATTATGCAGTCTACAGCAGTTTTTGTTTAATTTTGCAGAAATCGAGGCAATTTACAGCAGTCCGAGGTCAAGAAGTAGCGGAACCAGGACGAATCGAGCTGGAAGCAAGAAAATTGAGTCAACACCATCTGGTCGATATCGAGTATACTAAGTCGATATCGAGTTGGCCAGTCGATTTCCACCCAGAAAACAAAGAATCAAGGAAGAAGAATAGTAGAGGTCGATATCGACATACCCAAGTCGATATAGAGTTGATCCCAAATCGAGTCAAGATCCCGGAATCGACCAGATCCGGAGCAAAGGAAAAGTGCAGGTTGATATCGACATAGCCAGGTCGATATCGAGTTGATCACAAGTCGATTTTCATCCCTGGAGCCGAGATTGAGTCAAGAAGCTCAAGCTGAGAAACACAGGTCGATATCGAGTTCACCACGTCGATATCGACTTGATCAACAATGGCCGATTTCGAGCTCGTCCGAGTTCTAATCAAAGTTCTATCCAAAGTCCAATAGAGATGTCCACAAGATCAAATTCTATCAAACTCTATCGAGATGGAAGAGATATTTACCAAATTTAGATATAGTTCCTTTAGAGATTTATTTCTTTATTTCCATATTTTTATCTTATGTTATTAGATAGATTTAGATATAGTTGTTCCATTCTAAAAGCGCTACATGGAACACTATAAATAGAGACTTATGGGCTGAGTTTTATTCATTCAATTCAAGTTACAATTAGTTACATAGAGAGAGAGAGAGAGAGAGAGAGAGAGAGAGAGAGAGAGAGAGAGAGAGAGAGAGAGCTTGTTGCAAGAGAAGGTGAAGAGTTGAGAGACGATTTGACTTCGATTGGTTGTAAGCTTTCTTTTTATTTTATTCAATGCTATTTAGTTCCCTTTTATTATTGATGTGTTTCATGAAGATGAAGAGCGAGTAGTCACCCAACTGTTGTTAGGAGGAAATCGAGAATTGCAATAAAATATAAATAAAGTAAAGCAAACCAGATTCCGTCCCTTGCAAATAATTACAAGACCTCCTCCTGATGTGCGGGAAGTCAGGATCGATCCACGAGGAAGCGAGTCAGCGGATCTCAGGTAGCGGTAAATCTCGCGGGTGGTTTTCGACTACAGTGGTACTTGACCTCGACCAAGGTTGGTCGACAGGGGTGAGGCACAATCGAATCCGGGCAACAGAAGACGCTGGTGGTGATCGACGTCGACCAGGCCTTACTCGACGTCGAGTACGGTTGTCGTGGTCGAGTAGTCTGTCGAGTATTGTAGAGACACAGAAGCAACAACGGTCTTGCTCGATCGAGAAATCAGTGGTCGACGTAGACCAAGGGGTGGTCGACGTAGAGTAGGAACAGAAAAATAAAGAACAAATCTTGCGGAATTCGGAATAAACTATGTGAAAGAAAACTTCCAGGATCAGGGTTTCAACACCACAACGATAACCATGTAAAATAACACATAAAGGCATAAAAGATCATGCTTTTCATCAAATAACTTTCGTTGTTAACAAATAGGAATATAGAGGCTTTCGCATAAACCCTAATTGTTACTAACCCTTTTTCACATAATTAACCCAAGTTGTATTAAGATCACTTTCGCTTCAAAAAACAAACAAGGATCACCTTCAACTTTCGCAAAAGAATCATGCTCATAGGGATAGAAGACGAATTGCATAAAAAGATCAAACCTTTATCGCATCACCTCACATGGCCACCGTCAGGCTCACCCCGACCCTAGAAGTGGGTGGACTACTCGCTCTTCATCATCAAAAAAGATATCAATAATAAAAGGAAATAACTTTGCATTAAATAAAACTAAAAAGAAAGCTTACAACCGATTGAAGTCAAACCGTCTCTCAACTCTCAACTCCACTTGCCACAAGCTCTCTCTCTCTACTACTTACTTGTTCTCTCTGAAATTGAATTGTGCGATGGAAATCATAAAAATCAGCCCTACAGGCTTTATGATACGTTTGGGATACCCGATCCTTCGCCTGTGGGCTTCAAATCAAGAACCACGCCGTATATTTTCTCCGATCTTGCAATGCTCTTTGATATCTCCTGATTTGGAACAATTCAAACAAGTGATTAAAATTCTGATTTAGCGACAGAATTAAACTTAGAATATTTCAGCAACTTGAAACAAGTAATAGCGACAGAAGAAGGAACGAAGAACAGCGAAGGCGAGAGCGAGGGCTAATGCGCGGGACTTCGCTGGCACACAGGCGTCAAGCCTCAGGGTGTGCAGGACTATCGCGCGGAACGACGCTCGCTGGGAGCGAAGGGGCCAGCGATTGGGAACCGACGCGGGCGCGCTGGGACGGACGCGGGCGCGCCTGGGATGCGGAGCGAGGCAAGGCACCAGTGGCCTTGCTCGCTGGGAGCGTTTCTCCTCGCGGGTGTCGCCAAGGACTGGTTTCCGAGTGCTCTGCGCCTCTGTCGAGTAAGGGGGTGTTGGTTGTGCTCGACCTCGATGAGAACAAGGTGAGGGTTTGGTGATTTGTGTGATTTCCGAAAGATCTCAAGAACAATGAAAGCTTTGGATTGAATAATCGAAGAACCCTAATTCCGTTAAGGGTTTCTTCAATTCTAATTTTCAATCTGATTAAATTCAAAAGGTGTAACATGAATTTATAGTAAACTAATGAGCTATCTATCCAATCCTTCCTTGCAAAGGAAAGGGGTTTGGATAGATTAATTCTATCTAAGATAAAAGAAATAACTTAAAGATAGATAAATCCTAAGAAGATAGAAATATAACAACGTGGTGGCTAAGTAATATATCTAGAATAGATATAATTAAATTCCACCTTTATTTAACTAATTGCATAAAATAATAAACTAATTAAGTAAGTAATTTTCGGCCCATGCGCAAGATAATTTCGGCCCATGCATGAAGCCCACTCGGTCATGTCTTGCTTAAGGCGGATGTTGCCGAGTCTTCATGAGCTCCGAGTGTGGGCGGAAGCTCATTTCTTGTGCTGGCGGTGCAACCTTGAGCCAAGTGATCCAGGGTGGCCTGAACCCTTGCTCTAATGTTCCATGGTGATGGACAAGAAAGGCTTTAGTTGCATTCTGAATCTTCTTGGCCCTTGAACGAGTGACAGGGCCATCAAATGGAACCTTCATATTGTCCTCAAGGTCACCAGGAGTCATCAATAATTGAGCGGCATCACTTTATTTATAGGCTTCCAATCCTTGCTAATCAGGGAAGGAAATCTCTATCTATATCTAAAGATAAAACTTAAACAAAAGTGAACATTTATCTAAAAGGAAAATAACTAATATCTTCAAGTGGATAAATCCTTCTCTTCCATAGATAGATCTTGATAGAATTGGATGAAATCAGCCTTGCTTCGTGCCCAAGTTGTCCACATATGCTCGGAATGGCCCAACAGTCTCGCGGCCCAAAGATGCGTAGTCGACTTTGATCGAGCCTGGTCGACCTCAAGTAGGTCGTACTCGACTTTGAGTAATCTTCAGCTTTTCGATCTGGTTCTCTTCGTCGAGCTTGGGTCAGGTTCAATTCTGGTCGACGTCGAGTAGGGTGTACTCGACGTAGAGTACGGCTCGTGGTCGAATTGTCTTATTCTTCCGTCCTCGATCAAGTATGCTTCAACCGTAGTCGACCTCGAGTAGAACCTGGTCGACGTTGAGTAGCTGTGTCAGCTCCCAGCATTCTGCTCAGTTCTTGAAACGCACTTTCCCGAGTCCTTGTTCGTCGGATCGACGCATATGACCATGCGTTGGAAAGCTCTTTCGAGGGCTACAACTCTCATGAAGACATCAAAGCTTGATGCCGAATGATGAATACCGAAAAATGGCCTTTTTCTCCAGCTGCACCATCCTTAGCTTCTTCATGCCTTTCCTTTAAGCTCCAATGTGCGTCTGATTTCTACGAAATATAAAAGAAACTTGTGTAGACCTCCATATATTGCAAATAAACATAAACTACACAAATAATGTATTATTCTAACCCAAATGTGTGAAATGCATGCAGAAATCAATATAAAAGTAACCGTAAAACACGGCGAATTAGGCTCACAACAAACACCCCATACTTAAGCTTGCTTGTCCTCAAGCAATACTTTTAATTGTCATTCAGGGGAAGAATTCAAAACTCTCAACATATTAGATTCATTCTTATATAACCTTGCAATCAATTACCATCCTCGAAAAGGTACTAGTGTCTTAAATCCATGCATGTGCAAATTTAAAAAGCAACATCTACTCACAAAAGAAGGGTTATGCAAAAACTTTTATGTGACAAAGCATTAATAATCAAGAAGACTTTAATTTAAGCTCAATAAGGAGTAGATTGGTAAAAGGCTAAAGGTGGTCAATGTTTGGCAATGTGGTGCTAAATTATCCGGGGAAGTGGAGTAATTTCCATACTGAATTTCCACATTCCTTCTTCCTTTGATTTCTCACCTTTCTCTCATCGCTCATTGCTTTTATTAATAATAATGTTTTTACCTCTCTAACCTCAGCACTGCCTTCTCGCAAGTCGCAAACATGGGTGTCATGAATGGCCCCGGATACTTAGTGCTTCGGACTCCTCACCTTGTGTGTCCCATCTCGCCAAACTATTATCTCAGCGAGCAGGGTCGATCTACCTTTATCTCCTGAGGTGACCGGATTTTTTCTCACTCATTAAATTTTCCATATTTTTCAAACAATTTTGCTACCAAACTCCAAAAATGATATGTAATAACAACACAAACACCATATAACATGTCCATAATGTAACATCATTCTCAACACAATCCCCGGATAGGAAATAAGGTAGAAAATGGCAATATTTAGAATATGTGGAGCATAATATGAAATAAGGAATATTATGGATTTTGTGATGCATAAGCATAGGTATGGCTAGGATATAACAATATGAGCATATATGGAAATATGAAGTCCTTCATCCTCTTATCATGCAACATGTCAAAAGCAACTTCAATTTTACCTCCTTTCATGGTTTTCAATAAAATTATGCACTTCATTGTGACTTCCCTTTACTATGCAATTTAATGCTATATCTCTAATGAATCCAATTTTGCATCGTCGAGTTCAATAAAGCTTCCATGACATTTATCAAAATTTTCAATGGGGGTCATTTTTTTCTATATTTTGGAAATCATGCATATAAGCACATAAATTAATAATGGATTTTGTGATGCATAAGCATAGCTTGCTTCTATCCATGGACATGAAAATTGTAGAAGACATATACCCACAAAAACAAAAACAAACAAAAGCAACAAAGTCTCAAAAGTCTCAAAAAGTAAATGTCTATTTACAAGCTCTAGATTTTATAGTCGCTAGACCGACTTCACCATTAAGCTCAAGGTGGCATTTGCAGGGCCCATGTAGCTTGGGCTTCAAACATGACTCCATTCTTGTCCATCAACTGCAATCTGCCTGAATGGATCTTGTTCACCATGAAGGGCCCCATCTTCTTCTTCTTGAATTTGTTAGGAAACCAATGATCCTTTGATTTGGCGACATAGACTTTGTCTCCAACTTCATACTTGTTAGGCTCATCATTGGAAATCCTGCGTAATCGCACATACCAAGGCAAACCTATCCCATGTATAGATAAATCTTTAATTGAAATAGGGGAAGAGATGTCAGTACCTCGGCTTGCCGTTGCGAAATTATCTTTCGGTACTTCAGGTTCTACTCGACGTCGAGTATAAGTGGTCGACGTCGAGTACGGTGTTGCGTCTGGTGGTTTGCTGGTCGAAGATGGAGAAGTCGAGGACCCATGTGTTTGGTCGACGTCGAGTAGGGTACTCGACGTCGAGTACGTTTTTGGCTCGGCCTCGGGTCGACGTCGAGTACGGGCTCGGCCTCGGGTTATTTACTCGATGTTGATGCAGTTGGTGGAGTGCTCGGGATCTGGTCGACGTCGACTAAGGTACTCGACGTCGAGTACCTCTGGTCGACATCGACCCCATACTTATTGCCTGGCAACGATTCTGAATAAAAGATAGTCAAAATTGACTTACCTTGGTCGACGTCGTGTAGATAGTTTGCCTCTTTGTTCAGAATTGCCATGATTTCCTCCACCTGGGCTTCCATAGCTCGCTTCTCCAGCTCCTCGGGGGTCATATTTCTTACCTTAGGTTCCCCGCAAGTTATGTACCTGGCTGATATAGACTTGACCTCTTCTATAGGACCTGTGTGCCTTTCAATTTTATTAAAAGAGTACTCAATTACCTCATCGCTGATGTTGAAAGTGAGCACTCCCTTCCTTACACTTATATTGGCATCCACCGTTGCTAAGAAGGGTTTTCCTAGAATAATTGGGCAAGCAGGGTCCTCCGCCATATCAATAACTAAGAAATCAGCAGGGACGAAGAACTTACCTACTTGTACTGGCACATTGTCCACCTTGCCTGTTGGGATGACCACCGTGTTGTTTTCCATATATAGTTTTGCATCCACAGGCTCTAAGTGTAAAGGCCCGGATTTTTAAAATAATAATTTAGAAATATAAATTTGATTTAGTTGGGATTGGATCGAACGAGCGGATTGTGAGATTTATTTATTGGGTGTTTTGAATTCGAGAGAGGGGATTGCGGGATTATAATTCGAGCATTTCAAATCCTTGTTTTGAGGACTACTCTTTTGTCCTCTTCCTTCCTTCCTCTCGCTGTTCGAACAACCCCCAAATGGTTCCCTTCCAGCTCATTTTCCTTCCTCTTCAGACCATACCTACCCTTACCCCATGGTCTTGAGTCTTGACCTTTGCCATTTTAGTTGGTCCCTTGCCGATTCTATAGGTTCAGACCATTCACTCATCCCCTTACATTTGAAAACCCTAACAAACACTCTCAATTCTCAAACCTTATCCTTCCCCTCCCTTCTTCAACCAAACATAACCCACAAAAGCTTCCCCTTTCCCCTCAATCTCGCAGCCACCACCACTGCCAGCGGCCCTCGTTGCCGACGACTACTCAAAGGCCACCCCAACAGCAGCAACATTTGTATCTCATCTCCGACGTCCGGCGATGCCCAACAGCCACCCAGGAGCACCCCGGGGACACCGTTGCCGCCACCTTCCCCTTCGTTTCTTCCCTGTTTTCTGTTCGAGTCCGGTAAGGCTTCCTCCAACCTCCTTTCGATCGAAAAGCCTTAAAAGTCCCCCCCTTTTGAACTCTCCCTTAGTTCCAAGACCGAGAATCACAGCCCCAATCCACCGGCGAGTCCCAAAGAGCTCCGACGAAGTTCCGGCGAGTCGACGCCCCTCGGTGAGCCTTCAAACCTTCTCCACTTCCCTGTTTCTGTTTTGAACTTCCTTGGGGTTGGGGATGTCGGGAAAGGTCGGTGAGAGAGGTCCCCGGAGAGCGAGTGAGTCGGAGAGAGTGCCGGAGAGAGAGAGAGAGAGAGAGGGATCTCCGAGAGCGAACAACGAGAACGCGAGAGAGAGAGAGAGAGAGAGAGGGTGGCGATGGCGTGAGTGTGATGGAACGGGCGTGAGGAGGCTGGTGCGAGACAGGATCGACGAGGCCGAGGGCAAGGATCTGAGCGCCGGCGGCTTCCTTCGGGCGAGTGGAGGCAGAAAGCAGGAACGCTGGGAGGAGGAAGAAGACATCGGCGTGGGACCCACCTCCACCTCAGCTGCCCAGTCAGCGTGGGTCCCCCTCTCCTTTTTTTTAAACCTTCTTTCGGATTCAGATGAAAGAGGAGAATGAAGAGTGCTTTTGGGCCTAATTCTTTGGGCCGGAAAATTCTGGGTTTAAAAAGAAAATTTAATTGGGCCTAATTTACTAAAATGTGTTCGATTTTGAAGTAATCAAAGGGGTGAACTCGGTTTTGGCACTTGATAAAATAAAAAGGGGTTGGGTTGTAACTTTTATAAAATAAGGGCAGTTTGTTAATTCCATAAAGAGTTTATTTGATTAAATGAAAATGGTTGGGGTTTTTAAGGATTTAGAAATATTTTATGATAATGTTTAAAAGAAAATGATATTTGAAATATTATATGATATTATTGAACTTGAATTTTAATAAAAGAGAAATTTAGGAAAAAGAGTTTTTAAGGTTGAAAATTGTTTTGATGAGTGGAGAATGGATTTAATAAAACTAAAAAGAGAGATGTGGAAAGACCTTAACCTTGTTGAGATTATTTTGATATAATAAGTAACGGGTCGATCTTAAAAAGGTGATGTTTTATAAGTGATTTTGGGCAAGTACATTGAGAGTTATTTCTTTAAAGATGATTTGACCTAAATTGAGATTTTAAAAGAGTTTTGGAAAATCTTGGGAAAATGGCTTACCTTGCTTAACTTGGTGAATAAATTTGATGATTTGTGTGTGATATAATATGCTTTAAGTAACATTAGAAGTATACTTATTTATATTACTTATATATGTGTTAGGTGATCATCCGTGACATGTTGGCTTTCTATATACCTAGTTGTTGCCTTTTGCTGTTCTGCACTTCCAGGTGAGTTCCTATATGAGCTCACTCAGATTCGAAAAGAGATCTCCCTGCTTGTAGCCATGTGCATACTAGGTGCTTGCATTCATAATAAAGCATGCCATGTAGTATCCTGCTAGGATTGCACTCATGATTGAGCATTCGTTTACTCATTGCTTTTGTAAACAGAACGGCCGTTATCTTTGAAGTAATTAGAGTCATTGCTAGGGTTATAGGACGACCTAGTCTCATCGGGTCCCGTCCTGAGTCAATCGAGTCATGAACTTCCTTATGTTACGAGATGCCTGCGGGCTTTATTGTGGATACGGGTTGGGCATGCGTGCCACCCGATTATGAATGAATACATTCACGAGCTGGCCAGTCTCCGCCCTATCGGAAGGGGGTGGTGGTAGGAAAGGGATATACCACTTGGTATTCGGTGCTAAGGCCTTATTATATTTATGCACTTGATCTTAGGAGCATGTTAGTTTGTTAATATTCCGCCTTGCACCTAGAAGCATCTTTATTAGGACTAGCGTGTGTATGTGTCTGCTGGTTTGGGATTATATTGCGTAGGGCTTCGATCTGACACCGCCCCGCATACATTTTTTTTAGGTTGTTTTGCAGCATGATTATTCCTTGTTTCCGTGACGTGGGAACTCTCTTGGGCGATCTCAAAGAAATGGTTTAACTCCACTAACATTGTATATTAAATTTCGATAAATACGCTTATTGATTTGGTTTTGACTCGGCTCTCCCGTGTCACCCTCTTGTATTACACCCTGATTCTACTATTTGCATGACTGTTGGTTTTCCACGCTTAAAGTTATGACAGGTACAGGGGACTTCTCATGGGATTCCAACGATCCCTTCGAATCTTGGGTATGAAATCCCACTTGAAAATGTTAGAGTAGAATTTCAAACCTTCAACCTGTACTCGGGGCGCAAGATCCTAACGAGGCGTTTCATCCCTCGAAACGTAACCCGGGAATCATAATTCCGGGCCGTTACAAAGATGGTATCAGAGCTCTGGTTATACAAACCGAGTATGATAGGTTGAAGTGGTTTTGAAAATGGCCCAAGGTTTTCAAATGGTTTTTCAAATTTTTTTCTAAAAAGGGAAAACTGAATTTAATATGGCTAACTCAAATGGACTAAATATGAACTTTACTCAATAAATCTAGTAATCAAACAAAGGGAAACGAATTGGTTGTGAAGGTGCTAGACCATCCCTATTGGGTGTAGTTGGGAACGGGTAGGCAAAATATAGCTTGTTCTTTACAAATGGGCCTACAAGACTCCAAGGCTTTGCGTCGTAGTGGCTGGGGTGGCGAGTTAGGTAGAGACCGTGAGGTTTTTCCCCTCCGGTTAGTCTCCCCTCGAAGGGCGGCACATAGGATAGCTTGATTGTTGATTGTTCTATGCTGAGTGCTGTTTTCTTAAATTGGAGACCTGGCTAATATTTTGACTATGAATCATGTGTTAAATGCCTATGTGAATGGAATAGCGGGGGAGATCTTCTGCCGTTATAGAGTCGGGATCCCAGTCCTTGTGGGATTGCCTTTGATCTTTTAAGCCTGACTACTTCCTTCTTCTTTTCCTGACCCCACTAAACGTCTTTATTGGGCTTTTCTTGTAATCTCAGTGTGATATATGAGTGACCACATTTGAAGTTGTATTGGAGTACGCCGTTTACCAGAGCCTTTTACTACCATACTCGAGAGTTACGCGAATATTTCACGGGAAACAAGTCATGGGGATTTATGGAAGTGAGTCAGAGTCGCCCTTGTAGATCTCTATCGGGTTATCTTAGTTGCTTCACCCATGATTGTATGATTCCATATGTACTACCTCTGGACTTACGGATTGATCCTTAGTGTGAAATTGTGCCCACATGTCTTGATGTCCATGTTTAGCCATTGCTTAGGTCCGTGTTACATTTTATGCCTATATCATCCTAGTATGATCTACTTAGCATGTGCATTGTTATACTAATGCTTGAATGTTTGTGTCATATGTTAGGGAGCTACCTAATTCTATTTAAATAGGCTCATGATAGTGTGATCGTTTCATTTCGATATCATGTTAGAGTGAGTCTTTACTTGATAAATGCGTGTTACAACTTGATTTCATTGGTTCCCCGCATCATCATACTAATGATTGATTAAACACATATGTCGCAAGTTACAAACTCGCATGATGTTTACTCTCTATCTCTTGGATTAGGATCATGATAGTGTGGCCCTTAGCATGTTAGTCTCACTCTTGTTACTCCTTGTGCCTATATGACCGCTAAACCATAGCATGCTTACCTTTTTTACTTCCGTGATGTTTTCTTCTGCTCGGGGGTACCCTCTCGTACTTCCCTGAATGTATGGCTTGATATTTGGTGCATGTACCGTTTAGATATTTGCATGGACCCATAACTGTCTATCATCATATCCAAGCTTAGCTATCTTGCTTTAAGCCCATGTTATACTCCGCTATATGTCTATCATGCTTCTAGATCATTACGTTATGGCTTATTTGACTCTTTGCAAACTGTTTTGCTAATCGAATGAATGTATGTATGAATCATGAGTTAGTATCATGTTTTCGCATATAAATGAAACCTAAATGCTAGGGTGAGTCTAGTCGAAGTACCTTGATTGTATTCATGTTCGATATGTGCCGGTAGTATCCTATATGGCTTATGAATTCCAATATGACTCGTTGAGTGATAAATTGTCATGCTTGCTTCATCACGTGAATATGATTGTCCCATGATGTGATAGTTGTTGTGTCATTTCATGTACTCCTATGACGGTTTATTCCTAGCATGATTTATAATCTATCGTCAGTGATGTTCTCTTGTTCACTCTGTAAAGATACCAATGTCTTACCATGTATCGCTAGCATCATGTAGGATCACAATGTGACTTGATATATCCTTGTGTTAAATACGTGCACCGGTTATATACTGTCAATCTATACATGGACTTGCATGCTTTATATTCATGCGAAGTTGTGTTGCATGAAGCTCATGTTGCCATTTCCGCCATATTCCCCCCCCCCCCCCTTGTCCTCATATGGTCACGTTACGATTGGTTGACCCCTTAAATACATTCGTGCTAGTTGGCAAATGAACATGTAATCTATGCTGCATAGCTATGGATCTTATGGTGTTAAAATAGATCTTATAGGACCCATGAATTATTGCTTGTGTGTATTCATGCCCTACTTGCATTATGATATCCTCTTTCGTGGAATAGACTTCCCAAAGTCTTGTATTCTTTCCAACATCTCTAATGTGTGATTTTTTTTAACAGGTTAGGAATTGATAGACTCATCTATAGAGTTAGTGCCTATTTTTAACGCATGTTTAGCATTAGGTGATTATCAATGTGTGCCTATCATCTCATCACTCGATGTTATTTTCGCATGTCCCCCGACATTCTTAATGCTTCTGAAAACGAATAATTTGGCACCTCACATGTCCACGCACACATCACGATAGCTATAAAGCACTCGCATGATTACCTTTGCATGCATAGTATAGCTTACCGTCCCCTTGAATCATGATAACTTATGAGCATTGTCCTGTTTCACACTATGATATGCGCATGACTCCTTCATCACAACTACTTATATCCGTTTTATATGTGCTAGTGTTTGGGTGCAATAGTAGTCTTGCTGAAACTTCTATGACTCGTCCTACTATTATGTGGAGTTGCTCGATGCATCTTATTCATATACATATGTGATTGTAATATAGTACGTTGTAAAATATATGTCTGCAGAGATATGACTTATAAGATCGCATGCTCAACTTGCATCTCATGCAGCTACTCTTGTCATAGGTTGTGATAGCCTTGCTATACTCTCTCTACATGATCTTATGACTGTTCAAGCATGTTAGATATTGTTAGTCCAGTTAGAATGATATGCCTCCACAGAGTTGTCTCATGCTAAGTATGATTAGTGGCATGCGTATGAGTGTTCTCATCTGAATTGTTGTCTTTATCACATGATTGCCCTTCCGATGCTTAATTGGATAAATTCATATTTTGGTGGGATATGTGTTAATTAACAATTGAGTATCTCGTTGCGTGTTATACCCTACGACATGGTAGATGCATATACACGTGAAATGTGATTTTGGTGTTAAATTATTCCTCAACAATTATCCTTGATTACGCTCGTTCCTTGGATCATTGACAAGATATTACTAGTATCATGGAGGAGTGCTTTCCAACCATAGCACATTATATGCTGACATCCCGCACTTACCCTATCATAAGAATGTTGTTGTTGCATGACTTGGTTTTTTATACGGCTTTATATGGTCCTTTCATGGTTCTAGTCCGATGGATATGAAACATCTCGATAGGTCTATATATGATTCCACATTAATTATGACTTGCCTATGTGTACCTGTCAGTTTGTCATGAACAATTTACCCTACGTGTAATGCTTTGTGCTTTTTACTAGATTTTGCATAAGCTTTGTGCCGCACCAACCTATTATTGCATTCGTATATACATGTTTCTTATACATATCAAGCTTGTCTAATATATGAAATGAAAAGTTGCTAGCTAGCCTCTTATGCCCCTATTTGTTAACATCTTTCATCAAGGTAGGTGCATGTTAGTGTTCAGTGATGTGACTAGTTTACTCCATAAATGGTATGTGTCTTGCTTGCTGCACTTGTGACCTCGTAGATTTCCATAAGGGCACCTTACTTCTTCTTGGGTTGAGATCTTGTTTCTTTTTCGCCGTGTCATCATCAGTTGGTCTGTGTTCGGTTCCGTGGGGAGTCCGGGTTTTTCTCCTTGTCTCTCCCCTATATCCACTAACTTAAAAGTTGCTTGCAATACTTTGACAAACGATGGTGTAGAGAAGAGCACGTTTAGCCAAATAGAATGGGAGCAGCGCAGTGGAAGCACGGTGGGCCCATAAACCCCAGGTCCCAGAACTGACATATTGATTCTTGGAATGATGAACTGGTAGTGGACGTTACGTGGTTAACTTCTACATATGATGATGAATTTTAGTGCTTTGGTGTTCCTATTTGACTGACCTTGTAATATGATTGGTGTTCTGTGTTGGTAAGCCTTGTCTGTTTCTTTTACTCATGGAACGTGAACTATACCTGCTGAGATCCTGGCCTTGTGTTTAGTAATCAAGATATTATGTGCCTCGCTAATATGTGACAATATGTTATTGTGATGTTGGCTTGATATTACGCTTGCTCGAATTATTATTAGCATGAGGTTATGTGGTAACTTGTCTTGCTATATCGATACCTAATATTCTGCAATACTTGTTGAGCATGATAGTATCTTAGGATTTATGACATGTGACCGTTTTGGAAAAATGAGAGATAATGATGTATAAACTTAGTGTGAAATCATGTTATATGCTGATATGAAATACTTGGAAATTAATTGATAGTAGAGTGTAGAGTCCATAATATAAGGTGCATGTTTTCCTGATATAATGATATACGATGTCCTATTAAGTTAAATGTTGCCGTGATTATATTTTGTGCTTGCTATTTTGTTAGACTTTGCTATTGCTGAACCATGAAAGCATGACAGGTTCTATGTTGATAACTTGAACATTGACTTGCTGAAATGTGATTGTGGCGATACCTCTATGCATTGATCTTTCGAAAATTGATCTTGAGTTAGAGCCTTGGCTATGGAAATGATGAATATCTTGGTTTACTGAACCTTGTAGGAATGGATTTGTTGTGCTGACTGGTTGTTGTTCTATTAGATTGGCACCCCTATTGTGATAAATTCTGCTATATTGGTAGTGCTAAGTAGGAGACCATGCTGATGTGATTTGTTGTGGTTGATGCTTGATGTGTTTGTGTGTTGCCCTTTCTAAAATGACATTTCTGCTTTATGCATTCTTATTTGTTGACACTTAGAAAATGAAATGCTAATTGCGAGTGTTGATTTTCCAATATACTGGTGTGCGAAAATGTTGGTAATAGCTATTCATGTTATGGTTTTGGCGTGGCCAATTTCGGTGGTTGGTTGGTTATGATGTGGCATGTCCTAGTTATATCGATTCTAGTAATGGCTAGAGATTTGTACATTGGAATTGTTTTTGAGATTGGAACCTAGGAAGAGAATATGGGATTAGCCTTTAGAGGTGGATGATTCCACCTCTTGAAATCTGAATTTGTTTGATCAACTTGGGATTTAAAAGATTTTGAAAGAGCTTGGAAACGACTAACTCAGATTTGAAAAGCTTTGGGTGGTTTTGAAGTCGAGAGGTTTTGCTTGTTTTGAAAAGGACTAACTTGGATTTGGGAAGACCCAACACGATCGAGAATTTCCACGATTTTGAGGCCAATCTTTTTCAATTGCGGAATCCCCTTTGAAACTTTTCAAACCCGGGCAACTATATAATACTTCACGAAGTGGATACATGCATTTTATTGGGGCGCCTGTAGGGTGTTTGCTAAGACCTAGTGATGATATTATAGAACTTTTAGAGTTGTGGTACTTCCGAAAAGTCGAAGCGAGGATGTGGTAGGGGCGCTTATCGCATACTTGTCAAGGCTAATTGGAGATGTCACGACCGTGACTCGGATGTTGTGAGAATCCCGGAAGACGCAACCGAGAGGATTACAAGATCCTTGGACATGGTCCTTGGACTCATTCATTTCAAACTTCACACCTACTTTATTTTGGTTTTAGTCTCGGGGACGAGACTTGTTTTTAGAGGTGGATGATTTAAACGCCCGGATTTTTAAAATAATAATTTAGAAATATAAGTTTGATTTTATTACTTATTCCGGTTTCGAGGGTTCGGGTTAAAATTCGATTTAGTTGGGATTGGATCGAACGAGCGGATTGTGAGATTTATTTATTGGGTGTTTTGAATTCGAGAGAGGGGATTGCGGGATTATAATTCGAGCATTTCAAATCCTTGTTTTGAGGACTACTCTTTTGTCCTCTTCCTTCCTTCCTCTCGCTGTTCGAACAACCCCCAAATGGTTCCCGTCCAGCTCATTTTCCTTCCTCTTCATACCATACCTACCCTTAACCCATGGTCTTGAGTCTTGACCTTTGCCATTTTAGTTGGTCCCTTGCCGATTCTATAGGTTCAGACCCTTCACTCATCCCCTTACATTTGAAAACCCTAACAAACACTCTCAATTCTCAAACCTTATCCTTCCCCTCCCTTCTTCAACCAAACATAACCCACAAAAGCTTCCCCTTTCCCCTCAATCTCGCAGCCACCACCACTGCCACCGGCCCTCGTTGCCGACGACTACTTAAAGGCCACCCCAACTGCAGCAATATCTGTATCTTATCTCTGACGTCCGGCGATGCCCAGCAGCCACCCAGGAGCACCCCGGGGACACCGCTGCCGCCACCTTCCCCTTCGTTTCTTCCCTGTTTTCTGTTCGAGTCCGGTAAGGCTTCCTCCAACCTCCTTTCGATCGAAAAGCCTTAAAGGTCCCCCCTTTTTGAACTCTCCCTTAGTTCCGGCGAGTCGACGCCCCTCGGTGAGCCTTCGAACCTTCTCCACTTCCCTGTTTCCGTTTTGAACATCCTTGGGGTTGGGGATGTCGGGAAAGGTCGGTGAGAGAGGTCCCCGGAGAGCGATTGAGTCGGAGAGAGCGTCGGAGAGAGAGAGAGAGAGAGGGATCTCCGAGAGCGAACAACGAGAACGCGAGAGAGAGAGAGAGGGTGGCGATGGCGCGAGTGTGATGGAACGGGCGTGAGGAGGCCGGTGCGAGACAGGATGGACGAGGCCGAGGGCAAGGATCTGAGCGCCGGCGGCTTCCTTCGGGCGAGCGGAGGCAGAGAGCAGGAACGCTGGGAGGAGGAAGAAGACCTCGACGTGGGACCCACCTCCACCTCAGCTGCCCAGTCAGCGTGGGTCCCCCTCTCCTTTTTTTTAAACCTTCTTTCGGATTCAGATGAAAGAGGAGAATGAAGAGTGCTTTTGGGCCTAATTCTTTGGGCCGGAAAATTCTGGGTTTAAAAAGAAAATTTAATTGGGCCTAATTTACTAAAATGTGTTCGATTTTGAAGTAATCAAAGGGGTGAACTCGGTTTTGGCACTTGATAAAATAAAAAGGGGTTGGGTTGTAACTTTTATAAAATAAGGGCAGTTTGTTAATTCCATAAAGAGTTGATTTGATTAAATGAAAATGGTTGGGTTTTTTAAGGATTTAGAAATATTTTATGATAATGTTTAAAAGAAAATGGTATTTGAAATATTATATGATATTATGGAACTTGAATTTTAATAAAAGAGAAATTTAGGAAAAAGAGTTTTTAAGGTTGAAAATTGTTTTGATGAATGGAGAATGGATTTAATAAAACTAAAAAGAGAGATGTGGAAAGACCTTAACCTTGTTGAGATTATTTTGATATAATAAGTAACGGGTCGATCTTGAAAAGGTGAAGTTTTATAAGTGATTTTGGGCAAGTACATTGAGAGTTATTTCTTTAAAGATGATTTGACCTAAATTGAGATTTTAAAAGAGTTTTGGAAAATCTTGGGAAAATGGCTTACCTTGCTTTTTGCTGGTCTGCACTTCCAGGTGAGTTCCTATATGAGCTCACTCAGATTCGAAGAAAGATCTCCCTGCTTGTAGCCATGTGCATACTAGGTGCTTGCATTCGTAATAAAGCATGCCATGTAGTATCCTGCTAGGATTGCACTCATGATTGAGCATTCATTTACTCATTGCTTTTGTAAATAGAACGGTCGTTATCTGTGAAGTAATTAGAGTCATTGCTAGGGTTATAGGACGACCTAGTCTCATCGGGTCCCGTCCTGAGTCAATCGAGTCATGAACTTCTTTATGTTATGAGATGCCTGAGGGCTTTATTGTGGATACGGGTTGGGCATGCGTGCCACCCGATTATGAATGAATGCATTCACGAGCTGGCCAATCTCCGCCCTATCGGAAGGGGGTGGAGGTAGGAGAGGGATATACCACTTGGTATTCGGTGCTAAGGCCTTATTATATTTATGCACTTGATCTTAGGAGCATGTTAGTGTGTTAATATTCCGCCTTGCACCTAGAAGCATCTTTATTAGGACTAGCGTGTGTATGTGTCTGCTGGTTTGGGATTATATTGCGTAGGGCTTCGATCTGACACCGCCCCAGATACATTTTTTTTAGGTTGTTTTGCAGCATGATTATTCCTTGTTTCCGTGGCGGGGGAACTCTCTTGGGCAATCTCAAAGAAATGGTTTAACTCCACTAACATTGTATATTAAATTTCAATAAATACGCTTATTGATTTGGTTTTGACTCGGCTCTGCCGTGTCACCCTCTTGTATTACACCCTGATTCTACTATTTGCATGACTGTTGGTTTTCCACGCTTAGACTTATGACAGGTACAGGGGACTTCCCCGGGGATTCCAACGATCCCTTCGAATCTTGGGTATGAAATCCCACTTGAAAACGTTAGAGTAGAATTTCAAACCTTCAACCTGTACTCGGGGCGCAAGATCCTAACGAGGGGTTTCATCCCTCGAAACGTAACCCGGGAATCATAATTCCGGGCCGTTACAAAGACGGTATCAGAGCTCTGGTTATGCAAACCGAGTATGATAGGTTGAAGTGGTTTTGAAAATGGCCCAAGGTTTTCAAATGGTTTTTCAAAATTTTTTCTAAAAAGGGAAAACTGAATTTAATATGGCTAACTCAAATGGACTAAATATGAACTTGGCTCAATAAATCTAGTAATCAAACAAAGGGAAACGAATTGGTTGTGAAGGTGCTAGACCATCCCTATTGGGTGTAGTTGGGAACGGGTAGGCAAAATATAGCATGTTCTTTACAGATGGGCCTACAAGACTCCAAGGCTTTGCGTCGTAGTGGTTGGGGTGGTGAGTTAGGTAGAGACCGTGAGGTTTTGCCCCTCCGGTTAGTCGCCCCTCGAAGGGCGGCCCATAGGATAGTTTGATTGTTGATTGTTCTATGCTGAGTGCTGTTTGCTTAAATTGGAGACCTGGCTGATATTTTGACTACGAATCACGTGTTAAATGTCTATGTGAATGGAATAGCGGGGGAGACCTTCTGCCATTATAGAGTCAGGATCCCAGTCCTTGTGGGATTGCCTTTGATCTTTTAAGCCTGACTACTTCCTTCTTCTTTTCCTGACCCCACTAAACGTGTTTATTAGGCTTTTCTCGTAATGTCAGTGTGATATATGAGTGACCACATTTGAAGTTGTATTGGAGTACGCCGTTTACCAGAGCCTTTTTGATGCGACCCGAAGATCGAACCAACAAGTTTCAAAACTTCAACCGAGCACGAGAACAAAATTTGACACACGCGACTCTTTTATTTGGATTTTTGTAGATTTATGAGAAAAATAAAAACAAGATATGGATGGCTAAATCGATGAGCATCTCACCCATAGATTTACCAAACTCGCTCTCTCACTCGTCGACATCTCACTCCCGAGTAATCAAGTCTTTGTTTGAACAACTCTAACAAGCATCTCACCGGAAAGAGTTAGACAAACGGGATCATTCCTCGGCCTCTCACTCCGGAATGGGGTGTCAAGATGGCATCTCACCAAATCAACAAAACACACACCTTTTCCAAAAATTCTCAACTCAAATCTTATTTCTTATGACAACGGTTTAGGCATTTTATAGCCAAAGAACAACCAACAATTAAACAACAAATTAAAGACGGATAAGATGAAAAGTTTCTCGGAATTGATGAAGAAATGTGGACAGCCTCATGTCGGAAAATGAAGGGTCGGTTGTCCTCATAAAGTGTAGAAAACCATCAATTCCCATTGGATGAAGACCCTTCGATACATTGTTGTAAAGAGGAGTGAATCGAGTATGAAATATAACGAAATAGATCAAACCAGACTTAGGCCTCAGCAAATAAATACAAGACTCCTCCAATGCAGTAAGAGAAAGTCAGGATCGAATCCACGAGGAAGCACGTCAGCAATTCTCAGGTAGCTGTAAATTCTCACAGAAGCAGCAGAAAGACAGAAACATAGAAAAGGAAAGAAAGAAACAAATAAACCCGGCAAGGGTAACTAAAATAAAAGCAAAGAACAAACTAAAGACAGAAAGTAAAGCAAAAGAAGTAAAGAACAAAGCAAAACAGAAGCAAAGCAGAAACTAAAAGCAAGGACACAGAAGCTACTCGATCTCGACAAAGAAAGTAAGACAGAAACTTGCAGAAAGTGAAAATCGACGAAAACAGACGAAAACCAACTCGACCTAGACCAGCACTACTCGAGATCGACCACACTCTCCTCGATCTCCACCAAGCTTTCGTCTATGTCGACAAGAAACAGTAAACACAACTTTGCAGATTCTCGACAGAATTAAGAAATTTAACAGAAATAAACTTCAATATATTTAAAATACTTCCAAAGCCAAGGTATCAACACCACAACGATAACCATGCAAAACAACACATAAAGGCATAAAAGATCATGTTTTCCATCAAATAACTTTCGTCATTAACAAATAGGCATATAGAGGCTCTCGCATAAACCCTAATTGTTACTAACCCTTTTTCACATAATTAATCCAAGTTGCATTAAGATCACTTTCGCTTCAATAACACAAACAAGGATCACCTTCAACTCTCGCAAAAGAATCATGCTCATAGGGATAGAAGATGAATCACACAAAAGATCTGACCTTGATCGCATCGCCTCACATGGCCACCGTTGGGCTCACCCTAGCCCCAGAAGTGGGTGGACTACTCACGCATCATCGCAATTGCAGACATCGATTGATGAAAAGAAACTTGCATTAACTAAATTCAAAGCCTTTTACAATCTCGGCAATCAACTTTCGCAGAAAGCCAAAACCCTAAAAACCTTAGAACTCCTAAACTACTCTGTTTAATTGTATCTCTGAACTTGAATTCGAATAAAACTGAGCCCCCTAGGGCCTTATTTATAGCCTTCATTCCCTAGCTATTCTAGGAAAGAAGATATCTACTTTTATCTAAAACTTTAAGGATAAATAAAAGACATAATGGAATTAAATCAACTAGGAAAAGATAAAACTAATTATGGTAGGTCTTCGTGATGTGATCGATCTTGTCACCTTGGATAGAAATTGATCAACTTTGGATAGAATCTTCCGCCTTCGCGCCCAAGCAATCCAAATCCGAGTAGAGTTGATCAATCCGCGTCGAGCAGCTTCTGGAAGTCTGGTCGACCTCGACAAGGGTCTTGTCGATCTCGACAAGGGACCTTGGTCGACTTGGCTTGGTTCGTCGTCTCGGCTAGCTGGTGCTCGACGGACTCGGACATGGCTCCTGGCGCTCGTCGACCTCGAGTAGTCCTAGTCGATGTCGAGTAGGATGGGTCATCGACATGGTCTCCTTGGGTTGGTGTGCTGGACTGGCTCGGACAAGGACTCAGGCGCTCGTCGACCTCGACAAAGGCTCCTCGAGGTCGAGTTGGGTGGTGCCCCTTCCTTTCCGCTCCCGCGAGTTGCTTCATCCGCTGGCAGCGAGTTGCCTCTTCCGCGGCAGCGAACGGTCCGCTGCAGCGAGTCGAGTCGCTCGCAGCGAGTCTCGCCTGGTCGTCCTTGGCTCCTTTCCTTGTCGACTCCGGATATGGTTTCTGGGCTTCGTCGACCTCGACCAGTGCTTGTCGAGATCGAGTAGAGTCCGGAGCTCGGGTTGGTCTGTCTTGCTCGACCAGCTCTGCTCGACAAGGCGATGCTCGGACAGGCTCGTCTAGGTCGAGTAGGCCTACTCGAGATCGAGTACCCTCGACTCTCAGACTTGTTCCGCTGCTTTGACCTTGGACATCTGTAGTGGTTTTCCGAGCTTTTTCGACCTTCTGTAGAATTGCTGTAAAATGCCTCGATTTCTGTGAATTAAACAGAAACTGGTGTAGATTCCATAATTTGACAAATAAACATAAAGTACATGGATTCTGTACTAACTTAGCCCAAATGAATGCAATGTATACAGAAATCGATATAAAAGTTACTATAAAACATGGCAGATTCAGCTCACAACAAACACCCCATACTTAAGCTTGCTTGTCCTCAAGCAATATTTTTTATTTGTCATTCAGGGGAAGAACTCAAACTCTTAACATCTTAGATTCATTCTTATATGTCCCTGCAATCAATTACCATCTTTGAAAAGGTACTAGTGTCACAGATTCATGCATGTGCAAATATATCAAAGCAACATCTACTCACAAAAGGAGGGTTATGCATAAACATTCATAAGTGACAAAGCATTGATAATCAAGAAGACTTTAATTTAAGCTCATGAAGGAGTAGATTGGTAAAAGGCTAAAGGTGGGCAATTTTTGGCAATGTGGTGCTTTTGATCTGGGGAAATGGATTACTTTCAAACTTTGAGTTTCATTCCACATTCTTTCTCCTTTTGATTCATCACCTTTCATATTGCTTTTCTCAATAATAATGCTTTTACCTCTCTGACCTCAGCACTGCCTTCTTGCGAGTCACAAACATGGGTGTCATGAATGGCCCCGGATACTTAGTGCTTTGGACTCCTCACAATGTGTCCCATCCCTCCAAACTATTATCTTAGAGAGCAGGGTCAATCTACCTTTATCTCCTGAGGTGATTGGACTTTCTTTCACTCATTAAATTTTCCATATTTTTCAAACACTTTCCTTCCAAACTCCAATTATGATAACAACACAAACACCATATAACATCTCCATAATGTAACATCATTCTCAACATAATCCCCGGATAAGGTAAAGAATGGCAAATATTTAGAACATGTGGAGCAATAATATATGAAATAAGGCATATTATGGCTTTTTGTGATGCATAAGCATAGGTAAGGCTAGGATTTAACAATATGAGCATTATATGGAAATATAAAGTCCTCCATCATCTTATCCTGCAACATGTCAAAAGCAATTTCAAATTTTACCTCCTTTCATGGTTTTCAAGAAATAATGCACTTCATTGTGACTTCCCTTTACTAGGCAATTTCATGCTATATCTCTAATGAATCCAATTTTGCATTGTCGAGTTTAATATAAGCTTCCATGACATTAATCAAAATTTTCCAAAATTTTTAATGGGGGTCATTTTTCTCAAATTTTGGAAATCATGCATATAAGCACATAAATAAATAATGCATTCCAAAATATAGCCATGTAGCAATTCCAAGAAATAATGCATATATGTAAAATACGATCAAATAAATCAAATATGCACGTAGTAAGCTCTTCCCTCACCCCATACTTAAACATTACAGTGTCCTCACTGTATAAAAAATAAGGTAAGGGTAAAGAAAGACACTCACAAGACAAATGTGCCGAGCCTCAAAATATTGAATGGAGCACCTCCTAGGCCTATTAAGACTTGGTTCTATCCATTGACCTAAAAAGTAGAAGACATATACCCAAAATAGCAAAAATAAAAGTGTTCAAAACCAAAACAAAAAAACAAAGTCTCAAATGTCCTAAAAAGTCTTTGTACATGCTCTAGATTTTATAGTCGCTAGGCCGACTTTCCATTAATGCTCAAGGTGGCATCTGCAGGGCCCATGAAGCTTGGGCCTCAAATAAGACTCCATTCTTGTCCATCAGCTGTAATCCTCCAGAATGGATCTTGTTCACCACGAACGGTCCCATCCGCTTCTTGTTGAATTTGTTGGGAAACCAATGATCCTTTGATTTAGAGACATAGAGCTTGTCTCCAACTTCATATTCCTTAGGCTCATCATTGGAAATCCTGCACAATCGCACATACCAAGGCAGACCTCTCCCATGTATAGATAAATCTTTGATGGAAATAGGAGAAGAAAGATCCATACCTTGACTCACCTTTGCGGAGACGGAATCGGGGACCACTGTATTTGGTCGATCTCGACTAGGGTTAGTCGATCTCGACAAGTCTGCTGGTCCTGGTGGTGGTCTGGTCGAAGATTCAGAAGTCAACGAAGACAGGGTATGGTCGATCTCGACGAGCGTGGTCGACCTCGACAAGGGCTCTGGTCCTGGTGTCTGCAGCGTCGAGGAAGATATCGTCGAGGTGGACGTGGTCTTGTCGATCTCGACAAGGCTACTCGAGGTCGAGTAGCCTTCTCCTCCTGGTGGCTTCTGTGTCGAGGAAGAGGAAGCCGAGTCAGCAGCGGGCTTGTCGATCTCGACAAGAGTGGTCGATGTCGACGAAGATTCTGGCTCTTGTGTAGTCAGCGTCGAGGAAGGCTGAGTCGACGTAGGGCGCTGGTGGTCGACCTCGACAAGCCTACTCGAGGTCGAGTAGGGTGGCTCCTCCGGTTTGCTGCTCGACGAAGCAGGCTCTAGTGGAGTCTCCTTGGTCTGGTCGAGATCGACTAGGGTTCTACACGAGGCCGAGGAGCCCTGGTCGATCTTGACCCCATACATAGCTCCTGTCAAGGCATCCGAGAAATAATTAATCCACAACGACTTACCTTGGTCTGTGTCGATTGGATTTTCTGTGTTCTCCTTGAGGATTGCCATGATTTCCTCCACCTGGGCCTCCATGTCCCTCTTTTCTATCTCCTCAGGGGTCATATTTCTGACCTTGGGTTCCCCGCAGGTGATGTAGCCAACGGAGATAGATTTGACCTCTTCCATTGGACCTGTATGCCTTTCAGTCTTATTGAAGGAATACTCAATTACCTCATCGCTGATGTTGAAGGTGAGCACTCCTTTCCTTACGCTTATGTTGGCATCCACTGTCGCCAAGAATGGTCTTCCTAAAATAATTGGACAAGCAGGATCTTCTTGCATATCAACAACTAGAAAATCAGAAGGGACGAAGAATTTACCTACTTGTACTGGGACGTTGTCCACCATGCCTGTTGGAATGACCACCGTGTTATTGGCCATGTAAAGTCTAGCATCCACAGGCTCTAAGGCACCTATCTTAATCTTGGACCAAATTGTCAAAGGCATTATACTCACACTAGCTCCAAGATCACATAGGGCATTAATTTTGTATGGACCAAATCCAATAGTTATAGCAAACTTATCTGGATCCGGCCTCTTCTCCAATATGTCCAGATGGCTGCACTCCTCTGTGATTTCCGCCATCGATCGCTTTTTGCTCAGAATCTTCTTCAGGAACTTGACATAAGATGGCATTTCATTGAGAGCTTCTGTGAAGGGGATGGTGACATTGAGCTTCTGAAGCATCTTGATGAAACGCTGAAACTTTTTCTCCGCTGGATCCTTTAGAGATTTTGTGGGGAAAGACAGCTTCTTTTTCTGAGTCGGAGCCAGAACAGACGTCGGAGTTGCTGCAGATTTCTCGACCAGGGGCTCCTCGATGTCGACCACGGTCTTGTCGAGATCGACTGGATTGGGTGCAGTCGAGTTGCTGTTTGGCGCAGACGAGGATTCTGGAATCTTCTCCTCGAGGTCGACGAAGGTTTTGTCGAGATCGACCACGGCCTTGTTGAGATCGACCACGGCCTTGTCGAGGTCGACTTGCTGTTCCTCGTCATTCTGCTGTTTTCCGACCTCTGGCTCTTGCAGTTGATGACCGCTTCTGAGTTTTATAGCAGCGATGTGTCCAGTCTTTCCCTTAGAATTTGGTTCTGAAGATCCAGGGAGTGCACCTGACTGTCTGGGGATTCCCGCTGCTTGCTGACCAATCTGTGTATCAACTGTTTTCCGCCAGGTATCAATTTCCCCAAGCCTAGAGTTGACACCTTGCATCTGAGTATAGACGGAGTTGAAAGATTGCCTAGTTTCTGAGTGGTTTCTCCGTATCTCCTCCATGACTGTCTGTATATCATCCTTTTTCTGGTCCCTTTCTGGATGTCCTGGAGCTCTGTAGGGCGGGGGATTCCTAGGGACTCCTTGGTTCCATTGTGGTTGCTGAAACCTTTGGTCCCCCATGTAGCGACTGGGACCCCCTGCGTAAGCTGCATCCTCATGGTGCTCTGCCATCCTGACTTGCTCTGTGTGTGGGCACTCAGGAGTGGTGTGCCTTTGCGATCCGCATTCTATGCACGGCTGGTTGACAGAGAGATACTTTACTTGCTTGATGACCTTCCTATTTTGGTCTCTGTAGTATTGCTCCCTAACATCAGGATCAATCTCCTTTGCTGGCTCATAGAGAGGCATAGATGGTGCTGTCCTGGCATATGAATTCTCCTCATAGTTTGAAGTAGACCCATATTTGTTGTCGTAGTTGGTGAGCTTGTCTAGCACACCCCAGGCGTCGATTGGCGGCATCGTCAGATACTCATAGCGAGTATACTGGTTGATCATGTCCTTAGTCACTTGATCAAGAGAATTGAAGAAGATCTCCTGAATGACGTAGGGTGGCTGTCCATGAGTAGGGCAAGATCGCAGCAGTTCTTTGTAGCGTTCCCATGCCCTTGCCAGCGGTTCCCCTTTCTGTTGTTTAAAGGCGGTGATTTTCTGGCGGAGAAGTGCTGTCTTGGCAGGTGGGAAGAACTTGTTGAGAAACTCTTGCTCTACTTGGGCCCATGTGGTAAGTGATCTTGGTTTCAGCCCTTCTAGCCATTTCAGTGCAGGTCCAGCGAGCGACCAGCGGAAAGCTTTCATCTTGACATATAATCCAGAGTTGTACCTTCAGCAAGAGTACGGCACATATCATGAAAATTAGTAATATGTTAAAGAGGACACTCATTAAATCTGCCATAAAAGGCATTATTTTTAAGCTCTATAAGAAATTGAGTGCGAATTTCAAAAGAGTATTCAGGGATTAGAATCGCCGATTCAGGCACGACGAACGTTGGATGCATATAATCCTCTGCAGTGGTTGGGTACTGGGCAAGCTCAGCTTCTGCTTGCCTTGCGCGCTCAGCTGTTTGTTCCCTCGCTGTCCACTCATTGGCGATAGCGGCATCCTTTTCGGCTAGTTCCCTGGTAAGCCTAGCGATCAACTGTTCCTGTGTTTCAGCGGCCGCCATGATCCTTTTGAGTTTAGAGTGGATGTGTAGGTAGCGCTCCGGTTCGTCCAAGCTGTCAAACTCAGGTGTTTGACCAGAACGACGCATACACCTGCGAATTCACTCAAGAGAAAAGTGAGAACTGACTACCTAAGGCGCGAATGATTGCTTCCCCGGCAACGGCCCCAATTTGTTGTAAAGAGGAGTGAATCGAGTATGAAATATAACGAAATAGATCAAACCAGACTTAGGCCTCAGCAAATAAATACAAGACTCCTCCAATGCAGTAAGAGAAAGTCAGGATCGAATCCAAGAGGAAGCACGTCAGCAATTCTCAGGTAGCTGTAAATTCTCACAGAAGCAGCAGAAAGACAGAAACACAGAAAAGGAAAGAAAGAAACAAATAAACCCGGCAAGGGTAACTAAAATAAAAGCAAAGAACAAACTAAAGACAGAAAGTAAAGCAAAGGAAGTAAAGAACAAAGCAAAACAGAAGCAACGCAGAAACTAAAAGCAAGGACACAGAAGCTACTCGATCTCGACAAAGAAAGTAAGACAGAAACTTGCAGAAAGTGAAAATCGACGAAAACAGACGAAAACCAACTCGACCTAGACAAGCACTACTCGAGATCGACCACACTCTCCTCGATCTCGACCAAGCTTTCGTCTATGTCGACAAGAAACAGTAAACACAACTTTGCAGATTCTCGACAGAATTCAGAAATTTAACAGAAATAAACTTCAATATATTTAAAAGACTTCCAAAGCCAGGGTATCAACACCACAACGATAACCATGCAAAACAACACATAAAGGCATAAAAGATCATACTTTCCATCAACTAACATTCGTCATTAACAAATAGGCATATAGAGGCTCTCGCATAAACCCTAATTGTTACTAACCCTTTTTCACATAATTAATCCAAGTTGCATTAAGATCACTTTCGCTTCAATAACACAAACAAGGATCACCTTCAACTCTCGCAAAAGAATCATGCTCATAGGGATAGAAGATGAATCACACAAAAGATCTGACCTTTATCGCATCGCCTCACATGGCCACCGTTGGGCTCACCCCAGCCCCAGAAGTGGGTGGACTACTCACGCATCATCGCAATTGCAGGCATCGATTGATGAAAAGAAACTTGCATTAACTAAATTCAAAGCCTTTTATAATCTCGGCAATCAACTTTCGCAGAAAGCCAAAACCCTAAAAACCTTAGAACTCCTAAACTACTCTGTTTAATTGTATCTCTGAACTTGAATTCGAATAAAACTGAGCCCCCTAGGGCCTTATTTATAGCCTTCATTCCCTAGCTATTCTAGGAAAGAAGATATCTACTTTTATCTAAAACTTTAAGGATAAATAAAAGACATAATGGAATTAAATCAACTAGGAAAAGATAAAACTAATTATGGTAGGTCTTCATGATGTGATAGATCTTGTCTCCTTGGATAGAACTTGATCAACTTTGGATAGAATCTTCCGCCTTCGCGCCCAAGCAATCCAAATCCGAGTAGAGTTGATCAATCCGCGTCGAGCAGCTTCTAGAAGTCTGGTCGACCTCGACAAGGGTCTTGTTGATCTCGACAAGGGACCTTGGTCGACTTGGCTTGGTTCGTCGTCTCGGCTAGCTGGTGCTCGACGGAATCGGACATGGCTCCTGGCGCTCGTCGACCTCGAGTAGTCCTAGTCGATGTCGAGTAGGATGGGTCATCGACATGGTCTCCTCGGGTTGGTGTGCTCGAATGGCTCGGAAAAGGACTCAGGCGCTCGTCGACCTCGACAAAGGCTCCTCGAGATCGAGTTGGGTGGTGCCCCTTCCTTTCCGCTCCCGCGAGTTGCTTCATTCGCTGGCAGCGAGTTGCCTCTTCCGCGGCAGCGAACGGTCCGCTGCAGCGAGTCGAGTCGCTGGCAGCGAGTCTCGCCTGGTCGTCCTTGGCTCCTTTCCTTGTCGACTCCGGACATGGTTTCTGGGCTTCGTCGACCTCAACCAGTGCTTGTCGAGATCGAGTAGAGTCCAGAGCTCGGGTTGGTCTGTCTTGCTCGACCAGCTCTGCTCGGCAAGGCGATGCTCGGACATGCTCGTCTAGGTCGAGTAGGCCTACTCGAGATCGAGTACCCTCGACTCTCGGACTTGTTCCGCTGCTTTGACCTTGGACTTCTGTAGTGGTTTTCCGAGCTTTTCCGACCTTTTGTAGAATTGCTGTAAAATGCCTCGATTTCTGCGAATTAAACAGAAACTGGTGTAGATTCCATAATTTGACAAATAAACATAAACTACATGGATTCTGTACTAACTTAGCCCAAATGAATGCAATGTATACAGAAATCGATATAAAAGTTACTGTAAAACATGGCAGATTCAGCTCACAACATACATCTCATAGTGCGAGGGCCGGATCGACCAAGGCTCGAGCTTTCGAACACTCTTTTTGTGGGACTAAGTTTTGTGGTTTATGAAAACAGAAAAGAACGGATATGTGGAGCAAGATTCGCAGGCCTCTCACCCCTGTACCCCCTACACTCGATCTCAATCCTCTCGGAATCGCACTCCGAGGATCTCGACCCTTTGACACCTTCGCCTCTCACTAGGGTGTCACCCTCGGTCTCTCACCAAAGGGTTCGCTCTTAGCCTCTCACCAAGAACTTGATCCTTAACCCGGAATCATAGGAAGCTATTAGTGGCTCAAACTTTAACTCAACTAAACTTGACTTGATTTAAAATGAAAGTTTTACAAGAAATATATAGGATGAAAATATAGCCCCCAAGCATCGCTAATCGATGTGGGATTTATTTCAATAGAAATAAAAGCATGAAAATCATTCAGATTTTAACTTCTGAAAAGAATGTCGAATTCGAGCATCTTCAAGGCTGATTTAGGAGATGAGTTCTTCATAGAAGTTGTAGCCGCTTAAAATAGCTTTCCAAAAAGTGCTTAACGGCTTCAATCGGAATTTTATGCAGCCCAAGAGAGCCAAAATACGACGGTGTCGCCACGCAGTTTTCTCAAACGAGGGTTGATGTTTGGCTCTATCGACAAAGCTTTGTAAGATAAAGCCATTGAACTCATTGACGATTAGGATCACATCATCCTCCTCCCCTTGAAAAGGATTCGTCCTCGAATCCGTGATGGAAACGAGTGACTTCTTCGAAAATGCTTCTTCTTCCTTGATCGGATCTTGAATCCCCTCTTCTTCATGAATCGTGTAAGGCAAGCAACTGTGAATGAAAGGGGTTGCTTCCAACCACTTAGTCGACATGGAATTAAGAAAGATAGGTACCTCGGCTGACGTCCTTTTCTCCTTCATGGAAAGCGCAGCATTAGGAAGTTGGATGATTTCGTCGTCTTTCTTAAGCTCAGGCATCACCTTTGTAGTTTCAATCGGAACATCCTTGGACTTGCCTTCCTTGACCTCAAGTATCACACCCATGGCCATAGAGGATGTCGTTGTTGAAGAGAGAGGGGGTGGTGTTGTGGGCTTTGATAGATTCGACCCCAATGGGATGACGACTTTTCGCATTTCTTGTACTTGTTGCATTGAGTCTTCCGCGAGCTTGCGGATCTCTTTCCATGGTGGTTCTGTTGTGAGCTGAATCTGCCATGTTTTACAGTAACTTTTATATCGATTTCTGTATACATTGCATTCATTTGGGTTTAAATAGTACAGAACCTATGTAGTTTATGTTTAGTTGCCAAAATTATGGAATCTACACCAGTTTCTGTTTAAATCGCAGAAATCGAGGCGTTTACAGCAATTCTACAGAAGGTCGGAAAAGCTCGGAAAACCACTACAGAAGTCCAAGGTCAAAACAGTGGAACCAGTCAAATCAAGCCAGGAACCCAGGCTACTCGATCTCGAGTAGGCCTGGTCGACATAGACAAGCCATGGCCGAGCAGCCTTGGTCGACAAGGCTTGATCGAGCGAGCCAGCCAAACCAAGCTCCGGACCCTACTCGACCTCGACAAGCCCTCGTCAAGGTCGACGAAGCCCAGACGCCCACGTCCGGAGTCGACGAGGAGAGCTGCCCGAGAAGCCGAGGACATAGCCGAGGACATAGCCGAGGACGACCAGGCGAGACTCGCTGCCAGCGACACCACTCGCTGCCGCGAAAAGGACCAGTCGTTGCCGCGGACCAAGCCACTCACTGCCAGCGGAAGAGCCAGCTCGAGAACCCGAGTCACCTCTACTCGATCTCGACTAACCTTTGTCGAGATCGACAAGCCGCCCTGAGCCGTGTCCGAGCAACCCGAGGAGATCTACCCGAGGAGGTCCAGTCGATGACTCAACTCTACTCGAGATCGACTAGGCTAACTCGAGATCGACAAGAGCCTAGTGAGCCAACTCCGAGCCACATCGAACAGATTCAAGCCGAGCCGAGAAGCCGTACTCGAGGTCGAGTAGACCTACTCGAGGTCGAGTAAGGCAGTGTCCAGAATCTTCTCGACTAGCCCTGTCCGAGTAGAGTTGACGTTGCTTGGTCGTGAAGGCGGAAATTTCTATCCCGATCTATCATGTTCTATCTATGGAAGGCGATCTATCAACATGAAGACATACTACCATATTTAGTTTTATCTATTCCTTTTAGATTTAATTCCATTATGACATTTATTTATCCTTAAGCATTTTAGATATAATTTTAGATAGAGATAGATATCTTCTTTCCTAGAATAGCTAGGGAATGAAGCTTATAAATAAAGCCCATGGGGCTCAGTTTTATGCATTCAATTTCAGGGAGAATTAGTTAGTTCCATTCAGAGATACAGTTTAGGAGTTTAAGGTTTTTAGGGTTTTGGTTTACAGCGAAAGTTGATTGCCAAGATTGTAAAGGCTTTGAATATAGTTTATGCAACTTTCTTTTCATCAATCAATGTCTTTTGTTGCAATGAGGCGTGAGCAGTCCACCCACTTCTGGGGCTGGGGTGAGCCCGACGGTGGCCATGTGAGGCGATGCGATAAAGGTCAGATCTTTTGTGCGATTCATCTTCTATCCCTATAAGCATGATTCTTTTGCGAGAGTTGAAGGTGATCCTTGTTTGTATTATTGAAGCGAAAGTGATATTAATCCAACTTGGATTAATTATGTGAAAAAGGGTAGGTAACAATTAGGGTTTATGCGAGAGCCTCTATATGCCTATTTGTTAATGACGACAGATATTTGATGGAAAGCATGATCTTTTATGCCTTTATGTGTTGTTTTGCATGGTTACCGTTGTGGTTTTGAAACCCTAGCCTTGGGAGTCTTTTTATATATTGAGTTTATTTTCCGTCAAAAAGCTGAGTTTGGGTTTTGAGCAATTGCAATATACATTCCTTTAAATTTCTGTTCTTGTCGACATAGAGTAGGACTTGGTCGAGATAGAGTACGGTTCTTGTCGATCTCGAGGAGAACTGGTCTAGGTCGAGTTGAAGTTTCTGCCCTTTGTCGATTTTTTGTTGTCTGTCTTTGCTTTCCTTTGTCGAAGTCGAGTAGTAGTGGTCGAGATCGAGTTGACTTGCCTTTGTCGAGTTGCTTCGTTTTCGATTCTGAGTTACTGTTGTCGACTGTCTTTGTCTATCTAGAGTTGCTGTTTGTCGAGATCGACCAGTGTGTTGCCTTGCTTTTATTTGCTACTTTGCTTCTGTTTTGCTTTGTTATTTGCTTTCATTTTAGTTGCCCTTTCCGGGTTTATTTGTCTTTTCTGCTTCTGTGTTTCTGTGCTTTTCTGCTGTGTCTGTGAGAATCTGATAGCTACCTGAGAACTGCTGACGTGCTTCCTCGTGGATTCGATCCTGACTTTCTCTTACTACAACGGGAGGAAGTCTTGTATTTATTTGGTGAGACAGGGAAGTCAGTCTGATCTATATTTCATATTTATTTCAATACTTGACCAACTCCTGCAACAACAGGTTCAACCTTCTTCTTTCGCCGAGCCTTATCCTCTCGAGCCCTTCTCTTTCGATATCTCCTCCAGAGCTCTTGATCAACTACATCATATATAGCACCATCCATGTCGCTCCAACGAAGATACCCATCATTATAGGCTCGAATGGCCCATCGGATGTACTCTTCAGAAAAAGGCTTGGAATTCGCCTTCTCGAACATTTTGACTAAGAGCAAACAACTCGGATATCGAAAGCTCGATGGACTCGAGTCGATTAGCTCTGATACCACTTGATGAGACCCGAGGGCCGGATCGACCAAGGCTCGAGCTTTCGAACACTCTCTTTGTGGGACTAATTTTTGTGGTTTATGAAAACAGAAAAGAAGGGATATGTGGAGCAAGATTCGCATGCCTCTCACCCCTGAACCCCCTACACTCGATCTCAATCCTCTCGGAATCGCACTCCGAGGATCTCGACCCTTTGACACCTTCGCCTCTCACTAGGGTGTCACCCTCGGTCTCTCACCAAAGGGTTCGCTCTTAGCCTCTCACCAAGAACTCGATCCTTAACCCGGAATCATAGGAAGCTATTAGTGGCTCAAACTTTATCTCAACTCAACTTGGCTTGATTTAAAATGAAGTTCTTACAAGAAATATATAGAATGAAAATGTAGCCCCCAAGCATCGCTAATCGATGTGGGATTTATTTAAAAAGAAATAAAAGCATGAAAATCATTCAGATTTTAACTTCTGAAAAGAATGTCGAATTCGAGCATCTTCAAGGCTGATTTAGGATACGTATTCTTCATAGAAGTTGTAGCCGCTTAAAATAGCTTTCCAACAAGTGCTCAAAGGCTTCAATCAGAATTTTATGCAGCCCAAGAGAGCCCAAATACGACGGTGTCGCCACGCAGTTTTCTCAAACGAGGGTTGATGTTTGGCTCTAGAGACAAAGCTTTGTAAGATAAAGCCGTTGAACTCATTGACGATTAGGATCACATCACTTTTACTACCATACTCGAGAGTTACGCGAATATTTCATGGGAAACAAGTCATGGGGATTTATGGAAGTGAGTCAGAGTCGCCCTTGTAGATCTCTGTCGGGTTATCTTAGTTGCTTCACCCATGATTGTATGATTCCATATGTACTACCCCTGGACTTACGGATTGATCCTTAGTGTGAAATTGTGCCCACATGTCTTGATGTCCATGTTTAGCCATTGCTTAGGTCTGTGTTACATTTTATGCCTATATCATCCTAGTATGATCTACTTAGCATGTGCATTGTTATACTAATGCTTGAATGTATGTGTCATATGTTAGGGAGCTACCTAATTCTATGTAAATAGGCTCATGATAGTGTGATCGTTTCATTTCGATATCATGTTAGAGTGAGTCTTTACTTGATAAATGCGTGTTACAACTTGATTTCATTGGTTCCCCGCATCATCATACTAATGATTGATTAAACACATATGTCGCAAGTTATAAACTCGCATGATGTTTACTCTCTATCTCTTGGATTAGGATCATGATAGTGTGGCCCTTAGCATGTTAGTCTCACTCTTGTTACTCCTTGTGCCTATATGACCGCTAAACCATAGCATGCTTACCTTTCTGACTTCCGTGATGTTTTCTTCTGCTCGGGGGTACCCTCTCGTACTTCCCTGAATGTATGGCTTGATATTTGGTGCATGTACCGTTTAGATATTTGCATGGATCCATAACTGTCTATCATCATATCCAAGTTAGCTATCTTGCTTTAAGCCCATGTTATACTCCGCTATATGTCTATCATGCTTCTAGATCATTACGTTATGGCTTATTTGACTCTTTGCAAACTGTTGTGCTAATCGAATGAATGTATGTATGAATCATGAGTTAGTATCATGTTTTCGCAAATAAACGAAACCTAAATGCTAGGGTGAGTCTAGTCGAAGTACCTTGATTGTATTCATGTTCGATATGTGCCGGTAGTATCCTATATGGCTTATGAATTCCAATATGACTCGTTGAGTGATAAATTGTCATGCTTGCTTCATCACGTGAATATGATTGTCCCATGATGTGATAGTTGTTGTGCCATTTCATGTACTCCTATGACGGTTTATTCCTAGCATTTTTATAATCTATCGTCAGTGATGTTCTCTTGTTCACTCTGTAAAGATACCAATGTCTTACCATGTATCGCTAGCATCATGTAGGATCACAATGTGACTTGATATATCCTTGTGTTAAATACGTGCACCGGTTATATACTGTCAATCTATACATGGACTTGCATGCTTTATATTCATGCGAAGTTGTGTTGCATGAAGCTCATGTTGTCGTTTCCGCCATATTCCCCCCCCCCCCCCCCGTGTCCTCATATGGTCACGTTACGATTGGTTGACCCCTTAAATGCATTCGTGCTAGTTGCCAAATGAACATGTAATCTATGCTGCATAGCTATGCATCTTATGGTGTTAAAATAGATCTTATAGGACCCATGAATTATTGCTTGTGTGTATTCATGCCCTACTTGCATTATGATATGCTCTTTCGTGGAATAGACTTCGCAAAGTCTTGTATTCTTTCCAACATCTCTAATGTGCGATTTTTTTTAACAGGTTAGGAATTGATAGACTCAGCTATAGAGCTAGTGCCTATTTTCAACGCATGTTAAACATTAGGTGATTATCAATGTGTGCCTATCATCTCATCACTCGATGTTATTTTCGCATGTCCCCCGACATTCTTAATGCTTCTGCAAACGAATAATCTGGCACCTCACATGTCCACGCACACATCACGATAGCTATAAAGCACTCGCATGATTACCTTTGCATACATAGTATAGCTTACCGTCCCCTTGAATCATGATAACTTATGAGCATTGTCCTGTTTCACACTATGATATGCGCATGACTCCTTCATCACAACTACTTATATCTCTTTTATATGTGCCAGTGTTTGGGTGCAATAGTAGTCTTGCTTAAACTTCTATGACTCGTCCTACTATTATGTGGAGTTGCTCGATGCATCTTATTCATATACATATGTGATTGTCATATAGTACGTTGTAAAATATATGTCTGCAGAGATATGACTTATAAGATCGAATGCTCAACTTGCATCTCATGCAGCTACTCTTGTCATAGGTTGTGATAGCCTTGCTATACTCTCTCTACATGATCTTATGACTGTTCAAGCATGTTAGATATTGTTAGTCCAGTTAGAATGATATGCCTCCACAGAGTTGTCTCATGCTAAGTATGATTAGTGGCATGCGTATGAGTGTTCTCATCTGAATTGTTGTCCTTATCACATGATTGCCCTTCCGATGCTTAATTGGATAAATTCATATTTTGGTGGGATATGTGTTAATTAGAAATTGAGTATCTCGTTGCGTGTTATACCCTACGACATGGTAGATGCATATACACGTGAAATGTGATTTTGGTGTTAAATTATTCCTCAACAATTATCCTTGATTACGCTCATTCCTTGGATCATTGACAAGATATTACTAGTATCATGGAGGAGTGCTTCCCAACCATAGCACATTATATGCTGACATCCCGCACTTACCCTATCATAAGAATGTTGTTGTTGCATGACTTGGTTTTTTATACGGCTTTATATGGTCTTTTCATGGTTCTAGTCCGATGGATATGAAACATCTCGATAGGTCTATATATGATTCCACATTAATTATGACTTGCCTATGTGTACCTGTCAGTCTGTCATGAACAATTTACCCTACGTGTAATGCTTTGTGCTTTTTACTAGATTTTGCATAAGCTTTGTGCCGCACCAACCTATTATTGCATTCGTATATACATGTTTCTTATACATATCAAGCTTGTCTAATATATGAAATGAAAAGTTGCTAGCTAGCCTCTTATGCCCCTATTTGTTAACATCTCTCATCAAGGTAGGTGCATGTTAGTGTTCAGTGATGTGACTAGTTTACTCCACAAATGGTATGTGTCTTGCTTGCTGCACTTGTGACCTCGTAGATTTCCATAAGGGCAGCTTACTTCTTCTTGGGTTGGGATCATGTTTCTTTTTCGCCGTGTCATCATCAGTTGGTCTGTGTTCGGTTCCGTGGGGAGTCCGGGTTGTTCTCCTTGTCTCTCCCCTATCTCCACTAACTTAAAAGTTGCTTGCAATACTTTGACAAACGATGGCGTAGAGAAGAGCACGTTTAGCCAAATAGAACGGGAGCAGCGCAGTGGAAGCACGGTGGGCCCATAAACCCCAGGTCCCAGAACTGACATATTGATTCTTGGAATGATGAACTGGTAGTGGACGTTACGTGGTTAACTTCTACATATGATGATGAATTTTAGTGCTTTGGTGTTCTTATCTGACTGACCTTGTAATATGATTGGTGTTCTGTGTTGGTAAGCCTTGCTTGTTTCTTTTACGCATGGAACGTGAACTATACCTGCTGAGATCCTGGCCTTGTGTTTAGTAATCAAGATATTATGTGCCCCGCTAATATGTGACAATATGTTATTGTGATGTTGGCTTGATATTACGCTTGCTCGAATTATTATTAGCATGAGGTTATGTGGTAACTTGTCTTGCTATATCGATACCTAATATTCTGCAATACTTGTTGAGCATGATAGTATCTTAGGATTTATGACATGTGACCGTTTTGGAAAAATAAGAGATAATGATGTATAAACTTAGTGTGAAATCATGTTATATGCTGATATGAAATACTTGGAAATTAATTGATAGTAGAGTGTAGAGTCCATAATATAAGGTGCATGTTATCCTGATATAATGATATACGATGTCCTATTAACTTAAATGTTGCCGTGATTATATTTTGTGCTTGCTATTTTGTTAGACTTTGCTATTGCTGAACCATGAAAGCATGACAGGTTCTATGTTGATAACTTGAACATTGACTTGCTGAAATGTGATTGTGGCGATACCTCTATGCATTGGTCTTTCGAAAATTGATCTTGAGTTAGAGCCTTGGCTATGGAAATGATGAATATCTTGGTTTACTGAACCTTGTAGGAATGGATTTGTTGTGCTGACTGGTTGTTGTTCTATTAGATTGGCACCCCTATGATAAATTCTGCTATATTGGTAGTGCTAAGTAGGAGACCATGCTGATGTGATTTGCTGTGGTTGAGGCTTGATGTGTTTGTGTGTTGCCCTTTCTAAAATGACATTTCTTCTTTATGCATTCTTATTTGTTGACACTTAGAAAATGAAATTCTAATTTCGAGTGTTGATTTTCCAATATACTGGTGTGCGAAAATGTTGGTAATAGCTATTCATGTTATGGCTTTGGCATGGCCAATTTCGGTGGTTGGTTGGTTACGATGTGGCATGTCCTGGTTATATCGATTCTAGTAGAGGCTTGAGATTTGTACATTGGAATTGTTTTTTAGATTGGAACCTAGGAAGAGAATATGGGATTAGCCTTTAGAGGTGGATGATTCCACCTCTTGAGATATGAATTTGTTTGATCAACTTGGGATTTAAAAGATTTTGAAAGAGCTTGGAAACGACTAACTCAGATTTGAAAAGCTTTGGGTGGTTTTGAAGTCGAGAGGTTTTGCTTGTTTTGAAAAGGACTAACTTGGATTTGGGAAGACCCAACACGATCGAGAATTTCCACGATTTTGAGGCCAATCTTTTTCAATTGCGGAATCCCCTTTGAAACTTTTCAAACCCGGGCAACTATATAATACTTCACGAAGTGGATACATGCATTTTATTGGGGCGCCTGTAGGGTGTTTGCTAAGACCTAGTGATGATATTATAGAACTTTTAGAGTTGTGGTACTTCCGAAAAGTCGAAGCGAGGATGTGGTAGGGGCGCTTATCGCATACTTGTCAAGGCTAATTGGAGATGTCACGACCGTGGCTCGGATGTTGTGAGAATCCCGGAAGACGCAACCGAGAGGATTACAAGATCCTTGGACATGGTCGTTGGACTCATCCATTTGAAACTTCACACCTACTTTATTTTGGTTTTAGTCTCGGGGACGAGACTTGTTTTTAGAGGTGGATGATGTAAAGGCCCGGATTTTTAAAATAATAATTTAGAAATATAAGTTTGATTTTATTACTTATTCCGGTTTCGAGGGTTCGGGTTAAAATTCGATTTAGTTGGGATTGGATCGAACGAGCGGATTGTGAGATTTATTTATTGGGTGTTTTGAATTCGAGAGAGGGGATTGCGGGATTATAATTCGAGCATTTCAAATCCTTGTTTTGAGGACTACTCTTTTGTCCTCTTCCTTCCTTCCTCTCGCTGTTCGAATAGCCCCCAAATGGTTCCCTTCCAGCTCATTTTCCTTCCTCTTCATACCATACCTACCCTTAACCCATGGTCTTGAGTCTTGACCTTTGCCATTTTAGTTGGTCCCTTGCCGATTTTATAGGTTCAGACCCTTCACTCATCCCCTTACATTTGAAAACCCTAACAAACACTCTCAATTCTCAAACCTTATCCTTCCCCTCCCTTCTTCAACCAAACATAACCCACAAAAGCTTCCCCTTTCCCCTCAATCTCGCAGCCACCACCACTGCCACCGGCCCTCGTTGCCGACGACTACTTAAAGGCCACCCCAACTGCAACAATATCTGTATCTCATCTCTGACGTCCGGCGATGCCCAGCAGCCACCCAGGAGCACCCCGGGGACACCGCTGCCGCCACCTTCCCCTTCGTTTCTTCCCTGTTTTCTGTTCGAGTCCGGTAAGGCTTCCTCCAACCTCCTTTCGATCGAAAAGCCTTAAAGGTCCCCCCTTTTTGAACTCTCCCTTAGTTCCAGGACCGAGAATCGCAGCCCCAATCCACCGGCGAGTCCCAAAGAGCTCCGACGAAGTTCCGGCGAGTCGACGCCCCTCGGAGAGCCTTCGAACCTTCTCCACTTCCCTGTTTCCGTTTTGAACCTCCTTGGGGTTGGGGATGTCGGGAAAGGTCGGTGAGAGAGGTCCCCGGAGAGCAAGTGAGTCGGAGAGAGCGTCGGAGAGAGAGAGAGAGGGATCTCCGAGAGCGAACAACGAGAACGCGAGAGAGAGAGAGAGAGGGTGGCGATGGCGCGAGTGTGATGGAACGGGCGTGAGGAGGCCGGTGCGAGACATGATCGACGAGGCCGAGGGCAAGGATCTGAGCGCCGGCGGCGTCCTTCGGGCGAGCGGAGGCAGAAAGCAGGAACGCTGGGAGGAGGAAGAAGACCTCGGCGTGGGACCCACCTCCACCTCAGCTGCCCAGTCAGCGTGGGTCCCCCTCTCCTTTTTTTAAACCTTCTTTCGGATTCAGATGAAAGAGGAGAATGAAGAGTGCTTTTGGGCCTAATTCTTTGGGCCGGAAAATTATGGGTTTAAAAAGAAAATTTAATTGGGCCTAATTTACTAAAATGTGTTCGATTTTGAAGTAATCAAAGGGGTGAACTCGGTTTTGGCACTTGATAAAATAAAATGGGGTTGGGTTGTAACTTTTATAAAATAAGGGCAGTTTGTTAATTCCATAAAGAGTTGATTTGATTAAATGAAATTGGTTGGGGTTTTTAAGGATTTAGAAATATTTTATGATAATTTTTGAATGAAAATGATATTTGAAATATTATATGATATTATTGAACTTGAATTTTAATAAAAGAGAAATTTAGGAAAAAGGGTTTTTAAGGTTGAAAATTATTTTGATGAATGGAGAATAGATTTAATAAAACTAAAAAGAGAGATGTGGAAAGACCTTAACCTTGTTGAGATTATTTTGATATAATAAGTAACGGGTCGATCTTAAAAAGGTGATGTTTTATAAGTGATTTTGGGCAAGTACATTGAGAGTTATTTCTTTAAAGATGATTTGACCTAAATTGAGATTTTAAAAGAGTTTTGGAAAATCTTGGGAAAATGGCTTACCTTGCTTAACTTGGTGAATAAATTTGATGATTTGTGTGTGATATGATATGTTTTAAGTAACATTAGAAGTATACTTATTTATATTACTTATATATGTGTTAGGTGATCATCCGTGACATGTTGGCTTTCTATATACCTAGTTGTTGCCTTTTGCTTTTCTTCACTTCCAGGTGAGTTCATATATGAGCTCACTCAGATTCGAAAAGAGATCTCCCTGCTTGTAGCCATGTGCATACTAGGTGCTTGCATTCATAATAAAGCATGCCATGTAGTATCCTGCTAGGATTGCACTCATGATTGAGCATCCGTTTACTCATTGCTTTTGTAAACAGAACGGTTGTTATCTGTGAAGTAATTAGAGTCATTGCTAGGGTTATAGGACGACCTAGTCTCATCGGGTCCCGTCCTGAGTCAATCGAGTCATGAACTTCCTTATGTTATGAGATGCCTGTGGGCTTTATTGTGGATACGGGTTGGGCATGCGTGCCACCCGATTATGAATGAATGCATTCACAACCTGGCTAGTCTCCGCCCTATCGGAAGGGGGTGGAGGTAGGAGAGGGATATACCACTTGGTATTCGGTGCTAAGGCCTTATTATATTTATGCACTTGATCTTAGGAGCATGTTAGTGTGTTAATATTCCACCTTGCACCTAGAAGCATCTTTATTAGGACTAGCGTGTGTATGTGTCTGCTGGTTTGGGATTATATTGCGTTGGGCTTCGATTTGACACCCCCCTGTATACATTTTTTTAGGTTGTTTTGCAGCATGATTATTCCTTGTTTCCGTGACGTGGGAACTCTCTTGGGTGATCTCAAAGAAATGGTTTAACTCCACTAAAATTGTATATTAAATTTCGATAAATACGCTTATTGATTTGGTTTTGACTCGGCTCTGCCGTGTCACCCTCTTGTATTACACCCTGATTCTACTATTTGCATGACTGTTGGTTTTCCACGCTTAGACTTATGACAGGTACAGGGAACTTCCCCGGGGATTCCAACGATCCCTTCGAATCTCGGGTATGAAATCCCACTTGAAAACGTTAAAGTAGAATTTCAAACCTTCAACCTGTACTCGGGGCGCAAGATCCTAACGAGGGGTTTCATCCCTCGAAACGTAACCCGGGAATCATAATTCCGGGCCGTTACACTAAGGCACCTATCTTAATCTTGGACCATATTGATAAAGGCATTATAATCACACTGGCCCCAAAATCACATAAAGCATTAAATTTATATTGACCAAATCCAATGGTTATAGAAAACTTACCTGGATCTGGCCTTTTCTCAAGTATGTCTGATATCATCTTATTCTATGTGATTTTAGGTGTCTTTTGAGTAAGTTTTATGTTTATTAAGTGTTACTTTATATGTGTTTTTATGTGATTTATGTGTCATTTCGAGTATAGAGGTCTACACATGGTGTGTGTGAAATTTCAGGTGTTTCGATGCATATTTTGGAATATTTAACGAGCCAAGGAAAAGGAGCAAGAAATGAGTCATGTCCGAGGATGATCATTGATGTCAGAGTATGTCCATAGAGAGCATTCGAGAGACATGAGCCGGGGCAAGAGAGCTTTCAAGTTCAGAATCAAAGAAGCAAGGCGAACTCAGGCTCGAAACTTAGAAGTACCGAGTCGAAACAACGAGCAGAGAAGGAAACAACGAAGTATCGAGTCGATACCTTCAACTATCGACTCGGTACCTGTGCCTTTCGAGTGAAATATGGCTTTACAGTGGCCACATATCGACTCGATACTCTGAAGTATCGAGTCGATACTTTTCTCAGCACCGGTTCGTCGGGATTATTTGTTCGGTTTTATATTTTTGTTGAACGACTTTTTATTATATTTTATTATTATTTTATGATTATTTTGAGATTTTTTCTTGGAAGAATATAGAGAGAGAATTAGGGTTATAGGAAGGACGTTCAATTTTCACGTAAAAAAACGATAGTTGCAGACATTGAGAGTTTGAGGCTCTTTCAGAGATTTCCTCTTGAAGGTTTGTTTTGCTGGATTTAAGAATACGTTTTCTTAATCTAGTCTTATATTCTTTCATCATGAATTCTTTGATTGTGTCTGAATCCATGTCTGGCTAGTTTTCTTGTTCTGGGGTTGGGGTGATCCCAACGATGCTGAGATAGACATGTGCGTGAAGATTGCCTGAATGAATTCTATTGTTTGTTTGATTTGATCCATGAGTGCTTAGTCCGATTAATCCTATGATTGATTGGAATCCTTTTGATGTTCAATAAGCGTCGGCTGCGAATTGAGATTGGATACATAGACAAAGTTGTTGGAAAACATGGATTGAACTTGAGAATTGTTTATGAGCAATCTATTTAATTCTCTTGAGGATAATAAACTATCGTAGACAACCTAGGTTTGAATTGATTATACGGATCGCACCTGCGATTGTTTGATTGATTTGCTCGCTAGGATCGAAGTGCTTAATGAGTCCAATTTGATTGATTGATCTGCAACAAGCGCAAGCTGAGTGGTAATTGATTAAAATGGACATAGTTATTGCAACATGCGTAGGCTGAGCGATAATGAATTTAGATAGTTTACCTTCAAATATCTCTTTTTAATTTATTCAAGCATGAACATTATATAGTCTATCGAAGATGCATTGTTGTGGTAAACCCTGACTCTGGAATGTTTCACATCATATAATCACCGAAACTTGCAATTTGTTATTTTTCCTCTTCTTATTTTCTCATTTCATCAAAAATCACTTCCGTTATTTGGCTTAGTAAACTGGTTGAGGTTCTGCAGTTGGTATTCATACAGTCCCTGAGATTCGACACTCGATTACTACAATTGACAACGTACGCTTGCAGGGTATTGGTTTTAGACCGATCAAGTTTTTGGCGCCGTTGCCGGGGACTGTCGATAATATCAGTTGTGTAACAACAATTGGTTTTTCTAAGTATTTTTGTTATTTTTGATTTGTTTTCTTTTGCCTGTGGTTTCAGGTTTGTGCTGTGGCTTTTATGCGAAGATCTAGAAGCTCAGGAAATCTCTTACCGTTTGATTCTGAGATTGAACGGACTTTTCGCACAAGGCTTGCTGCACATAGAGCCAGGGATCGCGAGATGGGAGACAACTTGAACAACCAGCAGCTGGTTAACAATGCTGCTGCGCCGCAGACTCTGGGGCAACGGATGAACCCCACACAATTTGTTCCTACTCCTGGGGTTGTGTTTCCAGCAATTAACATAAACGACTTTGAGCTGAAGCCCGCCCTCATCAACATGATTGCTCAGAATAAATTTGGAGGTGGTCCTGATGAGAATCCTCATCAGCATTTGACCACTTTTAAGGAACTGATGAACACGGTGAAGATGCACAATGTTACGGCGGAAGAGCTTATGCTGCGAGGTTTCTCTTTCTCTTTGCGGGGACGAGCAAAGAATTGGTACAATTTAATCTCCCCCAACACTATCACAACATGGCAGATGCTTACTTCTGAGTTCCTGGACAAATTCTTTCCGCCGAGCAAGATTGCTGAGCTGAGGAACAAAATTCACTCTTTTGAGATGCAAGCTGGAGAGAATCTTTATGAAACATGGGAAAGGTTCAAGGACCTTTTGCTTGATTGCCCTCAACATGGAGAGCCGAAAATCAATATTTTGGAGATCTTTTATAAGGGTCTTAATGACGCTACCAGGGTACTCATTGATTCCTCATCTGGAGGAACCTTTGTGGATAAGACTGCAGACGAAGCTTGGAATTTTCTTGAAAATACCGCTAAGCACTATGGAAGATACTCATCATCTAGAGGGTCTATGAATTCGAAAAGGCGGGCTGTTTGAGGTAAACATGGAGACATATAGGGATGCCAAGTTTGATGCTCTCTCCTCTGAAGTCAAGAGCATAAAAAAGATGCTTGAAAATGTAATCCCTACAAGGCCAGCAGCGTCTTCAGTTTCAAAGTCTGCAGTACCTTGTCAATGTTGTGGCGCTAACACTCACACCATCTCGACCTGCGAGTTGTTTGCTTCCCAGAATAGTGACCTGATAGGGGAAGAAGCTAACTATGCTGGAAATTTCAATAGGGGTCAACTATAACCCCCGTGCTAGAGATCATCCAGGCTTCTCCTATGCTAACAACCAGGGAGCTCAAAACCCACCTCCTGGATTCCAACAGAGGCAACAGGGAAACCAAGCACCAACTCGAGAGACATCATCACCCAGCGTAGAGGAGATGCTAAAGCAAGTACTGGCTAATCAAAATGTAACAGAAGCCAGGAATCGTGAAGTAGAAGCTAAGACTGAGGCGCGATTCAAGATGCTTGAAACCCAAATGGCTCAACTGGCCCTCAACACTCCTAGACCATCCGGTCACTTGCCAGGAAAGAGTGATGAAAACCCAAAGGGTCATATAGCTGCAGTGACCCTAAGAAGTGGAAAGCAACTGGAGGAAGTGCAGAAGCCTGAGACATCCAAGGCTAAGGAAGTGCAAATATCACACCAACAAGGGGAAGTTAAGGCACCAGAACAGCCAGAGAAGGAGGCATCATATGTGCCACCACCGCCATTCAAACCGCCCCTTCCATTTCCGCAAAAGAGGAATCAAGCCCTGATGGAAAAGAAATATGAGAATTTTATGGAGGTTCACAAGAAACTACATCTGAACATTCCATTCACAGAAGCTTTGAAAGAGATGCCATCATATGCAAAATTTCTTAAGGAGATCCTCTCCAACAAAAGGAAGCTCAACGAAGGTGAAGTTGCGACTCTTGGTAAGGAAAGCACAACATTGATCCAGAACAAGATTCCACCCAAGCTCAGGGATCCAGGTAGTTTCTGTGTCCCTATTACTGTTGGTGATTTCCGTTATAATGCTTTATGTGATTTAGGTGCTAGCGTTAGTGTACTTCCACTATCTATTTTCAAAAAGCTTGATTTTGGCGAACTTAAGCCAACTAAAATGCAACTCTGGATGGCGGATAGGACAGTTGCTCACCCGGAAGGCACCCTGGAGGATATTCCCATTCGATTAGATAAATTCTATGTGCCTATTGATTTTGTTGTTCTCGATATTGATGCTAATTATCTTGTGCCTATTATACTTGGTAGACCATTTTTAGCTACTGCAGGAACAAAAATTTTTGTCCGGCAAGGAATCCTCGCATTTAATGTTGGGGATGAGAGAATTGAGTATAATTTTAATAGGACTGTGAAAACCCCTGCTTTTGAGGATGAATATTGCAAAGATGATGAGGTAGGCAAGGGTGTGCAAGAGCATATGATGTCGATCTTCATACATGATCCACTTGAAGCTTGCCTAACCGCTGGCATCATGACTCGAGACCATGAACCACGTCTGGCTGAAGCTGTGGAGGACTTGGAAGCATCACCTGAGGCACCCGAGCTCGAAGGGACCCTCCCGGAAAGCTTAGGACTCGAATTTCCGAAAGTACCGAGCCGATACATGAAAGTACCGAGTCGGAACCAGTCAAGTATCGAGTCGAATGAACGGGGAATTCAGAATCACGAACAATCGACTCGATACAATGGAACTATTGAGTCGATACCTACAGGTACCGAGTCGATACTTACAAGTACCGAGTCGATACTTTTGTTGCCAGAAGGAAATTTTGAGTCGGCGTCTGTCGTTTCTCCTGCGCTCGATCTGAAACCACTTCCCGCTTCTTTAAGGTACGAATTCCTAGGCCCTAACTCTACATACCCTGTCATTATCAATGCTAATTTGAGTGATATAGAGGTTGAAAAACTTTTATCTGTCATTCGATTACATAGAAAAGCTATAGGGTATTCAATTGATGATTTGAAAGGGATTCCACCTTCTTTGTGCATGCATAGAATTGTCATGGAGGATAATCATAAACCCACTATAGAGCATCAAAGACGACTTAATCCTAACATGAAAGAAGTAGTGCTAAAGGAGGTTCTGAAGTTGTTAGATGCGGGAATAATTTTCCCTATTTCTGATAGTAAGTGGGTTAGTCCTGTTCATGTGGTTCCTAAAAAGGGAGGTATGACTGTTGTTAAAAACCAAAATGATGAGTTAATTCCTACTAGGACTGTAACTAGCTGGAGAATGTGCATTGATTATAGAAAACTGAATACAGCTACTAGAAAAGACCATTTTCCACTTCCCTTTATTGATCAAGTCTTAGAAAGGTTAGCTAAGCATTCGCACTTTTGCTATCTTGATGGATATAGTGGGTTCTGGCAAATTCCTATTCACCCAGATGACCAAGAAAAGACAACCTTTACTTGTCCTTATGGAACCTTTGCATATAGAAGGATGCCTTTTGGTTTGTGCAATGCACCCGCTACTTTTCAAAGATGCATGATGGCTATATTCTATGACATGATTGAGGATATTATGGAAGTGTTTATGGATGATTTTTCTGTGTATGGTTCTTCCTTTGATGCATGTTTGTCCAACCTGGCTAGAGTTTTAAAAAGGTGTGAAGAGACTAATTTGGTTTTGAATTGGGAAAAATGTCATTTTATGGTGAATGAAGATATTGTTCTTGGTCACCTAGTTTCTAGTAGAGGAATAGAAGTGGATAAAGCAAAAATTGAAGTGATTGAGAAATTGCCACCTCCAACCTCTATCAAAAGAATTAGGAGTTTCTTAGGTCATGCTGGCTTTTATAGGAGGTTCATTCGTGATTTTTCTAAAATTGCTAAGCCATTGACTAACCTTTTAGTGAAGGATGTACCCTTCAACTTTTCCCCAGAGTGTCTTGAGTCTTATCGCAGGTTGAAAGAAGCTTTGATATCCGCTCCTATCATGCAATCCTCAGATTGGGATCTTCCATTTGAAATCATGTGTGACGCGAGCGATTATGCAGTTGGTGCTGTCCTTGGACAAAGGAAGGATAAAAAGCTTCATGCCATATATTATGCTAGCAAGACTTTTGATGTTGCTCAGATGAACTACACCACCACAGAAAAGGAATTGCTTGCAGTAGTCGCCTTTGAGAAGTTTCGGTCATACCTCGTCGGTTCTAAGGTGTTTGTTTACACCGACCATGCTGCAGTCCGCTACTTGTTGCAAAAGAAGGATGCCAAACCGCGTCTTATTAGATGGATACTCTTGTTGCAAGAATTTGATTTGGAGATCAAGGATAAGAAAGGAGCGGAGAATTTTGTAGCAGATCACCTGTCTAGACTTCCTTTGGAGCAAATAGAGGAAGTTGATGATTTGAGGCCGATTGATGACTCTTTCCCAGATGATTGCTTATTTCAAGGCACTGTTTCTGCTATATTTGATGTCAATGAGGAACTTCTAAACGTCTCAACAAAGGGGCTACCATGGTATTCTGATATTGTGAACTATCGTGTTTGCAAGGAAATACCGTCTGGGCTATCATTCCATCAGAAGAAGAAATTCCTCCATGATGCTAAGCACTATTATTGGGATGAGCCTCTTCTCTTCAAGTAGGGTAGCGATGGAATCTTTAGGAGATGTATTCCAGAGGAAGAAGTTGAGAGTGTTATGCGACATTGTCACACCCTCCCCACAAGAGGACATGCAAAAGCTTTCAAGACTACTGCAAAGATTCTGCAATCAGGACTCTTTTGGCCCACCATGTTCAAGGATGTGCAAAGGTTTGTGGTGTCTTGTGATGAGTGCCAACGCTCAGGAAATATCTCTAGACGGAATGAAATGCCACTCAATACCATTCTAGAGGTCGAGCTTTTTGATGTTTGGGGAATAGATTTCATGGGCCCCTTTCCCAACTCTGGCGTCTACAAGTATATTTTGGTTGCTGTGGATTATGTTTCTAAGTGGGTAGAAGCCATAGCCACGCCTACCAATGATTCTAAGGTTGTGGCAAAGTTCATGAAGTCTACCATCTTCCGTAGATTTGGAGTTCCGCGAGTGCTCATTAGTGATGGTGGTTCACACTTTATTGAGAGAAGTTTTGAAGCACTTTTGAAGAAGTATGGGGTCAATCATCGAGTAGCTACTCCATATCATCCTCAGACTAGTGGTCAGGTTGAAGCACTCCTCTGCGATCTCATCCATTGATCGCTTCTTGCTCAGAATCTCCTTTAAGAATTTGACATATGATGGCATTTCATTAAGAGCTTCTGTAAAGGGTATGGTGACATTGAGCCTTTGAAGCATCTTAATGAAATGCTGGAACTTCTTCTCTGCCGGATCCTTTAGAGATTTCGTCGGAAAATGCAGCTTTTTCTTTGGCGGAGATGCAGAAGGGTGGTCGACGTCGAGTACGGGCTGGTCGAAGTCGAGTACGGGCTGGTCGACATCGACTACTGTAGTCGACTTCGGGTTGGGCGCAGAATTCTGGTCGATGATTTCCATGTTTTATGCCATGTTTTATATCTACTTTTATATCGATTTTTGAATGCATTTCATGCATTTGGGTTAGATTTATACAGAATCTATGTAGTTTATGCTTAATTTCCAAATTATAGTGTCTACACTAGTTTTGTTCAAATTCGCATAAATCGAACGCACTTTGGAGCTTAAAGGAAAACTCATGAAGTAGCTAAGGATGGTACGGTTGGAAAAAAGGCCATTTTTCGGCATTCATCATTCTGAGTCAAGTTCCGATGTCTTCATGAGAGTTGTAGCCCTCGAAAAGAGCTTTTCAGCGCTTGCTCATATGCGTCAATCCAACGAACGGGGACTCGGAAAAGTGCGTTTAAAGAACAAAACGAGAAGCTGAGCACAGAACGAGAAACTGAGCACAGGTCAATATCGACTCATCCTAGTCAATATCGACTTAATCTGGTCGAAAATCACAAGTCAAATCGATATGGACCTGAAGCAAGAAGTGAAGAAAAGGGCAAGTAGATATTGACCTCAGTAAGTCAACATCAACCAGAAAAATCGACTCAATATCTTCCTCAGAAACCAAAATCGAGCCAAAACGGAGAGAAAGCTGAAGATTCAACTCGATATTGACCGGTTCTAGGTCAATATCGACTACAAGTCACTCGATTTTCATCCCTGGAGCCGGAATCGAGTAGCAAAAGAGAAAAGCCGAGAAAAGTTAGTCAATATCGGCATGCCTTGGTCGATATCGACTTACACCCAGCGACGTCACCAATCCGATTCCGGGCTTTACTTAATGTTTTATCCCGAATCCGTTGGAGATATTTTCGGGAGGAGATTCCTTGCGCATGAAGACTTGAGAGATTTTAACTTTTTTTCTTTTTATTTATCCCAAGGGTTAAAACAATTAATTACCCTAGGATTTATCTAGTTTTATCTTATTTAGATATATTTATTTCCAAGTAGAATTATATCTTCTATAATAGATAGAGATATAGATAGAATTCCTTCCTTGATTAGCGAGGGTTGGAAGCCTATAAATAAAGCCCATGGGGCTAGTTTTTGATGGATTCAATTCAATTTCGGAGAGAAGTAGGGGAAAGAGAGAGAGAGAGAGAGAGAGAGAGAGAGAGAGAGAGAGAGAGAGTGACTGAGTGGAGGCCATGAGGAGTTTGTGAAGCGAGAGCGGAATTGGCTTCCTTTGGTTGTAAGCTCTATTTGGTTTCATTTAATGCAAGTTTCTTTTCATTCAACAATGTCTGCAATTGCGATGAGGCGCGAGTAGTTCACCCACTTCTAGGGTTGGGGTGAGCCCGACGATAGCCATGCATGTTTGAGGTAAAGATCTGACCTTTATCATGTTTTGAGCATCTACTACCTTTTATTTGTTTATTACCCATTCAATGGAGATCCATGCTAACAACTTGGATTGTAAACATAAAATCGGTAGATACAATTAGGGTTTCTTGAAAGAGTTGTCTAATTGTTGGAAAAGGTGAAAGCTTGATCCTTCGATGCAATTTGCATGATTATCGTTATTTATCTTGTCTTATGCATGCTTGGTTATTGTCATTGCAAACCCCGCTCTTGGAAGTTTTCTTTTACATAAAGTTTATTCCGAAATCTACTAAAGCTTTGTTCTTTATTTTATTTTATTTTTTTCTACATTTGCCCTACTCGATATTGACCAACTATAGGTCAATATTGACTTCTGACTCTCGATCCAGAAAGATCGCTTCTCGTTTGTGTCTCTGAACAGGTCGATTTTGAAGAAGAACCGGACGATATTGATTGACCTAACTCAATATCGAGTGACCTGAGCCAATATCGACTGACTTGCTGAAAGTTGCCCACAATTGACTGAACTAAGTCAATATCGACTGTCTCTAGTCAATATTGAGTTGTTCCCTGGAGTCGAAACCATGTGAGATTTCTCCGCTGACTAGCTTACTCGTGGATCGATCCTGACTTCCCACTACTATATCGGGAGGAAGTCTTGTAATCATTTGCAAGGGATGGAATCTGGTTTTCTTTGATTTATTTATATTTTAAATTGCAAATCTCGATTTCCTCTTTACAACAAATTGACGCCGTTGCCGGGGAAGCGATCATTCGCGCTTTAGGTAGTTAAATATCACGTCTACTTTGAGTTACTTTGCAGGTGTATGTGCCGTTCTAGTCAACCACCTGAGTTTGACACCTTAGATGATCCGGAACGCGTCCTACACATCCATTCTAAACTGAAAAGAGACATGGCGGCCGTAGAAACACCTGAACAGCTGATACAGAGGCTAAGGACGGAACTAGCCGCTAAGGATACCGCTCTCGCCGCTGAGAGAGAGCGTGCGAGGCAGGCAGAAGCTAAGCTTGTGTTGCGTAGATGGGAACATTACGCTAAATCGCCCAAATCAACAATGACAAATTGGTTCGACAATGTCCCCTTCTATGAGCCAGTCGACATCGACTACCTGGACTTGACATATACACATTCTGGAGGAATTGATCCAGAAACACTAGCCGAAATCGTCTGTACCACAGAAACCCAGGCATGTCCTTCCTCTATTTCACTATCTATCTTTGAAGAATCTTTGGAAGGATCCCAAGAAGAAGAAGAGCCACCAATGCAAAATCCAGACGTCATTGCCCATGGTGCTTCAAGGTCGCTTTTGCCCTATAAGATGAAGGCCATTCCTGACAATTTTGAGCAATCGCTGTTTGTGTTCAAGTATGGGGTCCTAGCAAAGTGGCATGAAACTCCACAAGATGAGGTGGAAATATCTCTTCCCACTCCACCGTTTTGCTGTAGTGGAGATGTGCAAACAAATCAACCAATGAAGCGGAAGAGGTATGATGATGAGGTATGTATAGTTTCTTTATATCTTCCTTTATGCATGCCAGCTGGAGCCCAGGAAGATGAATGGGTGAAGCCATGGAGCGTTCACTCGGGGAGGTTTAAGCTTCTTCACATGATACCCCCGGATGACATTCCACGCTTTCCACCACAGGAGGAACCACCAGATCCACCTATACCTCCGGACAAAGATGAGCCAAGCTAATGCTTAATGGAGAAAGTCGGCCTAGCGACTATAAAATTTAGAGCTTGTAAATAGACATTTATTTTTTGGGACTTTGAAACTTTTGGTTTTTGTTTTGTTTTTGTTTTTGACTTTTGAATACTTCATGTGCAATCTTATCTTTTTGCGGGAAAAACTAACAAATTCTGCAGGTTGGAAAAAAAAATTGGACTCAAGCCAACCTGGTCAATATCGACCTAAATCAGTCAATATTGACCCCTGAGGTAGAAATCGACCCAGGAGTAGAAGAGAGACCAGTCAATTTTGACCCAACTTACTCAATATCGAGTGAAGTTGGTCAATATCGACCTATCCACCCAATTTCGACCAGCTGCATACTTGGAATCGGGAAAATTGCAGTCAATATCGACCTACACCTAGTGGATATCGACTCCTGGCAACCTACAACAGCCCTATTTCAACCCTACGTCGCGTTATTCGGTGAGTTCCTTCCTTTACTCTTGTTTTATTTTCATACAGTGGGGACACTGTATATTCTAAGTATGGGGTGGGGGAAGAGCTCATTATTATTATATATTTTATTCTTGTTTTTTGTTTTACATGGTGAATTTTGAGTAAAATTTTAAATTTTGTGCATAATTGCTGAACTCATAAACTCAAAATTCTATGAGACATCTCTCATTGCTGGTAAATTGTTCAAAGAAATAGTGTCATGGAAACTTTATTGAACTCGACGATGCAAAATTGGATTCATTAGAGATATAGCATGAAATTGCCTAGTAAAGGGAAGTCACAATGAAGTGCATATTTTATTGAAAACCATAAAAGGAGGTAAAATTTGAAGTTGCTTTTGACATGTTGCATGATAAGAGGATAGAGGACTTTATATTTCCATAAAATGCTCATTGTTTATATTCCTAGCCTTACCTATGCTTATGCATCACAAAAGCCATATATATGCCTTATTTCAGTCATTGCTCAACATGTTCTAAATATTGTCATTCTTTACCTTATCCGGGGATTATGTTGAGAATGATGTTACATTATGGAGATATTATATGGTTGGTTGTGTTGTTGTTATCATTATTTGGAGTTTGGAAGGAATAATTTGAAATATATGGAAAATTTAACGAGTGAGAAAAAATCCGATCACCTCAGGAGATAAAGGTAGATCGACCCTGCTTGCTGAGATAATAGTTCAGTGAGATGGGACACTGTTGTTGCAAGAGGATGGTCAAGTATGAAATAAATATAAAGTATAGATCAGACTGACTTCCCTGTCTCAGCAAATAAATACAAGACTTCCTCCCGTTGTAGTAAGAGAATAGTCAGGATCGAATCCACGAGGAAGCACGTCAACAGTTCTCAGGTAGCTATAAATTCTAACAGACAAGCAGCAGAAAGGCAGAAACAACGAAAGAAACAGAAATAAAAGCAGAAAGTAACAAACAAAAGCAAAGAACTAAACTAAGACAGAAAAGGCAAAGTAAAGCAGAAACTAAAAGCAAAGCAAAGGGCTCGTCGATCTCGACAACAGCTCCTCGAGATCGACCACAGCAGTCGACGAAAACAGAAAGTGAAAATCACAGCAGACAGGCAAACCCGGCAAGGGCAACTCGATCTCGACAAACTCAACTCGAGATCGACAACCAACAAAAGACAGAAACTTGAAATCGACAACAAAAGCAAACTCAGCAACTCGACCTAGACTAGTGCTACTCGAGATCGAGTACAACCAACTCGAGATCGACAAGATCTCCTCTGTATCGACAAGAATACAGAAAATATAAATTTGCAGAATCTCGAACAAAACTCAGATTTTTGGATGAAAATAAACTCAATATGCTAAAAGACTTCCAAAGCCAGGGTATCAATACCACAACGATAACCATGCAAAGTAACACACAAAGGCACAAAAGATCATGCTTTCCATCAAATAACTTTCGTCATTAACAAATAGGCAAATAGAGGCTTTCGCATAAACCCTAATTGTTACTAACCCTTTTTCACATAATTAATCCAAGTTGCATTAAGATCACTTTCGCTTCAATAATACAAACAAGGATCACCTTCAACTCTCGCAAAAGAATCATGCTCATAGGGATAGAAGATGAATCGCACAAAAAGATCTGACCTTTATCGCATCGCCTCACATGGTCACCGTCGGGCTCACCCCAGCCCCAGAAGTGGGTCGACTACTCACGCCTCATTGCAATCGCAGATATTGATTGATGAAAAGAACTAACTTGCATAAAATAAACTCCAACTTACAATCTCTCTTTATGTAACTAACTAATTGTTTCTGAAATTGAATGAATAAAACTGAGCCCCCTAGGGCCTTATTTATAGTGATCTATTCCTTGCTAGTCAAGGATAGAATCTCCTATCTCTATCTAAAATTATATCTAAAGCTTTAAAAGATAAATAAAATGCTTTATGGAAATAAATCTAAAAGGAAAAGATAAAACTAAATAGGGTAAGTCTTCATGTCTTGATAGATTTTGTCTCCTAGATGATAGAACTTGATGGAATCGGATAGAATCTTCTTCCTTCAGCCCCAAGGAATCCCAAGTCTACTCGAACGGGTCTTCGTCGACGCGTTTCTGGACACGGCTCTACTCGACCTCGACCACGGCTCGTCGACCTCGACAAGGATGGTTCGTCGACTGGACTCCTCGACTAGATCTGCTCGATGTGGCTCGGTCCTGGCTCACGGTGCTCGTCGACCTCGACAAGAACCCTTTCCGCTTCCGCGAGTTGCCTCTTCCGCTGCAGCGAGGTCGTCAATCCGCAGGTGCGAGAGCCCCCTTCCGCTGGAGCGAGTTGGCTTCTCCGTCAGCTTGGTGCATCCCGCTGGCAGGGAGTTTTTCCGCGGCAGCGAGCGGTCCGCTGCACCGAGTCGAGTTGCTGGCAGCGAGTGCCGCCTGGTCGTCCTCGGCTCCGTCCTCGGCTTGTCGACCAGCTCTTCTTCTCGTCAACCCCGGGTGTGGTGCTGAGGTGTCGTCGATCTCGACTAGTGGTCCTCGAGATCGAGTAGGGCTCCGGAGCTGGGTTGGTCTGGCTCTCGATATTGCTCCTAGTCGACAAGACCTGTGCTCGGACATGCTCGTCTAGGTCGAGTAAGGTCTACTCGAGATCGAGTAGGGTGGTTCCTCTGCTCGATTCGACTGGTTCCGTTGCTGCTTTGACCTTGGACTTCTGTAGCTGTTTTCCGAGCTTTTCCGACCTTCTGTAGAATTGCTGTAAAATGCCTCGATTTCTGCGAATTAAACAGAAACTGGTGTAGATTCCATAATTTGGTAAATAAACATAAACTACATAGGTTCTGTACTATCTTAGCCCAAATGAATGCAATGTATACAGAAATTGATATAAAAGTTATTGTAAAACATGGCAGATTCAGCTCACAACAGACACTAAGGTGAGGAGTCCAAAACACTAAGTATCCGGGGCCATTCATGACACCCATGTTTGCGACTCGAGAGAAGAAATTGCTGAGGTTAGAGAGGTAAAAACATTATTGTTGATAAAAGCATTATGAAAGTTGAGAAATCTTATGAAGAAGGAATGAATGCGGTATGAAAGTTGGAAAGTACTCCATTTCCCCGGATTATTAGCACCACATTGCCAAATATTACCCACCTTTAACCTTTTACCAATCTACTCCTTATTGAGCTTACTTAAAGTCCTCTTGATTATTAATGCTTTGTCACATGAATTGTTTTTGCATAACCCTCCTTTTATGAGTAGATGTTGCTTTTGTTTGCACTTGCATGGATTTGTAGCATAAGTACCTTTTCGATGATGGTAATTGATTGCAGGGTCATATGAGAATGGATCTATGATGTTGAGGGTTTTAAATTCTTCCCCTGAATGACCATCCAAGTTATTGCTTGGGGACAAGCAAGCTTAAGTATGGGGTGATTTGATGTGCACGTTTTATGCCATGTTTTATATTTACTTTTATATCGATTTCTGCATGCATTTCATGCATTTGGGTTAGATTTATACAGAATCTATGTAGTTTATGCTTAATTTCCAAATTATAGTGTCTACACTAGTTTTGTTCAAATTCGCAGAACAAAACGAGAAGCTGAGCACAGAACGAGAAACTGAGCACAGGTCAATATCGACTCATCCTAGTCAATATCGACTTAATCTAGTCGAAAATCACAAGTCAAATCGATATGGACCAGAAGCAAGAAATGAAGAAAAGGGCAAGTCGATATTGACCTCAGTAAGTCAATATCGACCAGAAAAATCGACTCAATATCTTCCTCCGAAACCAAAATCGAGCCAAGACAGAGAGAAAGCTGAAGATTAAACTCGATATTGACCGGTTCTAGGTCAATATCGACTACAAGTCACTCGATTTTCATCCCAGGAGCCGGAATCGAGTAGCAGAATAGAAAAGCCGAGAAAAGTTAGTCAATATCGACATGCCTTGGTCGATATCGACTTACACCCAGCGACGTCACCAATCCGATTCCGAGCTTTGCTTAAAGTTTTATCCCGAATCCGTTGGAGATATTTTCGGGAGGAGATTCCTTGCGCATGAAGACTTGAGAGATTTTATCTTTTTTTCTTTTCATTTATACTAAGGGTTAAAACAATTAATTACCCTAGGATTTATCTAGTTTTATCTTATTTAGATATATTTATTTCCAAGTAGAATTATATCTTCTATAATAGACAGAGATATAGATAGAATTCCTTCCTTGATTAGCGAGGGTTGGAAGTCTATAAATAAAGCCCATGGGGCTGGTTTTTGATGGATTCAGTTCAATTTCGGAGAGAAGTATGGGAAAGAGAGAGAGAGAGAGAGAGAGAGAGAGAGAGAGAGAGAGAGATAGAGAGAGAGAGAGAGAGAGGCCAAGAGGAGTTTGTGAAGCGAGAGCGGAATTGGCTTCCTTTGGTTGTAAGCTCTGTTTGGTTTAATTTAATGCAAGTTTCTTTTCATTCAACAATGTCTGCAATTACGATGAGGCGCGAGTAGTTCACCCACTTCTAGGGTTGGGGTGAGCCCGACGATAGCCATGCGTGTTTGAGGTAAAGATCCGACCTTTATCATGTTTTGAGCATCTACTACCTTTTATGTGTTTATTCCCCATTCAATGGAGATCCATGCTAACAACTTGGATTGTAAACATAAAATCGGTAGATACAATTAGGGTTTCTTGAAAGAGTTGTCTAATTGTTGGAAAGGGTGAAAGCTTGATCCTTCGATTCAATTTGCATGATTATCGTTATTTATCTTGTCTTATGCATGCTTGGTTATTGTCGTTGCAAACCCCGATCTTGGAAGTTTTCTTTTACATAAAGTTTATTCCGAAATCTACCAAAGCTTTGTTCTTTATTTTATTTTATTTTTTTTATACTGTTTCCCTACTCAATATTGACCTCCTATAGGTCAATATTGACTTCTGAATCTCGATCCAGAAAGATCGCTGCTCATTTGTGTCTCTGAACAGGTCGATTTTGAGGAAGTACCGGTCGATATTGACTGACCTAAGTCAATATCGAGTGACCTGAGCCAATATCGACTGACTTGCTGAAAGCTGCCCACAGTTGACTGAACTAAGTCAATATCGACTGTCTCTAGTCAATATTGAGTTTTTCCCTGGAGTCGAAACCAAGTGAGATTTCTCCGTTGCCTAGGATCCGCTGACTAGCATCCTCGTGGATCGATCCTGACGTCCCACGACTACATCGGGAGGAAGTCTTGTAATCATTTGCAAGGGACGGAATCTGGTTTGCTTTGATTTATTTATATTTTAAATTGCAAATCTTGATTTCCTCTTTACAACAGTCGACGTCGAGTTGGTGCTGGTCGTTGTCGAGCAGATTGTGGTCGACGTCGAGTTGCTTGGTCGACATCGAGGAATCTTCTGCAGCTTCTCCTTCTGTGTTGGGCTTGGGCTTTTGCATCTGTCTCCCACTCCTTAGGTTCATGGCAGCTACATGTCCAGTAGATTTACCTTTAGGGTTTGGTTCAGAGGATCCAGGGAGCGTACCTAACGGTCTAGGGACGCCTGCTGCTAGCTGGCCAATCTGTGTTTCCATTGATTTCCGCCATATATCAATCTCCCCAAGCTTAGAGTTGACTCCCTGAATCTGAGTGTAGACGAAGTTGAAGAACTGCTTAGTATCTGAATGGTTCCTCCGCATTTCGTCAAGGATAAGATGTAGGTCATCCTTTTTCTTGTCCCTTTCCGGATGTCCTGGAGATCTGTATGGTGGGGGGTTCCTAGGGGCACCTTGGTTCCATTGTGGTTGCTGAAACCTTTGGTCTCCCATATAGCGATTGTGACCCCCTGTGTAAGCTGCCTCTTTGTGGTATTCTGCCAGCCTGACTTGCTCTGTGTGTGGGCACTCAGTAGTGATGTGCCTATGTGATATGCATTCGATGCAGGGTCGGTTGACAGACAGATAATTTACTTGTTTGAGGAGCTTCTTATTCTGATCTCTATAGTACTGCTCCCTTACATCTGGATCAATCTCCTTAGGGGCCTCATAGAGGGGCATGGATGGTGCTGGCCTAGCGTAGGGGTTCTTCTCATAGTTGACTAGAGTCCCATACTTGTTTTCATAGTTGGTCAGTTTATCGAGAGCAGCCCATGCGTCAGCAGGCGGCATTGTCAGATACTCATAGTGAGTATATGTGTTGATTCTGTCCTTTGCAGCCAAGTCCAGAGAATTGCAGAAGATCTCTTGAACTATGCAGGGTTGCTGTCCATGTCTATGACATGATCGCAGTAGATCCTTATAGCGTTCCCAAGCCTTTGCCAGCGGCTGCCCAGGCTGCTGTTTGAAAGATGTGATCTTCTGGCGAAGGAGCGCTGTCTTAGCAGGAGGAAAGAATTTGTTCAGAAATTCCTGCTTCACTTGAGCCCATGTCGTGAGAGATCACGGTTTCAGCCCTTCCATCCATTTCAATGCAGGACTAGCGAGAGACCAGCGGAAAGCCTTCATTAGGATGTACTCCAAGGTGGTACCTTCATCAAGAGTGCGACACATGTCAGTAAAATTGGTAATGTGCTGAAGAGGGCATTCATTAAATCTACCATGAAACGCATTATGTTTAATCTCTATTAAGAAAGGAGTGCCAATTTCATAGTTATTTTGAGGGATTAGAATAGCCGATTCAGGCACGACGAGTGTCGGGTGCATGTAATCCTCTGAAGTGGTAGGATATTGGGCAAGCTTATTTGCCAGATGCCTCGCACATTCAGCTACTTGTTCCCTTCCGGCTCTCTCAATGGCGAGAGCAGCATCACTGGCGGCTAGATCCCTTGTAAGCCTCTCAATCAGCTGTTCTTGTGTTTCTGCAGCTGTCATGGCTCTTCTGAGTTTAGCTTGGATGTGTATAAGGCGTTCCGGTTCGTCTAAGGCGTCAAACTCAGGTGTTTGACCAGAACGGCGCATATACCTGTAAAGTAACTCAGAGAAAATGTGAGAACTAACTACCTAAAGCGCGAATGATAGCTTCCCCGGCAATGGCGCCAATATGTTGTTAGGAGGAAATCGAGAATTGCAATAAAATATAAATAAAGTAAAGCAAACCAGATTTCGTCCCTTGCAAATAATTACAAGACCTCCTCCTGATGTAGCAGCGGGAAGTCAGGATCGATCCACGAGGAAGCGAGTCAGCGGATTTCAGGTAGCGGTAAATCTCACAGGTGGTTGTCGACTACAGTGGTACTCGACCTCGACCAAGGTTGGTAGACAGGGGTCATGCACAGTCGAATCCGGGAGACAGAAGACGCTGGTGGTGATCGACGTCGACCAGGCCTTACTCGACGTCGAGTACGGTTGTCGTGGTCGAGTAGTCTGTCGAGTATTGCAGAGACACAGAAGAAATAACGGTCTTGCTCGATCGAGAAATCAGTGGTCGACGTAGACCAAGGGGTGGTCGACGTAGAGTAGGAACAGAAAAATAAAGAACAAATCTTGCGGAATTCGGAATAAACTATGTGAAAGAAAACTTCCAAGATCAGGGTTTCAACACCACAACGATAACCATGTAAAATAACACATAAAGGCATAAAAGGTCATGCTTTTCATCAAATAACTTTCGTTATTAACAAATAGGAATATAGAGGCTTTCGCATAAACCCTAATTGTTACTAACCCTTTTTCACATAATTAACCCAAGTTGTATTAAGATCACTTTCGCTTCAATAACACAAACAAGGATCTACTTCAACTTTCGCAAAAGAATCATGCTCATAGGGATAGAAGACGAATTGCATAAAAAGATCAAACCTTTATCGCATCACCTCACATGGCCACCGTCCCGACCCTAGAAGTGGGTGGACTACTTGCTCTTCATCATCAAGAAAGATATCAATAATAAAAGGAAATAACTTTGCATTAAATAAAACTAAAAAGAAAGCTTACAACCGATTGAAGTCAAACCGTCTCTCAACTCTCAACTCCACTCGCCACAAGCTCTCTCTCTCTACTACTTACTTGTTCTCTCAGAAATTGAATTGTGTGATGGAAATCATAAAAATCAGCTCTATAGGCTTTATTTATAGGCTTCCAATCCTTGCTAATCAAGGAAGGAAATCTCTATCTATATCTAAAGATAAAACTTAAATAAAATTGAACATTTATCTAAAAGGAAAATAACTAAATATCTTCAAGTGGATAAATCCTTCTCTTCCATAGATAAAACTTGATAGAATTGGATGAAATCAGCCTTGCTTTGTGCCCAAGTTGTCCACATATGCTCGGAATGGCCCAACAGTCTCGCGACCCAAAGATGCGTAGTCGACTTCGACTAAGCCTGGTCGACTCCGAGTAGGTCGTACTCGACTTCGAGTAATCTTCAGCTTGTCGATCTGGTTCACTTTGTCGAGCTTGGGCCAGGTTCAATTCTGGTCGACGTCGAGTAGGGTGTACTCGACGTAGAGTACGGCTCGTGGTCGAATTGTCTTCTTCTTCCATCCTCGATCGAGTATGCTTCAACCGTAGTCGACCTGGAGTAGAACCTGGTCGACGTCGACTAGCTGTGTCAGCTCTCAGCATTCTGCTCAGTTCTTGAAACACACTTTCCCAAGTCCTCGTTCGTCAGATTGACGCATATGACCATGCGTTAGAAAGCTCTTTTCGAGGGCTACAAATCTCATGAAGACATCAAAGCTTGATGCAGAATGATGAATACCGAAAAATGGCCTTTTTCTCCGGCTGCACCATCATTAGCTTCTTCATGCCTTTCCTTTAAGCTCCAAAGTGCGTCCGATTTTCTACAAAATATAAAAAAAACTTGTGTAGACCTCCATATATTGCAAATAAACATAAACTGCACAAATTATGTATTATTCAAACCCAAATGTATGAAATGCATATAGAAATCAATATAAAAGTAACCGTAAAACATGGCGAATTAGGCTCACAACACCAACTTCTAGTGTCGGGGTGAGCCCGACGGTAGCCATGTGAGGTGATGCGGTAAAGGTACAATCTTTGGATGCAATTCATTTTCTATCCTTATGAGTATGATTCTTTTGCGAAAGTTGAAGGTGATCCTTGTTTGTGTTATTGAAGCGAAAGTGATCTTAATACAAAATGGATTACTTGTGTGAAAAAGGGTTAGTAACAATTAGGGTTTATGTGAAAGCCTGCATATTTCTATTTCTTAATAACGAAAGTTATTTGATGAAAAGCATGATCTTTTATGCCTTTATGTGTTATTTTACATGGTTATCGTTGTGATGTTGATGCCCTGATCTTAGAAGTCCTTATTTTATTGATTTATTTCACATATTTCGGATTTCAAGTTTCTGTTCCAGTCGATATTGAGTTTGTGCAAGTCGATTTTCTTAGTCGATATCAAGTCCTACAGGTCGATATCGACCAAGTCTCTGCCTTTGTGTTATTTTTCTGCTTTCTTCTGTGTTTTACTGTTTCTGCTGAGATTTGGAACTGAAAAGGCGGGCGCTGACACACTTCCTCGTGGATCGATCCTGACTGCCTTCTACTACAACGGGAGGAAGTCTTGTATTTATTTGCTGAGACAGGGAGTCAGTTTGATTTCATATTTATATTTATTTCATACTTGACCAACCTCCTGCAACAACACCCATCTATGCCCTTATATGAGCCACCAAAGGAAAGTGATCCGGACGTCAGGGAACAATTCCATAATGATCACGTACGTCGTCTCACCAAGCAAGTTAAATTTATGTCTAAAGATAAACCTTGTTTGAAATGTGGGATTTTGAGGCACAACACTACTGCATGCCCACATGCTGACCAAGTGCTTACAGCCGAAACTCACGAAGAGGCACGTTATGCGGCGGGGGGGGGGGAGGACTACTCAGGGAAAAATCAGCAACATGACTGGAGCCATTATCGCCAGCCCTAGTTTCAAAGGGAAGGTAAGAAAGATGACATGTAGACTATTCTTGAGGAGCTGTGGATGAATCATACAGAAAGCAAACAGTTTATCAATTCCATCCACACTTAGCTGCATGGCATCAACTCTAGACTTAGGGAGATAGACATCTGGCGGAAAACCATGGAGACCCAAATTGTTCAACTGGCTACATCCATCCTAAAGCAATCAGGTGGGCGTCAGATGCAAACGTTCGAGCAAAACACAAAGGAGAAAGATGCAAGAGACTACTCGACATCGACTCATCCAGTCTACGTTGACCAGAATCTGGTCGATGTCGAGGACCCTGTTGTAGATGTCGATCAAAACGTGGAGCCTGCCCAGAAGTCGACAATTCTATTCGACGTCAACCAACCTCCAGTCGATGTCGACCAACCTTCTGACAATGTCGACCACACTCCTACACCTCCGAAAAAGAAAACGCTGCCATTCCTACCCAAATCTTTGAAAGACTAATGGACGGTTTTTAGTCGCGTAAACCGTATCAAAATAAAAATTTAAACTTATAAACTAGTATAGCAAGTAAGTAAGAGTTCGATCACATGGAGAATCAAGTATTTCCAAGTAATGAGTATTTACCAATTAGTGAAAATGGGGGTTTTGGTTGATTGAAATAAGAAATAAAATAAAATAAACTATAAACAGATTTATGGAAAAACAATTTAGAGAAGATCGCTCTACCTACAACCATCAACTTTATTTGATTGAATTGATATTGTAACTTCCTCTTGTCCCGACCTAATATAGTTACTAGTCCAATCACTCCTAGAACCCTTTATCAATTGAACAGTCCCTAGAGAAGGATTAAACCCGTTGTAGCCCTAAGGGACAAGTTTGCTACTTGGGTTAAGGTTCGCAATCAGGAAGCTACAAAACTCTAGTAATTGAATTGATTCTACCAAGTTGATCATGCAAGATAGAATAAAACAATCAAACATTCAAGCACAAAGAAGTCAAAACATTCAATATAGGAAATCAGGAACATGATTCAGAAACTCACAATTAATCCAAATAAAGCTTCAAATTGTAGATAGAACGAAGAGAGTTTAGCCACCCATGGCGAACATCGCTCTCAATCTCCAACTAAAATCGTCTTGAATCCTAATCTAATGAGTGAATGGAAATCCAGGGCTAAACCCTCCCTCAATTTGATCCTCCAGTTCGTGTCCCAGTGACAGAGGATTTCTAGTCTCCTTAAATCCTATCAAATAAATCCAACTAACCTAACTAATGTAGTTTGGCAAGTACGGGTCGATCCCACAGAGAGTCAATGATTTGTATGCAAATCAGAGTGTGACAACAAGGACAAGCAACAAGGAGGGGGGATTTCGATGGTTTAAACTAACTAAAAATGCAAAAGTAAGAAAAATAATAAAGTAAAACAGATTAAATGGATGAATATGAGAGAATAGCTCAGGTCAGTCAATCTCAGCAATCAGGTTTGTTCATTGATCATTGATATCGAAAAGATAACTTCCTCTTGAATACTTTGTTGTGGAAAGACCAGGTCTTTTGAACCCAATTCCTTATCGATTCTAGTTAACAGGACAACCAGACCCTGAAAACCCTAATTATCAAACAATCCTGAAACTATCAAGATTCAATTCAACAATTGATGAAGTCTAAAGGAAATCAACAAAGGCAATCGACACGCACAACCAGTTATTGCATCAATTGCAAATAAATTCTCTATACAACTCCCTAAATCAACCATTTCAGAGATTTATACTTTGCTACTCAAGGATATAGATAACTCAACCAGTAATTACCTATATCTAGCTATAGATTATCATGAACAGGCATTAGTTGATCAGGCTAATGAAAATTCACGAAAACCCTAAACATTCGGTACAGAGAATCAATAATATTCAGAAAGGAGTATAATGAAATAGAAATCTCACAATGAAATTGCAAACCTGAAGCTTCGATTAATCTCCCTAAGCAAAGGAGTTTAGTTGTTCATGCTTGAAGAGAAAACCTAAACTAATTCAACGTCTAATGAATTACGTCAAAACCTCATTAACAAAACCCTAATTGTTCATCCCTAATAATAATAATAATAACATGTCAATTAATCTCAGACCAAAACATGGCCCAAATTGGCTTGAACACGCTGAATAACTCGGCCTGAAACCAAAGAACTCGGTCGAGTTCTTGACAATTCCACCCGAGTTCTTTTCAATAACCATTTTGACATCCAGATTTCGCTGTTTTCAAGGCTGCATTTAGAAAAGTCGTAAACACAAAAGCTGTAGGTCTTCGAATCTCCTTTCCAACAAGTATAAGTATGCCCTAATCCGATAAATACAGCTTTCGTACGACTCGTTTCAGTGCAGCGTCGTCAACCTGGACAGCTCCCATCCTTTACATGTTTAGCTCATCTCCTCGACTCCCAGGCCCTTCTATTTTCGTACAATCTTCGAGCATTGACTCGAGCTTAGCTTCATCTCTTTACAATCACCTGAAATAATGCACAAACCTTGTAGATTCCGACTCTAATTGAAGCATAATCAAAACATGAAAACTATTATAACTCATGCATTTTACCATACCTAAACCTATCTAGATGCTTATATAAACACTACCTAAATGTGCATGATCACCCAGTCGGCTCTTCAGACAAAGATAGAATAAATAGGGCTTTGGATAGAAAACACATCGCCGAACGCAAAACACGTCGCTACAGGGCAAATGCGGCGGCCGCGGTACCTACGGCCACGACACATTGTTGCACCCGCATCATATGGCGGCGCCCACTGCAATGGTCTTTTACGAACAATCTATATTGAATCAGCTCTCGACGTAAACAAGAAAGTTGTATCTCTTTGAAAGATCTTTCTAATGCATGGTCATAATAGTCAATCAGACAAACGAGACCTCCAGAATGTGCAAAACAAGTTCAGCATGTCTGACGACAACTTCTGCATACTTTTTCTTCGTTTAGCCTTGCTTCTTCTTCTCAGGACCTCTTGGGATCTTCATGTAACCTTCTTCGATCAACTAGACAATCTCATCCAATGCCTTGTCAACCCATGTCTCATCCTCTCGGATCCACAGTTATCTGAAATAATCAATAAAAACATGTAGATTCCGACTCAACCAACATAAAGAGCAAATATGCAAATTGTACTTAAACCGTGCATGATATTAATCATAAATAAGCTAAATGCAACCTATTATGACCACCTAAATGTATGCTATCAAACTCCCCCACACTTAAGGTTTTGCTTGTCCTGAAGCATTAAAAAACAAATATAGAATTAATCATTCCACAAATAAGATCTTCATGTTATAGTTTTATAAAAGCAATATCAAGCAATAGGAGCCATGAACAAGAGAAAAAATTTCCTAGCAAATATATGAGCGATCCAATATTAAAGGAAAATTTAATCCAACCTCACCGGGATAATGTGTTTCACTTAAACTCTCATGTGTTTAGGCTTTAAAGTTCAACTCTCAAATCAATCCAAAATGCTCTATACACCGTGAAAGTCATCACTTGCAAACAACATCATGAGGACTTTTGTATGGTTGTAATGGGGCTTTGGTAGGAACATAAGGCATGGGAAATATTTAGGCTTGTGGTGCTAAAAATCCGGGAAAAGGGAAGAACAACCAACCAGAACAACACCAAAACCTCCATACTCCGCAAACCATTCCAATAACATAAACTCCAATACATATCAATAAGCCCTCTTCGATTTCAATAGCCATACAACTCATGCAATTTTTCCATTTGGATGATGGATTCTTTTCTTTTCTTTTCTTTTATGTTTACTTCTGCCCCTAGGTGAATTTTATCCTAGGTCCAAGCTTACTAGACTTTTACTCCAAAGTGAATTTTATCCTCCTCAGGTCCCTAGTAATAAGTCATCTCTATTATGCAATAAGGGTTACCTTATTTCAGCTACGCCTCTCGCAATGCACAACCATACATACATCATCTCCACTCAAAGCAACTCCAACATAAAGATTTTTCACCAATTCTCATCCTAATTCCCGGATACGGTCAGGCTAATCATTGGCTATGATATATTTTTGTGGAGCTATAAAAAAGAATAGGCTTTAAGGCTTAGACGGGCTTCATGCAAAGGATAATGCAAAGGGTAGATAAGGTACAATATGGCTAAAGAAAACATTCCTCAATCATTTAAAATTCACAAGCAACAAACATGTGCAATACGGTATTGAAATAAGAAGCAAATGGAGAGTATAATCGCACAATAAAAGCATAATGGAATAATATGTAAAGTCCCTATAAGGAAAAAAACAAACTCTCAAGGGTTATATTTTTGTAGATTTCAATTTAACATCAACTATGAACCATATTTCCTCAATTATATTATCAAATCATGCTCCAAAAATCATTTTCAAGCAATTAAATCAAATCATGGGATTTATGCAATGAGATCATAAAAATAAATTAGAGAACAAACTAAACCAAGATGGATATATTTAATAACGCCTAAATGCAATGCATGATATTTTGTGATTTTCTTTTTCAAATGTGATATATGAGTAAAAAATAAATATGAAAACATAAATAAACATGATATGCAAACTCTATCTATATGCAATGCAATCCCTTCCCCACACTTAAACCTTTCATTATCCTCAATGAAACATAAAAAGACAAAAAAAACATAAAAACATAGAGGAAGAGATGAGTGAAATACTCACAATGTGGTGGATGGGTCTCTCACTAGTAGAAAATGCGAATTTAGCACACTACAAAAGAGGCCGGATGTGATATATCCGGGGTCTAATATGGTTTACAGGTATTTGTTTTTTTTTTATAAAAAATATCTACAGTATATAACCCGGATATGAAGCATGCCCGGGCTATTATGTGGTGGGTATTTCACTTTAACACAAATGAAATAACCCGTAGCTAAAAAATCCGGGTTATTAAGCCGTTCTAATAATCCGGGCATTTCATCAACGCCTTACCTCCAGGCTTTTTTGTATCCGTTACACCAGTCCAAAAAAAACCCCGTATTAAGGTCCGGGATATAAAACAGTGGCCTGAAATCACGTAATCCCAAAATAGCTCGCCCAAATCAAAACTGAAATCAGGTCCCAAATCGAAATTGATATTTTGACAGAGGAGGGAGAGTTTCCGCCTCACTCCACCTTCGTCATCGTCTCCGTCTTCACAATCTTCGTCTGCAATCACTGTCACTGTCTTCACCTTCTTCGCCGTCCGAAGCTTTCACTGTCCGTTCTTCGCCTGCAGCCGCCAAACCTAGATGGCCCAGAGAAGGGAGCTTCCACCTCTCTCCACCTCCCGTCGTCTCACCGTCCTTGCCACCTCGCCGTCTTTGCCTTTCACCATCTCACCTGTCACCGTCTTCGTCTCTCGGCTGTCTCACCGAGGTAAGGTTTGTGGTTCTTCGATTAATAGGGATCGTTTTTTAAATTTGGGTTTTAGGGTTTGTGGTTCTTCGTGAATGTTTGACCCTAAATCCGAAATTAGGGCTTGGTATCTCGATTTGGGACAGAGATTGAGCAATTTGAGAACCTCATCCTTGGATCGACAAAAACCTATAGAAAATCAAGCGTTTGAATGTTTTCGATTTCGATAGAGTCTACGAATCGGTGATTCCAGTGGATTGTGTTTCGTGAAGTAGAGATTTGAATGCTTTGGTGTACTAGCATGATTTAACTACTGCTACAAAGGCATATGGATTAATGTAGGCTAATCAATAAGCCAATGAGATCCTCTATCTAATATATTCTATCTTGTGCCCTAAACACTTTAAATTTTGTCTAAACTTGACTACATGATTTTATCTTCAAGAGCCTAAAAGGATTATTAAAATCTATCTATTTGTTAGGCACTCAATTTTTGTTCGGCCTAAGGCATGTGGACTAGTAAAATAACTCTATTATATACAATTCTATATTGATGAAGAAGAAGTAATTTGTACAGCTGAAAATCATGTACTGGTTTTTCATTATTAGTTTGATGTTCCTTCTTTCTAGTTTAGGGGACGCTTTACGTCCGTGATTAGAGTGTAGGGTATCTTATCCCCTTTTTACATGTACTGCTTTTTCATTATTAGTTTGATGTTCTTTGTATTGATGAAGAAGAAGTAATTTGTACAGCTAAAAATTGGAATCTAGATGCTCCTGTTTTCCAGTTCTCTTAAACGTGAAAAGAAAATACAATAGGAAGTGCCAGCAATTTTTTCATCTTCTACTTACTATGAATTTGAAGTTTAGAATCCGAATATGATTACAGAATCCTTTAAAATATTATGGATTTGGGTTATATTTCGAATCTTATTCGGGCAACAAAGCTGCATTGAATCTTTTTTCCTTGAGTAAGGGGTTGAAGTTGGTGCGCTAAGAACATTTTTGTGATTGTTCTTCATTAGAACTTCTACACATCGAGTTTTTTGCTCTTAGGGGGAAGGCAATTGAAGGAGAGTCACTCACTGCTGTAGAAGTAATTCCAGAAAGCAAGAGTCGGCAACATGTCTGGTAAAGTACGAGAGAACCTTCTTCCTTACAAGGACGTTGGTCCTCAAAATCATCATGTGTCTCTCAAACGGCCCAGAGAACCTTCTTGTGCTCCTGTACAGAATATGTAAGGTATGTTGATTTTCTCTTGTTGTATTTGTACGTTGTGCTATAGTTTTACATTAAGAATAGTACAAACAAATACTTGAAAAAAAATCTTATATTCCTATATTTATTTTAGAACCCATTTTTAAAGACCAATCCCAGACCACTTTCTTTTAGAATGCTCATTGTCGAGACCACATTTTCCTATAGAGTAGTGACCAAAGAATAGTCATTTCCCTCCTCATCAATTATTTTTCATGTTAACTTGGCTAGAATCTGTTCTTCATTTACGTTCATCTTTTTGAATTAAATTTATGTGTTGAGTGGCCATTTATTTTGAAAGGGTGTCAATAAAAAGTTCATTTAGTGAAATCTTTAAGTGTATAAAAATGTTTGGGCTTAAATATGACAATCTTATGCAGGAAGCAAGTCAAAAGGCTTTAATCTGAAAAGGATCGACTTGGATATTCAAATTTGAAGAAGAGGTGCATAAATTATTGTTCTCTTTCCAAGCAGTCGTTTACTGCACTGCCTGGTAACAAGTTGTATTCGTGAGATTCTAACTTGTCTAATTTTTTTTCTGTAGGCCAATGGAAAAGGAAGTTTACTGTTGATTTTGGGGAGAGAAAGAAATATGTACATGAGTGTCGTTTAGCTCTTGAAAGGGAAGTATGGCCTATAAAGTATAAACTTTTCTACTGCATTGTTTCTATTTGTGAGGGTGAAAAAGTAGTCAAGTATAGGTCCTGCAATCAAAGGACAAGACCTTCGTTTATTTATTTATAATTGCTTTCTCCTCCACTTTCAATCTATCTATTAGATAACCAAAGGACAAGAACCAAGAAATGAATTATTTCATCTTTTAACACTTTCCAAGCTTTATCTTTTCCCTTCGATTTATTTGTAAAGAGTACATGAAGTTGATCACCGTGGCAACAGAAAAAGAAACAACTTGCACTTCTAAATTCAAGAGTACATTTACTATATATTATGCTTAATTAAAGAAAAAACATTGGGTTTTGCGAAACTTGCACTTCTCAATTCAAGAGTACATTTACTCTTTGTTTTCTGAAATATTCAATATAGTTTCATGAATATATCTATGAATTTGTAGCTTATATTAGATGCTTCAGATACTAATTATAAATATCTCATTGTTGATGTTATCAAAACTAAGGTTGCTTCCCAAGAACATTGAATTTAGATTAAGGAGCTATCATAGTTGTTAATTTTAGACCATCATAAGGGATTTTTCTAGGTGTAGGCAATTTTTTTCCATCTGCTTCAGTCCACTATCACCTATTGCTCTTTAGTCAAATACTGAAACTTCAATAAATGTAAGAGTGGTATTCTGTTGTTGCAGGAACTAAAGAACATACAAGATTGAGGTGTCTGAGAATGGTTCTGTCCCAAAGTTTATTCAACGCCTTGCATCTGCGAGTGGTGATGTCTGAGAACAGGTCTATGCTTCCTTCTTCCCTTGCCCTTGTCCTAGTTAGAATATACTATATTGTGCCATGTTACAACAATTCCTATGATGTTGATGTTGGCTGACACTTTATTATTTTAGTGAAATAAAGTTAAGAAAATGAATGTTGGCTAGAGAGTTGTCATACACTTGTAGATGTAATTCTTCATTGTCCTTGAGTGTAAAAAAAGTGATGCATATACTTATTTTATCCTCATCACTGTCACGATGCAGTTTCTTTTTACTAGATTTATACTTGTGTATTGTGATTTGTTATTATATTTTTTTATGGATTCAACTTTTTAAGTTATTTGTGCAAGTATAAAAGAAATGATATTTGTTTTGCTGCAACTTGTGACGTTTTGGTTTAATCGGTTAGTTGTGATGAATTATGAATGAGATTATGATTCCCAGGGCATTGAAGTGGGGTGAAGGGAATCACAATGGAGATCTCAGGACAAGAAAACCGTAGATGCTATGGAGTGAGATGTAGACCAGATAAGCTTGAAAATGAGTGAGCAGCTGAGTGGTACACTTGGTTTGTATGTCTTTCGTGTTCAATCTTGACCAAGGGTACACCTCTATCTGATCCTTGTTGTATCAAGAGGATCCTTATGTTATATTTGACGACATTGTGGATGTATGTATAAATACTTTCTCACTTTGTTAAAAAATTAATTAGAATTGAGTTATTTGAAATATGGACCTACAGGGGCTACAGAAATGCATCTATGGATTTTCGTAGGTGCTCTTTTTTCTTATAATAAAAAGGGACTTTTTAGCCCGGATCTAAAATGCTTCGGGCTATGAAGTCTCTTTTTTTAAAAAACAAATAACAGACCAAATAGCCCGGGCGTGCCCTATATCCGGGCTATAAAGTCTATTTTTTTCCAACAAAGTAAAGCTCTATTAACCCGGGCGTCCCATTTCATATCCGGGCTATTAGGCTATTATCACACCAACGTGATGCCCGGATGGGATTTTGTAAATATCCGGGCTATATTTCCAAAAACGCTCGGGCTAAAATTTCTTTTTTCTACTAGTGTCTATAGGTCGGATATGAGGATTTCGGCGGCCTTTCCTGAAAGCTTAGTCTATCCAAAACCAAAAACAACTATCTAATGCCTAATGGAAAATCTAATTTATTGAAAAGAAAACTAGCTAACTAGGAATTGAAATAACTAAATTAGAAAACTTACCTTGGGTTTCCTCCTGAGAAGTGCCTTTCTTTAATGTCATTGGCCTGACTTATTCTCAATCTCAAGCTCTTACCTATCTGATAGAGCATATTTAGTGTTGCATAATAGAGTGCATTTAGCATAGTTTAGTTGTGAATATTGCATATATTTAGTTGAATTTACATAATCATTTGTTGAGTTAGAAGAGGCGGAATCTACATGATGTTATGGTTTATTTCAGGTAAAGTAGATTGGAGGTGAAATGAATTGGAAAAGAGCGAAAACAAGTTAAAGAAATACATAGGAGCTGCTGGAAACAAAGAAGAAGAAGCTCGGAAGAATCGCAAGCCGCCGCGCAATATCGCTTGCCGCCGCGAAGCTCGAAGGGAGACGAAGGATTTCGCAGAATCGCCGGCCACCCGGCGGCCTAGCCTGGCCGCCCCGCGGCCCCTGCAGAAACTAAACATTAGTTCCGGATTTTTACTTAGGGTTTGATCTAGTTATTTTGGTCGACTTTCAAAAGACTATTTAAGGCTTTTCTAATTATTATTTCATTCACCTTATGCACATTATTCCATTGTTGAGAGCGTTGTTGAGAATGAGCAACTAAACTCTCGAGGTTTCGCCTATAGTTTGGATCTTTGATTTATGAATTCGATCCTTGTTTCAGCCTCTAGTTCTTGTCTCTTCTTTTCAACGTCCTTGTCCAGATCTTAAGTAAATTCCATGGGTTGAGTGGTGAGGACCCCCACAAGCACTTATCTTAGTTCCATACTGTCGTGGTGGGGATGAAATCAGGCAACGTCACAGAGGAGCAAATCAAGTTAAGGGCATTCCCCTTTTCGCTGAAGGACACTGCTAATGAGTGGTTCTACTACTTGCCACCAGGTAGTGCAACAACATGGATACAGTTGAAGCATCTTTTTCTGGAAAAGTACTTTTCTGCAACCAAGCTGAACAGTCTGAAAAAGGAGATCAGCAGCATTGACCAGCAGGCTACAGAGACACTCTATGAATACTTTGAGCGCTTCAAGAAGCTTTGCTCTAGTTGCCCTCACCATGGTTTTTCAAAGAAGGATTTAATGCTCTTTCTATTCAATGGATTGCTTGACGAAACACCCAATGCTGCTTGGGAGGTGTTTTCAGAGCTTGCTGATGGCCCTACACAATTCAGCAAGGGACTTCATGCTAGAGGGGTACTCGCCGTTGACTCCTCAAGTTCCACATTACATAGCGATGTGGCTGTATTGAAGGATATGATGAAAAGGTTCATGCTACAAGGAACCCCACAACAACTTAAGGCATGTGGCATTTGCGCTGATCTTTACCACCCGACGGACACTTGTCCAATGCTGCATGAGCCAAATGTAGAGTTGAATGCCATGGGGAACTTCATTCCTCAGCGACCCAGGTATGGTAACTATCCTAATCCCAATCAATACAATAACAACTATAATGCAGGTTACCAGGGGTATGGCTATGGTAATAATCAAGCCCCTTTCAATGCACAAGGAGGACCCCATTTCAGACCTCAGCAATAATTTGATCAAAGACAGAGATGACCTCCACCAACTGATGATCAATCCAATGAGGATCCTCTCAAAGCTCTCACAAAGATCGTCCTGTGTCAGGCTGAGCACATAAAGAATTTGGAGAAGAAAGTTAGCCAATTGGCTCAATCGCTGAGCGAAATGCAGGCGAAGGACTCAGGAAAGCTACCATCTCAAACGGTGGTGAATCCCAAGGAGAACGTCAGCGCTGTGACGCTAAGAAGTGGTAAGGGACTGATTACCTCTCCCCATAATGATGCTAACATAGAGGATTTTGAAACAGGTGCGAACGAGAAAGAAGAAGACGTTCGCAATCGTCGGCCGCCCCACGGCCAAGACGATTATGACGATGCGGAAATCGCCAGGCCGCCCCGCGGCCAAGCCCAGCCACCTCGCGGCTCCTCTAGTAACTCATCTGACGGGTATGTTTGACCTGACTTTCCTCCTCTTAATTCTGTCAAACCTATTCCTCCCTTTCCTGAAGCACTCAGAGACACAAAAAGACCTGACAATGACAAAGAGATCTTTGAGACGTTCAGTAAGTGCGAGGTAAACATCCCTTTACTTAATCTGATTAAAAGTATTCCTCGTTATGCCAAATTTCTCAAGGAACTTTGCACAATAAAGAGGAATTAAAAGTTGAAGGCGAAGCAGAAAATTAAGGTAAGCGAACATGTGTCTGTTGTGTTTCAAAAGTGTATGCCTAAGAAATGTAGCGACCCTGGCATGTTCACAATCCCATGAATCATTGGGTTTAGGACCTTTGCATGAGACTAGAGTGGTGATTCAATTAGCGGACTGATCAAATGTTTTTCCTAGAGGAATAGTTGAGGATGTTTTAGTCATGGTTGACAATTTCATCTTTCTTGCTGATTTCTTTGTCTTAGACATGGAGCATGGTAACCAAGAGGCTCCTATTCTCCTAGGAAGGCCCTTTTTAAAGACTGCTAGAACAAAAATTGATGTGTATTCTGGCTCTTTGACTATGGAATTCGATGGTGAGAAGGTTGAATACAATATATATGATGCAATGAAATTCACTTATGATGATCATTCCTTATGCTTTATGGATGCCATTGATACTTGTATGTATAATACCTTTGATATGAGTTGTGTGGATGAGCTGCATGTAGCTTTAGAATCTCCTACTGAGGAGTTTTCATTGAACTATGTTTTGACTACTAACCTGCAAGATACCATACGAGACTTGTCTTCCCTCCCTTCCAAATCGCAAGAAGAAACCTTTATGGCATTAACCATTCCAAATGAAAAGCTCTTACCTTCTATCGTACAGGCACCTGAAGTTGAGCTCAAGCCTCTTCCTGAGCATCTGAAATATGCATTTGTAGGGGAGGGTGACACCTTACCTGTCATCATCTCTAACAAGCTTACCAAAGAACAGGAAGATAGGTTGGTAGGAGTGCTCAAATAGCATAAGACAACTCTGGGACGGACCATAGCGGATATCAAGGGAATCAGCCCAGCTACTTGCATGCACATGATCTTATTAGAAGAGGGAACCAAACCTTCAAGGCAACCTCAACGGAGACTCAACCCACCTATGATGGATGTAGTGAAGAAAGAGGTGCTCAAACTCCTTCAAGCAGTTATGATCTATCCCATCTCTGATAGTCAATGGGTTAGTCCAACGCAGGTAGTACCAAAGAAGGGAGGCATTACAGTGGTTGAGAATCAAGATGGTGAGTTTGTCCCTACCAGAGTCTAATCAGGCTGGAGAGTTTGCATCGATTATCGTAAGTTGAATGCGGTAACTCGAAAAGATCACTTTCCCTTACCTTTCATTGATCAAATGCTTGAAAGACTTGCTAGTCGTACATATTATTGCTTTGTAGATGGATATTCAGGGTACTTTCAGATAGCCATCGCACTAGAGGATCACGAAAAGACAACATTCACTTGTCCGTTTGGCACTTTTGCATATCGCAGAATGCCTTTTGCCTTGTGCAACGCTCCTGGGATATTCCAACGGTGTATGGTAAGTATCTTCTCTGAATATATAGAGCAATTTATTGAGGTATTTATAGATGATTTTACAGTCCATGGTGATATTTTTGATGCTTGCCTCAACCATTTGGCGCTTGTGCTTAGAAGATGTGTTGACACTAATTTAGTGCTCAATTAAGAAAAGTGTCACTTTATGGTTGAGGAAGGCATTGTTTTGGGTCACATTGTCTCCCATAAAGGGATTGAGGCTGATAAGGCAAAGATTGACATCATTCAATCACTGCCTTATCCTACTAATGTGCGTGAAGTGCGTTCCTTTTTAGGCCATGCAGGATTCTACCGCATGTTCATTAAGGACTTCTCAAAGATCACCTCACCCTTGTGCGAGCTGCTGAAGAAGGAGGTCACATTTGCCTTTGATGAGAAGTGCAGGATGGCGTTTGATGAGTTAAAGACTTGTCTTACTAGTGCACCAATCATACAAGCACCAAATTGGTCTCAGCCGTTCGAATTGATGTGTGACGCTAGTGACTATGCTGTGGGAGTCATGCTTGGACAAAAAGAAGGGAGAAGCTCTCATGTCATATACTATACATCTATGACCCTGAATGGAGCTCAAAGGAATTACTCAACCACAGAAAAGGAACTTCTTGCTATAGTTTTTGCACTTGAGAAGTTTAGATCACATTTGCTTGGTACAAAAGTTATTGTTTATACTGACCATGCAGCACTTCGTTACCTTTTGACGAAGAAAGAGGCCAAACCAAGACTGATTAGATGGATCTTGCTTTTAAGCGAGTTTGACATCGAAATCAGGGACAAAAAGGGTGCTGAGAACCTAGTTGCTGACCATCTAAGTCGTATTATGCAGGGGGGAAATGGACAAGAAGGCATAGTGGGGAGTTTTCATGACGAAGAACTCTTTAAAGTCTTCGCAATCGCCAGCCGCCCCGCGGCCACCCTAGACCGCCCCGCAGTGAAGTCTTCGGAGGAGGATTTCTCCGCAATCGCCGGCCGCCCCATCGCCACCCCTGGCTGCCCCGCTGCCCCTGCAGACTCCGAAATTGAACAATTTTTAAAGGTTAGTTCTCTCCCACGCCCTTGGTATGCTAACTTAGTTAACTTTTTAGTGTCGCAAGAGTTTCCACCCAACTTTTCAAAGGCTCAAAAGGACAAGATACGCCACGATGCTCGCTTCTACGTTTGGGATGACCCTAACCTATGGAAGCATTGCGCCGATCAAGTGATACGTCGGTGTCTTCCCGACAATGAGGTACAATTTGTCCTTAATTTTTTTCATTCCCTTGAATGTAGTGGACACTTTGGACCACAAAAGACAGCTAGGAAGGTACTTGTACAGGATTCTTTTGGCAACATATATTTCGTGATTCTTATGCTTTTTGCAAATCCTGTGATCGCTGTCAGAGAGTTGGGAATCTTTCTAAGAGGAATGAGATGCCACAAACTCGCATGATATTTTGTGAAATTTTTTATGTTTGGGGCATTGACTTCTTGGGACCATTCCCTAACTCATTTGGAAACCTATATATTTTGCTTGCGGTGGATTACGTCTCCAAGTGGGTGGAGGCGAAGGCCACCAGAACTGATGATTCAAAAGTAGTTGCATGTTTCCTCAAGGAGCTATTATCTAGATTTAGAGTTCCAAAAGCACTAATCAGTGATAAAGGGACCCATTTCTGCAACAAGACTGTGAGTGCGCTCTTAAAGAAATATCATGTGACTCAGAGGGTGTGAGCTGAATCTGCCATGTTTTACAGCAACTTTTATATCGATTTCTGTATACATTGCATTCATTTGGGTTTAGATAGTACAGAATCTATGTAGTTTATGTTTATTTGCCAAATTATGGAATCTACACCAGTTTCTGTTTAATTCGCAGAAATCGAGGCTTTTTACAGCAATTCTATAGAAGGTCGGAAAAGCTCGGAAAACCACTACAGAAGTCCAAGGTCAAAGCAGCGGAACAATTCTAAGAGTCAAGGCTACTCGATCTCGAGTAAGCCTTACTCGACATAGACAAGCCTGTCCGAGCAGCTTTGGTCGACAAAGCCTGATCGAGCAAGCCAGACAACCCGGCTCCGGAAGTCTACTCGATCTCGACGAGCCCTGGTCGAGATCGACTAAGCCCAGCGCCACCACCCGGAGTCGACGAGGAGAAGCTGCCCGAGAAGCTGAGGACGAGAAGCCGAGCACCACCCTACTCGATCTCGACTAAGCTTTGTTGAGATCGACAAGAGACCCAGAGCATGTCCGGGAGGAGTCCTCGATGAGACCACCAGAGCCGTCTTCAACAAACCCTACTCGATCTCGACGAGGAGTGGTCGAGATTGACGAGCACCTCAGTCCAGATCCGAGCCAGTCGACTTGACCTAACCGAGCAGACCCAGTCGACAAGCCCATCCTACTCGATATCGACGAGGAGTGTTCGAAGTCGATGAGCCCAGGAACCCAAGTCCGAGCCACATCGAGCAGATCTAGCCGAGGAAGCCCAGTCGACGAACCCTGCTACTCGAGGTCGACGAGTCTTACTCGAGGTCGACTAGACCAGTGTCCAGAAGCTTCTCGACGAGCCTTGTCTGACTAGACTTAGCTTTCCTTGGGCGCGAAGGCGGAAGATTCTATCCAAAGTTGATCAATTCTATCCAATGAGACAAGATCTATCACATCATGAAGACCTACCATAATTAGTTTTATCTTTTCCTTATGGATTTATTTCCTTAAAACATTTATTTATCTTTTATGCTTTAGATATAGATAGATATCTTCTTTCCTAGATTAGCTAGGGAATGAAGCCTATAAATAAGGCCCTAGGGGGCTCAGTTTTAATCATTCCAAGTCACACAATTCGATTCCAGTTCAGAGACACAATTACACAGAGTAGTTTAGGAGTTCTAAGGTTTTTAGGGTTTTGGCTCTCTGCGAAAGTTGATTTCCAGGATTGTAAAAGGGTTTGAATATAGTTTTATGCAATTTAGTTCTTTTTCATCAATCAATGTCTGCGATTGCGATGAGGCGTGAGTATTCCACCCACTTCTGGGGCTGGGGTGAGCCCGACGGTGGCCATGTGAGGCGATGCGATAAAGGTCAGATCTTTTGTGCGATTCATCTTCTATCCCTATGAGCATGATTCTTTTGCGAGAGTTGAAGGTGATCCTTGTTTGTGTTATTGAAGCGAAAGTGATCTTAATGCAACTTGGATTAATTATGTGAAAAAGGGTTAGTAACAATTAGGGTTTATGCGAAAGCCTCTATATGCCTATTTGTTAATGACGAAGGTTATTTGATGGAAAGCATGATCTTTTATGCCTTTATGTGTTGTTTTGCATGGTTATCGTTGTGGTGTTGAAACCCTGGCCTTGGAGGTCTTTTAATATATTGAAGTTAATTTCTGTCAAATTTCTGAATTCTATCGAGAATCTGCAAAGTTGTATTTTCTGTTTCTTGTCGACATAGAGTAGTCTTGGTCGAGATCTCGGAGAGTGTGGTCGATCTCGAGTAGGATTTCGTCTAGGTCGAGTTGGTTTTCGTTTGTTTTCGTCGATTTTCGATTTTTGAAGTTTTTGTCGAGTTACCTTTGTCGATCTCGAGTACCTCTTGTCGAGGTCGACGAGAGCTTTGCTTGTTGAGTTGATTGCTTTTGTTTTCTGTTTTCTGTTTTTATTACTGTCTTATCGAGATAGAGGACAGCTTACTCGAGATCGAGTAGCTTCTGTGTCCTCGTTTTATTTGCTGTTTCGCTTTGTCTTTTCTGGTTTTACTTGTTATTTGCTTTTGTTTTAGTTGCCCTTGCCGGGTTTATTTATTTCTTTCTTGTCTGTGTTTCTGTCTTTCTGTTGTGTCAGTGAGAATTTACAGCTACCTGAGAACTGCTGACGTGCTTCCTCGTGGATTCGATCCTGACTTTCTCTTACTGCATTGGAGGAGTCTTTTATTTATTTGCTGGGGCCTAAGTCTGGTTTGATCTATTTCGTTATATTTCATACTCGGTTCACTCTTTACAACAAATTGGCGCCGTTGCCGGGGAAGCAATCAATCGCGCCTTAGGTAGTCAGTTCCCACTGTTTCTTTGAATTAGTTTGCAGGTGTATGCGTCGTTCTGGTCAAACACCTGAGTTTGACGCCTTAGACGAACCGGAACGCCTATTTCACATCCGAGCTAAACTACAAAGAGCCATGGCAGCTGCGGAGACACAGGAACAGCTGATCGCTAGGCTTACCAGGGAACTAGCCGCAAGGGATGCTGCTATCAACGCTAAAGATGCTGCTATCGCCGCTGAGAGAGCAGCAAGGGAACAAGCACAGGCTGAGCTTGCCCAGTATCCAACCACGGCAGAGGACTACATGCACCCAACTCTCGTCGTGCCTGAATCGGCGATTCTAATCCCTGAAAACTCTTTTGAAATTCGCAATCAATTTCTTATAGAGCTTAAAAATAATGCCTTCTTTGGTAGATTTAATGAGTGTCCTCTTGAACATATTACTAATTTTCATGATATGTGCCGTACTCTTGAAGAAGGTACAACTCTGGAATATGTCAAGATGAAAGCTTTCCGTTGGTCGCTCGCTGGACCTGCACTGAAATGGCTGGAAGGGCTGAAAGCAAAATCACTCACAACCTGGGCCCAAGTAGAGCAAGAGTTTCTGAACAAATTCTTCCCACCTGACAAAACAGCACATCTCCGCCAGAAAATCACCGCCTTTAAACAGCAGAAAGGGGAACCGCTGGCAAAGGCATGGGAATGATACAAGGAACTTCTGCGATCTTGCCCTACTCATGGACAGCCGCCCTACATCATTCAGGAGATCTTCTTCAACTCTCTTGATCAAGTCACTAAGGACAGAATCAACAATTATACTCGCTATGAGTATCTGACAATGCCGCCAAGTGACGCATGGGGTGTGCTAGAGAAGCTCAATACCTACGACAACAAGTATGGGTCTACTGCAACCTATGAAGAGGTCGGGAAGCAGCAGAATGACTAGGAACAGCAAGTCGATCTCGACAAAGCCGTGGTCGATCTCGACAAGCATCTGGTCGACCTAGAGGAGAAAATTCCAGAATCTTCGTCTACACCACACAGTAACTCGACTGGGCCCAATCTGGTCGACCTCGACAAGACCTTTGTCGATGTCGAGGAGCCCGTGGTCGACATAGAGAAGTCTGCAGCACCTTCGACGTCTGTTCTGGCTCCGAATCAGAAAAAGAAGCTGCCTTTCCCCACAAAATCTCTAAAGGACCCAGCGGAGAAAAAGTTTCAGCGCTTCATCAAGATGCGTCAGAAGCTCAACGTCACCATCCCCTTCACAGAAGCTCTCAATGAAATGCCATCCTACGTCAAGTTCCTGAAGGAGATTTTGAGCAAAAAGCGATCGATGGCGGAAATCACAGAAGAGTGCAGCCATCTGGACATATTGGAGAAGAGGCCGGATCCAGGTAAGTTTGCTATAACTATTGGATTTGGTCCATACAAAATTAATGCCCTATGTGATCTTGGAGCTAGTGTGAGTATAATGCCTTTAACAATTTGGTCCAAGATTAAGATAGGTGCCTTGGAGCCTGTGGATGCTAGACTTTACAAGGCCAACAACACGGTGGTCATTCCAACAGGCATGGTGGATAACGTCCCAGTACAAGTAGGTAAATTCTTCGTTCCTGCTGATTTTCTAGTTGTTGATATGCAAGAAGATCCTGCTTGTCCAATTATTTTAGGAAGACCATTCTTAGCGACGGTGGATGCTAATATAAGCGTAAGGAAAGGAGTGCTCACCTTCAACATCAGCGATGAAGTAATTGAGTATTTCTTTAATAAAACTGAAAGGCATACAAGTCCAATGGAAGAGGTCAAATCTATCTCAGCTGGCTACATCACCTGCGGGGAACCTAAGGTCAGAAATATGACCCCTGAGGAGATAGAAAAGAGGGAAATGGAGGCCCAGGTGGAGGAGATCATGGCAATCCTCAAGGAGAACACAGAAAATCCAATCGACACAGAGCAAGGTAAGTCGTTGTGGATTAATTATTTTTCGGATGCCTTGACAGGAACTAAGTATGGGGTCAAGATCAACCAAGGCTCCTCGACATCGAGTAGAGCCCTAGTCGATCTCGACCAGACCAAGGAGACTCCACCAGAGTCAGCATCGTCGAGCAGCGGATCAGAGAAACCAGGCTCGTCGCAGCTGCCATGGAGGAGTCTTACTGCATTGGAGGAGTCTTGTGGATTCGATCCTGACTTTCTCTTACTGCATTGGAGGAGTCTTGTGTTTATTTGCTGGGGCCTAAGTCTGGTTTGATCTATTTCGTTATATTTCATACTCGATTCACTCTTTACAACAGCATACCACCCCCAGACCAATGGGCAAGCTGAGGTGTCTAATCGCGAGATAAAGACTATCTTGGAGAAGACTGTTGCCCCAAACAGGAAGGATTGGAGTGTCAGACTTGATGATGCTCTATGGGCTTATCGAACGGCTTACAAGACTCCCATTGGGATGTCTCCGTTTAGATTGGTATATGGAAAGGCTTGCCATCTTCCTGTCGAGCTCGAACATAAAGCATATTGGGCGGTGAAGCAGTGCAACATGCAGATTGATGAAGTTGGGGAGTTCAGGAAACTACAGCTGCAGCAGTTGGAAGAGTTGAGATTGGATGCCTATGATAACTCCGTCACCTATAAGGAGAAGACAAAGGCATGGCACGATAAACATATCTTGCGAAAGGACCTCAAAGTTGGGGAAAAGGTCCTTCTATTTCAATCGCGCCTACAACTCTTCCCAGGTAAGCTTCGTTCTAGATGGACAGGACCATATGTGATTACTAATGTCTTTTCTCATGATGCAATAAAACTATTAAATTAGAGGAATGGAGACATCTTCAAGGTAAATGGTCATAGAGTTAAACCCTATTATGAGAGTTTTGTCAAACAGGACGGTGATGAGTTGGTTCTTACTGAACCAAGTGCTGAGGATAATTAGGGGGTCATAACGTCGAGCCAATGACGGTAACCAAAGGCGTTGCTTGGGAGGCAACCCAAGGTAATAGTTTAGGTATTATTTTCTTTTTGCATTAAGTTTTTTTTTTAGTTTAGTTTAGATTGGTTCAGCATACTAACATTGCAGGGAGAAAGAGCAAAGGAAAAGGACGGCAAAGAAGCGGGCCGCCCCGTCGCCTACCCTGGCCGCCCCGTGGCCTAAGCCGGATATGAAATTTTTTAGGGGCCCGTGTGGGCCCCCACTTTCTACACAAATTAAAACCATATCTCTATGTTTTCCTATCTCTATCAAGCCGCCCCCTCGCCCCAATCCTCTATCTTCTTCCTCCTCTCTTCAACCTCCATTAAAACTCCCCCTCCAAGGTGTTCACTTTCACCCAAATCTCCACAAAACTACTATTTTCTCACATTTCCATTTTCCTTCCACATAAAAACCTCCACCCCACCACCTCATTCTCCTAGATCTACACACAAATCTCTCATCCCAAGCTTTTCAAGGAGGTTCTTTCAGATCCACGTCGGAGTGAGAGAATTTGGGACGTCGGAGAGCAGATCCGACGTCGGAGAGTCCGGATCCAGAAAATCGCTGGCCGCCCCGTCACCAGCCGAGCCGCCCCGCATCCACCCCTGTCGTCGGCTGCCCCGTCGCCACCTTCGGCTGCCCCGCGGCCTCTGCAAAAGCTTATTTCCGTGAGTTTTCTTGATTTCAACTCGTTTGGGTCATTTTCTTAGCTCCGATTCATAATGTCTCGCCCTCATGGAATGAGTCGAAATCAGAAAGAGAGATGGGATGGTTTGAACACTAGAAATTTCTTTGTAACAAAATTCTTTCATGAGCCTACACTTAGATTGTTACAAATGAATGTATGCACGAGGCAACTGTTAGCGCATGGGGGCTTAGGACAGTTTTTAGGGAAGAATGCCCCGACTTATCCAAGCTTATGTAAAGAATTTTTAGCAACTTTGAGTGTGCATGGGACATACAACTATTGATTTTCGGTTGCTTGGGAGAGATTTTACGCTATCAAAGGAGAGATTAGCACAAATTTTGGGTGTTACTGCTGCGCCGACTACTGGTTGGCTTGATGTTTGCAAGGGAGAGGGCCCTGTGGCTTTTTGGATGGCATCTACTAGGGTGCCTTTTGAGGCCAAGAAGGGCCAGTACAATTTCAGCATTCGCCAGAGAACCCAATGGTTCTGGCGAACACCTTCTTTGCACAGGCTGAGGTCAACAAGATCTCGCTTAAGGACATGTCATTTATGTGGTGTCTGATGCCAGAGAGCCCAATGGTTCTAGGTTGGGTAGATCTGTTTCTAATGAACTGCAAGGATATCCTGGACAAGCGCAACAAGGCGACCATCACCTTTGGGGGTCTTATCACCCTCATAGCTCGCACATGCATCGATGTGAGCGTTGTCAATGATGCTCGGCATGGCTCATATCTGTATGATGAAGCCCAGCTGAGAAAAGCTGGCCACCTGGAGGGCAGGGCGCCGATGTGGATCTAGAGGGCAGGTCATCAGGGGAGGATCTAGTTGAGATTGCCCCGTCATCTCCCTTTTGGCCCTACAAAAGCTGATTTTTATATGGGAGATGAGATGGATGAGGATGATGATGATGATGAGGAGGAGGAGGCTCATGATGCTGAGTAGGAAGATGCTGAAGATGTTCCCAGAGTTCAGACGGATTTTGGGGGTAGTGGAGCTAGACCTTCTGGCACTGCTGGAGGTGCTGGTCCAGACAACTACTCACTAGAGCAGAAGATGGCTGATATGTACCTCCAGCAGAACACTATGTGGGAGCATCAGTAGATGATGTCGCTTCGTTAGGACGCCATGTGGGAGAACCAGCAGAGGATGTCCCAGCGTCAGGACGTGATGTGGGACCAGCAGCAGCAGCTTTATGTGGAGATTGGCGACATTCGTCGGGATGTACGTGGCTTGACTTCTCACCTGGAGGATGTCTTTGAGGGCCAGGCATTGATCAGACGGATGCAGGAGCAGATATGGAAGAGGCAGGAGGACTTCTATCGATTCGCTTATCCACAGTTTCCACCATACCCACCGCCGCCACCACCTCAGCAGTGAGCATGTTAGTTGTTTCTTTTCTTTTCCCTTTTATTTTTATTTTGATGTTTTTGTTCTCTATTCTGCATTGAGGACAATGTCAGAACTAAGTATGGGGGAGAAGACTTGCAAATTCTCTGTATTTTGGTTCTAAGTTGCACTGCATTTTAACTTTTAAGTTTGCATGTTTATTGCTATTGGTTGTATGCATATTTAGTTTCTACCATTATTTCTTATTCTAAAAAAAATTGAAAAAAATGAAAAAAAAAAACAGTTTTAGTTCTTGCATTATTAGGAATGGGTCTTATTTCCCCATATGGATGTTGTTTGTCCTCCATTTTATCTATTGAGATTTATGCCCCATGATGTGCTTGGATTGTTGAAGCCTTTGATATATGTTTTCTATACTATTTGGTAGGCATGATTGATTAATGATTGAGCACATAAAATCTTGAATTTTTTGGTCATCTTAAAGTTCTAGACATGACCTGGTGAGCTTATTTTGGCCTATTCAGGACTACACTTTATTGAGTCTTCTTGCTTGTTGTGTGTACTCTCTTCAATTACTTCCTCTTTGACTTGCATTTAGATATCTTTTTCAAGGCTGCATATTATGATTTCTGCACATGACTGAAACATGATTGAGGCACCTTTATTAGCCCTATTTGACTCTATTCCCACCTTACATATTATCCTCTCCTTGAAGCCAGTTTGAGCCTAATTGTCTATTCTTTTATAGCTCCACAAGACTTTTCCATAGCCAATGATAGCCTGGCCCCATCCGGGAATTTAGGACTAGTTGGTGAATATATATAGTGTGGATGATGGTTTGTAGTGGTGGATTGTATGTTTGAAGTGTATTTATGAGATATTGGATTCCTGCTAGCATATTCATTACTTGGGACCTAAGGAGGATAAAATTCACTTAGGGGCAAAAGTCAAGGAAAAACATTTGATATAGCATGAATGAATGAAAAAAAAAAGAAAAAAAAAAGAGAAAAGAAAGAAGAAAAGAAAAAAAAAAGAATAAAGGAATGAGTTGAGTATGGTTTCTAAAGTTTTATGCTTGAGATTGGTGTTGTTTGGCATTATAGTGATATGGTATGAGAAGTTTATGAGTGGTTTTATGATTTGGTAGCTTCCTTAGTTCCCGGATTATGAGCACCACATGACCAAAATTGTTCCATACCTTATATGTTCTACCTTGGCCTCATTACAACCCAATTGAAAGACCTCATGATTTTTGTTGTGTGTAGAGTCACCAGCGGTGGAGATTTAGAACACTGGTGCAAGGCTCTTGTAGCTAAGTTTTTGAAGATTGAGTTTTGAGCGTAAACATTTAAACCTAAACACTTGAGCGAGAGTGAAACACATATCCTTTGTGAGGTCTAGAATGAATATGGTTGCCTGAGTTCATTGATTATTCTCATTATGTGCTATGATGTTATTAATCTTTTGTGTTTGCTAGTTTCCATGCACTTAAAGAATATTGGGGTGTGGATACATGAATTGCTATTTTGTGGGGTTGCAGAGCTGAGTTTTCTATTGCTTGAGGACAAGCAAAGGTTCAAGTGTGGGGGAATTTGATAGAGCATATTTAGTGTTGCATAATAGAGTGCATATATTTAGCATAGTTTAGTTGTGAATATTGCATATATTTAGCATAGTTTAGTTGTGAATATTGCATATATTTAGTTGAATTTACATAATGACTTGTTGAGTTAAAAGAGGCGGAATCTACATGATTTTATGGTTTATTTCAGGTAATGTAGATTGGAGGTGAAATGAATTGGAAAAGAGCGAAAACAAGTTAAAGAAATACATAGGAGCAGCTGGAAACAAAGAAGAAGAAGCTCGGAAGAATCGCAGGCCGCCCCGCAGTATCACTGGCCGCCCCGCGGCTCGAAGGGAGGCGGATGATTTCGCAGAATCGCCGGCCGCCCCGCGGCCCCTGCAGAAACTAAACATTAGTTCCGGATTTTTACTTAGGGTTTGATCTAGTTATTTTGGCCGACTTTCAAAAGACTATTTAAGGCTTTTCTAATTATTATTTCATTCACCTTATGCACATTATTCCATTGTTGAGAGCGCTGTTGAGCATGAGCAACTAAACTCTCGAGGTTTCGCCTACAGTTTGGATCTTTGATTGTTGAATTGTGAGTTTCTTAATCTAGTTCCTATTCCTATTTCAATGTTTCGACTTCTTTGTGCTTAATTGCTTGAATGTGTTTTATTCACTATGGCCTGATCAACTAGTTAGAGTAGATTAATTCAATTGCTAGGGTTTTGTAGATTCCTCGTAGTGAACCTTAACCCAAGTGGCAATCATATCCCTTTAGGACTCGTAGGACTAATTGGATGTGTAGGAAGTTGAATACATGTTGAATATCGACTCGTAGCTTGATATTATGTGTACCTTGGTTAATTCATAATCTTAATGCTATCTCTAGGTTGAATCTTCACCGTGTTAGGGTTATTTAGAGATAAGGGTTGCTAGGACTCGTAGGACTAGTAATTCACTTTGTTTGCTTACTTCAGCTTTGATAAAAGGCGGACCTTTTTCACACCCAAACCCCCCCCCCCCCATATTCTTACTAGCGATTAGAATTGATACTTGAATTGAATAGATTTCCCTGTGGATCGATCTCTTGCTTACACACTATACTAGTTGTGAGTTTGAGTATTCTTTGGCAAGAACAACGACAGGTTTTCCTCTTGTCACTATCACACATCGTCAAGGCCCTCAGTAGGTTGTCATATTCCTGCGCACACATCTTACAAGACACATCATAGCACAATAAATTGAAAGCATAAAATATGGAATTCAAAAACCCTTTCAATCTATCAAAGAGTCTAGCATGACTCTCTCCTGAAGGAATAAGATACCACCAACACAGTTCCGCTGGTGGCTTTTAAAAATAGAAATCAAAAGGATCAATAAAACCACCATTACCTTCAAAATTGCGAAAGTTTACCTTTATTACCTCTTGAACCTCAGCTGATGGCTCTAGACTTGGTTCATCAATGGTCGAGCTAAGAATGGATGTGTCAGATGGAGTTGGAACCAAAACACATGAAACCTCATGCGTCGACTCATGAGATTCCAAGTCAGAAAGCATTAGACCATCTCCATCGTCAAAGAAACTATCGTTGTCATCAAATAATTCCTCCTCCTTTTGCACATCCTTATTATGTTGAAACCACCTAGGAGGGAATGAATGCAACACAATGATTTCGATTGGATTTTCCACTCTTACGTCCTTTAAAGCCTTAAGGTGTGGTGGGATGGGTTCTTGCGAATCAAGAGAAGAAGACAACAATGGGGGCTCGTTAATAGCATTGCGGAAGTCGCCACCCTCCTACAGCGATCGCCGCTCATCAGATTTTTCACCATCCGTCGTATTTTCATCTTCTTCTCCGAAGCTCCTTTCTTTCTCACCTTTTGCACTTAATATATGAATGAGTTGGTTCTTCTGTTCCTCCATGGTTTTACAGCGGCTCATTTGTTCCTCCGATTTTCCGATTCGACTCATTTTTCCTTCCTCTAACTGCTGCACCACTTGAGTAAGAGTGTGCAATGGATCCTCTAGGTGTGTGACAGAGTCCTTCATCGACGGAGAAGATGCATCAAGCAAGACTTCTTGTGAAACATGGTGATCCATATAATAGAAAAAATCCCACAAACCCGACAATCCTTCTAACCATTTCAGGCCTCCGCTACTCATATACTCAGCAAGCGCTCGCGTCCCAACAGTCATCCCATCAACTACGCAAATAATCATATCTCGGATGTTGAATTGATAATTCTATGAACCAAGGTCGTCAACATACTCCTGCAATCTAGAGAAGTATTGGTGAAAGTTCTCACCTTCAAACTGCGCTAATCTCAACATCTTAAAAAGTTAGTAGCAAGGGTGTCGTGAACCATAAGATAGGCTCACAACGGGATAGATATATGCACAAAAGTCAATACATACACAAAACAAAGAAATAAACTTGATTCCCCGGCAACGACGCCAATTTGATGGACGGTTTTTAGTCGCATAAACCGTATCAAAATAAAACTCAAACCTACAAACTAGTATAGAAAGTAAGTAAGAGGTCGATCCCACGGAGAATCAAGTATTTCCAAGTAATGAGTATTTACCAATTAGTGAAAATGGGGGTTTTGGTTGATTGCAATAAGAAAGAAAACAAAATAAACTATAAACAGATTGATGCGAAAACTATTTAGAGAAGATCGATCTACCTACAACTATCCACTTTATTTGGTTAAATTGATATTGTAACTTCCTCTTGCCCTTTTAGTCTTCCTATGAATGCCATTGTCCCGACATAATATAGTTACTAGTCCAATCAGTCCTAGAAACCTTTATCAATTGAACAGTCCCTAAAAAAAGATTAAACTCAATTGATAGCTTTAAGTTCAGAGATTAACCAAGGTATTTGCAGTCTCTAAAGAGAGATTTAACAACACATCCAACTTCCTTCCTATCCAATTAGTTCAATCATCCCTAAAGGGACAAGGTTTCTACTTGGGTTAATGTTCGCAATCAGGAATCTACAAAACTCTAAGAATTGAATTGATTCTACCAAGTTGATCATGCAAGATAGAATAAAATAATCAAACATTCAAGCACAAAGAAGTCAAAACATTCTATATAGGAAATAAGGAACAAGATTCAAAAACTCATAATCAATCCAAATAAAGCTTCAAATTGCAGATAGAACGAAGGGAGTTGAGCCTCCCATGGCGAACATCGGTCTCAATCTCCAACTAAAATCGTCTTGAATCCTAATCTAATGAGTGAATGGAAATCTAGGGCTAAGCCCTCCCTCAATTTCGTCCTCCAGTTCGCGTCCCAGTCGGCTCCAAAGACAAAGATAGAATAAATAGGGCTTTGGATAGAAAACACGTCGCCGAACGCAAAACGCGTCGCTACTGGGCAAATGCGGCATATGGCGGCGCGCACTGCAATGGTCTTTTACGAACAATCTACTTTGAATCAACTCTTGACCTCAACAGAAAAGTTGCAGCTCTCTAAAAGAGCTTTCTAACGCATGGTCATAATAGTCAATCGGACAACCGAGACCTCCAGAAAGTGAAAAACAAGTTCAGCATGTCTAACGACAACTTCTGCAGACTTGTTCTTCGTTTAGCCTTGCTTCTTCTTCTCAGGGCCTCTTGAAATCTTCATGTAAGCTTCTTCGATCAACTAGACATTCTCATCCAATGCGTTATCAACCCATGTCTCATCCTCTCGGATCCACATTTACCTCAAATAATCAAGAACGTGTAGATTCCGACTCCACTAAGCAAATATGAAAATTGTACTTAAACCATGCATGATATTGATCATAACTATGCTAACTGCAACCTATTATGACCACCTAAATGCATGCTATCAAAGACTCAACAGAGAAGAAGTTTCAGCGATTCGTGAAGATGCTTCAAAGGCTCAATGTCACCATTCCTTTCACAAAAGCTCTTCATGAGATGTCGTCGTACGTGAAGTTCCTCAAAGAGATCCTAAGCAAAAAGTGATTGGTGGCTGAGATCGCAGAGGACTGCATCAAGATGGACCTACCAGAGAAAAGGCCAAATCTAGGTAAGTTTTCCATAACTATTGGATTTAATCAATATAAGTTTAATTCTTTATGCGACTTAGATGCCAGTGTTAATATCATGTCTTTATCAATCGGGTTCAATGTCAAGATAGGTGCTTTAGAGCATGTGGATGCCCGACTCTATATGGCAAACAACACTGTAGTCATCCAAACATGCATGGTGGACGATGTGCCGGTACAGGTTGGTAAGTTCTTTGTCCTTACCGATTTCTTAGTTATCGATATGGTAAATAACCCTGCTTGTCCAATTATTCTAGGGATACCTTTCTTAGCAACGGTGGATGCCAACATAAGCGTAAGGAATGGAGTACTCACTTTCAACATCAATGATGAGGTAATTAAGTATTCTTTTAATCAAACTGAAAGGCATACAGGTGCTATGAAAGAGGTCAAATCAATCTCAGCTAGGTACATCACTTGCGGGGAGCCAAAGGTAAGAAATATGACTCCCGACGAATTGGAGAAGAGGGCAATGGAAGCCCAGGTGGAGGAGATAAGGGCAATTCTGAACGAGGATTCCGGAGATCTACTCAACATCGACCAAGGTAGGTCGACGTCGACTAACTTTTATTCAGAATTGTTTCCATGGTTTAAGTATGGGGTCAATATCCACCAGAAGTACTCGACATCGAGTACTCTAGTCGACGTCAACCAGAATCAGAAGCCTCCATCAACTACACCATCATCGAGTAAACCCACTCGAGCAAGAGAAGTACTCCACGTCGAGTACCGTACTCAACGTCGACCAGATCCAGGGGCATTCGACTTCTCCTTCCTCGACGTCGAGTCGAGTACTTTTACTCGATGTCGAGCAGATTCAGAAGTCCCGAATGCAGATTCAACAAAGATAAGCCGAGGTAAAGACACTTGTTCCCCTATTTTCATAAAAGATTTATCTATACATGAGAGAGGTTTGCCTTGGTATGTTCGATTATGCAGGGTTTCCAATGATGATCCAAAGGAGTCCGAAGTAGGAGACAATGTCTATGTTTCCAAATCCAAGCATCATTGGTTCCTCAATAAGTTCAATCACAAAAAGTTACAAGGAAGAGGTTGGCCTAGCGAGATCCATTCCGAAGGATTACAGCTGATGGATAAGAATGGAGTCGTGTTCGAAGCCCAAGCCACATGGGTGTTGCAAACACCACCCTGAGCTTACAAGGAAGAGGTTGGCCTAGCGACTATAAAGTCTAAAGCTTGTAACAAAACAATCAGTTTTTAGGATTTGTAGACACGTTTACTTTTGGTTTTTGGTTTTGAAACACTATTTTTGGGTTTTGCTATTATGGATATTATCTGTCTAACAAAGGCTTGCAGGTATGAAAAGTTGCATAAGTACTCGACGTAGACCACCCACAATGAGAAACGAAGCCTGTGGTCGAGGAAAAACCACCCTGAGGGTTCGACTTTACTCGAGATCGAGTAGTTCTATTCGACATCGACTACTCTACTCGAGATCGACCGCTTCTACAACAACTTCAAGCACTCGATTCCGACGTTTTGCACATTTGTCTAGTGAGTTTCTTTCTTTACCCTTGTTTTTATAAAGTGAGGACACTGTAAACTTTAAGTATGGGGTGGGGGAAGGGTTTACTTTATGCATATTTGATTATATTTGATGTTATTTGTGCATATTTTCCGAATTGTTCACACATGGCTATCTTTTGAATTATTAATAATCTAAGTGCTTACAAGTTGTTTTCCAAAGATCATTAAAATCACCCCCATCAAATTTTTTTTGAATTAGTGTCATGAAAGCTTATATTGAACTCGAAGATACAAAACTGGATTCATTAGAGATATATCATTAAATTTCCTAGTAAAGGGAAGTCACAATAAAATGCATATTTTTATTGAAAACCATGGAAGGAGATAAATATGAAGTTGCTTTTGACATGTTGTATAATAAGAGGATGGAGGACTTTATATTTTCCATACAATGCTCATATTGTTAATATTCCAAGCCATACCTATGCTTATGCATCACAAAGCCATATTATGTCTTATTTCATATATATCTCCTCATGATCTAAATATTGCCCAATTTTTATTTCCTATCCGGAGATTATGTTGAGAATGGAAATTACACTATGGAGATTATTATATGGTGTTTGTATTGCTATATATCATTATTGGAGATTGGCAAGAAAATTTCAAAGTTTATTGAAAATTTAATGAGTGAAAGAAAATCATTGAGCGAATAGTTCTGCATAAGATAAAGATTTGGTGGGAAAAAAGTAAACAAAGAAAATAAAGTAAACAAAGAAAATAAAGCATTGATCGAATAGGTCCGCAGAAAATTTAATGATCCACCGAAGTGAATGACATTTTAGATAGCAATAAAAGTAAACCAAGAAAATAAAGTATTTCTTCCCAGCAACAATGCCAAAATTTGGTGGGATGAAATGTGGTGTATTTCACCTCCCAAAGATAAAGATTCCCAAACTTATACATCAACTAGTAAACTAGTATAGCGGATAAGTAAGGGGTCGAACCCTAAAAGAGAATACCTTTCTTGTCTACTCAAATTGCTATCAAAGTAATGAAATTGAAGATAATTGAGATGATTAAAGTAACCAAATAATGTAAAAGTAGCAATGGTGATTTATTGATAACAATAGGGATGAAGTAGTTTCACCTACCAATTCTCAACAATGGTTGTTGTATTGATCCTTGGCTCAATTTCTAGTTATTCTAATTATTAGGATTAATCCGACTTTGGTTTATATGGATTGACACTATTCGCAGAGATGACGATCCCTTACATCTATAGGCAAAACCCTAACCCTGCAGAATTTAGAATACAAACAGCACAAATTCCCAATGTTTTAGACAGAATGGTCGCCCAAACTGTCATTACCCTACACAATCAAGATCTTCCTCGCAGAATCATGTGCTTGTGGTTGCTACAAAAGGCACAATTACTCTCGCGAGACAATTGAAACCCTAGCACGATGCAATTCTATCAAGGTAGCTAATCAAAATAGAATCAACAACACAAAATCAACGCAAAGGTAATGAATAAATCATTGGAATAACATAGAATTCAAGTCTCATAAGTCAAACAAAAATGTCTTTGAATTGTGGGCGAAACTAAAGAGATTTAGTGAATCATACCTCCATACTTCTCTCCATAGTTGTCTAATGAATGAATAATAAAATGAATAGTCTTTAAAGGCTCAAACCCGGCCCTTGAAACCCCTTGGAAAAGATAGATAAAAGTTCCCATAAAAATAAACTCGGGCCGCGTATCGCAAAATCCGGATCTGAGAGGATGGTGGGCGCCGTAGAAAGGGCGGCGGGCGGCGTCCGTACAACTTGACAACATCGACAGACTGAACTTGTAACGCACTTTCCGGAGTCATCCTTCGTTTGATTGATGCATATGAATATCTGTTGGGAAGCTCTTTTCAAGAACTACAATTCTCATGAAGACCTCAAAAGATAATTCCATCTTCTTAGAACCTCAAAGATGGGGTTTCTCCATGTTCTCTATTTCCGCTCTTGTTCCATACTCTTCTTTTGTCCATTTGCTCCAAGTTTTCTCCATCTTTCGAGTCCGAATTATAAGACCTACAAATAAACACTAAAACCCTTAGATTTCGAACTTCGAATACCAAATAATCAAGAATATGCATAAGCTTATTAAACACGCAATATGACTACTTAATGCACCTAAGACCTACCTATAATGCCTATCTAAAATATCCATTATCACTAACTTGACGTCGAGTCAGAGCAAGCCACACATCGAGCAATGTGAAGAAAAGGACTCAACACCTACAACCTGACTCGACATCGAGTGAAGCCACACTCGATCCCCACACATTGACTTGATGTCAAGTGAAGCCGGACCCGAGATCGAGTAAGCCATCACTCGAGACACACATGGAGAGCCGACGCCGAGTGAAGCACAACTCGAGACACAAGACAGGACTCGATGTCGAGTCAATGACTCAATGTCGAGTGACATTACAGAGCCGACCCGACGCTGAACCGAGTCCGAGTTCGAGTGTGATTACTTAGCTTTGAAGGAAGGGATCTTTTATCAACTTGGAAACTTTTTATCCTTTTTTATAATTCCCATATTTACCAAGGGGAATTTATTTGTTTTATTTCTTTAATTAGGAATGGTTTATCTTTAGATAGATTTAAATAGAGATAGATAGATTTCCCTCCTTGGCTAGCAATGATTGAGCCCTATAAATAAAGCCCTAGGGGCCGGATTTTAATCATTCTTCAACAAACAAACAAGTAGTTAGGCAATAGAAAGTAGAGAGAGAAAGAGAGCCGAGTTTGAAGAGAGATTGGAGATCTTTGGTTGTACTTCTCGATGTTAGTTTCAATACAAGTTTATTTCTTTTCTATGACAAAGATGATTTCTTCCGTTATGAGGCGTGAGTAGTTCCCCTACTTCTAAGGGTGGGGTGAGCCCAATGATAAGCCATGTAAGTTTTTCAAAGGTATGATCTTTTCAAGCGAATTCATCTTCTATCCTTATTTGCATGATTCTTCTACGAGAGTAGTTAGTAAATCCTTATTTGTATTGTTGAAGCGAAAGTGATCTTAATATGAATTTGGATTAATTATCAAAAAGGGTAGTAACAATTAGGGTTTATGCGAGAGCCTCTATTCACTTAATTATTAATAACAAAAGTTATCTGATGAAAAGCTTATTCCTTTCATGAGTTTGGCATAATACTTATATGGTTATCATTGTGGTGAATTCCCGAGCTTTGGAAGTGCTTTAGTTTATTGATTTATACAACAAAACTGTGATTATTTATGTGCATCTTTCTTATTCATCCTTAATCTGTTCGGACGTTCTTTTCTGACAAAAAATGTTACTTTTTGGTTTCTGCAGAAAAATCGACATCGATTACCCAGTCGACATCGAGTGACCACTTACCCGATATCGAGTCTATACTTGACGTCGAGTGCTTGTTGTCTATTTTGCAGGAATTGGACTGGACATCAACTGCTCTCTCTGACTCGATGTCGATTGACCTGCTCGATATGAGAACGTGATTTGCTTTCTGACACGCTTCCTCGTGGATTCGATCCCGAATACCCTACCAAAACAGCGGGAGGGTTTCTTGTAATTTATTTGCTTGGAAAGGGATTGGTTTGATATTTATATTAATTATTATATTTATTTAGACTTGATTCCCTCATATAGCAAATTTTGGCGCCGTTGCCGGGGAAGCGATCATTTGCGCCCTAGGTAGCTACTTCTCACGTTCTCTTCTAGTGCTTATTTTACATGTGTATGTGAAGCGCTTGTCAACCACCAGAATTCGAAGGCTTATAGAAGATCCAAAGTGCTTTCTTTCACATGCACTCTATACTACAAAGAATCATGGGGGACAACAAAACCCTAGCTTTGCAAGTTGAAAGGCTAAGGAGACAACTCGAGCAAGCCAATGCACGAGGCAACAGGGAGGAGCAACAAAGGAGGCAGTTTGAAGCATAAATCAACCAGTTGCCTCAAACGGCCATGCCTCAAACGGCCAAACAATACATGCACTCGACGCTTACTGTGCCTAAATTGGCCACCATTCTTATCCTTCCTTCTGACTTTGAGATCAAAACTAATTTCCTTTCTGAAATTAAAAGAAATGCTTTTGAAGGAAAACCTAATGAATGCCCTCTATCTCATATTTCTACTTTCTTTGACCTATGTGAGACCCTTGTCAAAGGCGAGAATTTAGAATATGTAAAGCTACAATTATTTCGATGGTCTCTTATAGAGAAAGTATTGCAATGTTGCGGTAGAAGTTCTTTCCCCCTACTAAAACGGCAATGTTGCGGTAGAAGATCATCACTTTCAAGCAAAATCCTGGTGAGACGATGGTGCATGCATGGGAATGGTACAAAGAGCTATTGCGATCATTCTCTACGTATGGGCAACCATCCTATGCCATAGATGAAATCTTCTACAACTTCCTTGAGGTGCCGAGTAGGGAGAGAATCTACTCTTACACTTCTTACCGGTACATTGAGCTTACACCTACGGTGGCTTGGGCTACTATTGAGAGACTAACCAACTTCGACAACACCTATGGGACTACTGTGGCTGACGACTCAAGGCCTGCTCTATCCATGCCATTATATGAGCCTCCGAAGTAGATTGATCCTGACGTACGTAAGAGCACAATTCAAAAACGACCAGGTACGCCACCTTACAAAAAAAACTTAAGTTTCTTACTAACAAACAACCTTTTTTATTGTATGGGTCCGCTAGACACAACACCACCGCCTTCCCACACGTTGATCAAGTTATGATTGCAGAAACACATGAGGAGGCGCACTACGCAGGGGGTCCTAACTACTCAGGACAACATTAGTAGCATAATTGGGGTTATCGCCAACCACATTATCAAAGAAACTCCCTCTCTTACAGAGCTCATAGACATCGAGAAAGAAAGCAAACGAAAGATGATATGCGGCAAGTTCTTGACGAGTTGAGGAGGAATCACAATGAATACAAGCAATCCAACAATTCCACCCACACTCAGCTGCACGACATCAATTCCAAACTTGGGGAGATTGACATTGGGTGGAAAAGTATGGAGACCCAAATGGGTCAATTGGCTTCATCAATCCCTAAACCGTCCGGATCAGTCCCTGGATCATCCGAGCCTAATCTCAAAGGAGTCAACTGGATCAGTCCCTGGATCAGTCCATGGCTGCAATGAATCTAAGGAGTAGGCGTCAACTGCACACCTCGAGCTAACGACAGAAGAGGAAACAACTGTTGATCCAGTCGAAATCGAGTCCCCACTCGACGTCGACTCACACCCACTCGATGTCGAGTCACTACCTCGGCACTAATAACCTCCTCCCTCTCCAGTTGATGTCGACACTGCACCAGTCGACATCGACTCATCTTACTCGACACCAAATGCAAAGAAAAAGAAGACGCTGCCATTCCGCACTAAATCTTTGAAGGCCCCTACAGAAAAGAAGTTCCATCGTTTTGTGAGGATGTTTCAAGGGCTCATCATCTCCATTCCCTTCACCGAAGCTCTTTAAGATATGCCATCATATGTAAAGTTCCTCAAAGACATCTTGAGAAAGAAGTAGTCGATGGCTGAGATCGCAGAGGAATGCATCAAGATGGAGCTTCTAGAGAAAAGACCAGACCCAAGTAAGATCATAGAGGAACACTGTTTTAATGCACTTTGTGACTTAGGCGCAAGCCTGCGCATCATGCCATTATCCAATTGGTCCAAAGTGAAGATCGGCGCACTAGAGCTTGTGGATGCCAAGCTATACATGGCAAACAACATTGTGGTCCTACCTACAAGCATGGTTGATGATGTACCCGTCCAAGTAGGTAAGTTATTTGTCCCTGCTAATTTTCTTGTTATCGATATGGCGGAGGACCCTTCTTGTCCCATTATTTTAGGAAGACCATTCTTAGCAACCGTCGACGCCAACATCAGCGTAAGGAATGGAGTACTCATATTCATAATCAGCGATAAGGTAATTGAGTTCTCTTTTAATAAAGCTGAGAAACAAGACGGTCCTATGGAGGTCAAATCTATAAAGGGAGGCTACATCACTTGCGGAGAGCAAAAGGTAAGAACTATGACCCCCGAGCAGTTAGAGAAGAGGGCTATGGACTTTTAAATGGAGGGAATCATGACAATCTGAAATGAGCACACTGCAAATCTAGTCGACGTCAACCCAGGTAACTAGATATCGACTGAACATTTTCCAGATTCTATTTCAGGAACTAAGTATGAGATCGACGTCGAGTCAACTCACTCGATATCGAGTGAGCCACTCGACATCGACCCAAAATCAGAAGCCCCTCCACCGACTACGCTAGGAGCAGAAAGTCACTCAACATCGAGTCATATGATTCGATGTCGAGTCACCCGTGTCGAATCCTCATCTCCACCAATGACGGAACCAGAGGCAGACAACAGCCACTCGATGTCGAGTCAACTGACTTGACGTCGAGTCACCCATGTCGACTCAGCTTCTCCAACATCAACTGATCCACCGGGTGTTGTACTTGACTCGATATCGAGTGATTTCACTCGATGTCACGTTGATTTACAAAATAAAAACGCATCAATGGTAAGCCAAGGTATGGACCTCTCTTCCTCTATTTAAATTAAAGATTTATCTATACACGGAAGAGGTTTGCCTTGGTATGTGTGATTATGTAGGATATCCAAGTAGGAGATAATATGGGCACATTCGAAGAATCATTGGTTTCCGAACAAGTTTAGAGAAAAAAAGATGGGCACATTCGAAGTACACAAGAACCACCCAAGTGGCATGCAACTCAAGGACAAGAATGGAGTTGACGGAGGGAAATTCGTTGATTTACCTCGTCAAAAATATTTCCGGAACAAACTAACTAGTATAGTATGCAAGTAAGGGGTCGAGCCCTAGAGAATTATTTCTAAATATTGTGTATTTATCAATATAAAAAGATGATATTTTTATGAATGAGAATAAAATAAAAGAAAAGCAAATAAAGGATAGAAGAAAAGCGTTTCCACCTACAAGTTCTTGACTTTGGTTGGTTTTATTGATCATCGAATCCTTTTCAAATTATTATCGTTTCCTACGAATTCCTCCCATCTTAGTTTAAATAGGCTAAAAGTTCTACGAGTTCAATTAATCCCTTACACCTCAATGCAACCTTAACACGGTCAAGATTTAAAAAAGAGATAGCACAACATCCCAAGAACTTAAGCATATAAATAACACCATTTAACCACAGTAAATCAATGTTTAAGATATATGTCAACTCCTTACATAATCATGCTTCAAACACGGAATCCACAATCTTATGTGTGGTACTACGAAAATAACACATACACGAAAGTATTAAATCTTAGCAAGAAATCAATATTATCAAGGTAGCTAATCAAGATAACATCAATAACATAATCAACATCACTCAAAGAAGTTGAAAGAATTATAGAGGAAAAATAACTTGAATTTGAAACTCACAAACCACCAACCAAGTCTCGAAAGTGTAGGTGAAAACTAGAAAATTAGCCAAACATGGCTTACCTAAGCTTTCTTCTCTTCAATGATGATTTTTCTACTTGAATCCATAAGAAAACTAACCCTAAACATCCTATTTATAAGCCTAAAGTCTTGCATAAACAAGGGAAAAGATAGATAAATTAGATAATATTTTCCTAAACAAACTAGATAGAAGATAGACTTTCCATGTTTAAACAAGCACCAGATTTCCGCTGGTAGCGAAAAGCTTCTTGCTAGAAGCGAATTGCCTTGGTAGACCTTCTGTTGGATTTTTGCTAGCTCCTCGCTACTATACTCGCTAGCAGCGAAAGCCCATGCCTTAGAATTTTGTCAAGCCTCCTCGGTTCCTTTGTTTCCGCTACCGCGAGAGCCTTCATCCATTGTAGCTAAAGCTTCCATTCGCATCCGCGACTCAACTCTTTCTGTTGGAGCGACTAGTGTTGCTTGCTCGCTGAATCTTGGGCTGACTCGACTCGCTGGTAGCGAGATTGACTCACTGTTAGTGAGCTTCATTAGCTGGCAGCGAGATCCATTCACTGGCAGTGAGACGTGCTGGCTCCTGGACATGCCCCTCGCTGGTCTCGGCCGATTCCACTCACTAGCAGCGAGCCTAACTCATTGGCAGCGAGATGTGCTGCTCAGGCCACCTTCTCTCACATGATGTTGCTGACTTGATCCGCTGCAGCGGATAGCCATTTGATGTCAGAGAGTTTCCACTAGAACACCATCATGTAGATCTCGGAAAGAGCTTTCAAAGGCATTCTGATATGTGTCGATCGAACAATCGAGACCTCCGAAAAGAGCGTTACAAGTTCAGCTCGCCGGGAGGACAGATTTCGTGATTCGCCCTTGTTTTCGGTATTAGACCTCAATTTCGTGCTCCATTGCTCCTTAGATTGTTCCATGCTTCTCGGGACTTCTTCCTTAAGCTCTCTCAAGTCTCTCCTTAGCCTCCCTTAGCTCCGTTCCTCGTGTTCTTTGCCTTGGATCTACGAATCTATATAAAATCATCGAAATAGCGTTTATTCCAAACTTTTCCACAAAGCGAGCGTTAATATAATTAACACTAAAACATGATTATATAACAATGAAATGCACCTAAAATAATCTATAATGCCTATTAAAACATGTCTTATCAAACTCCCTCACACTTAATGATGTCTCTAAAGTAGCCATATCTTTATGCATATTTTAGTTCCATATTCTATACACTTTGCATATTTCGGGTTGGGAATATGTCAAATTTATGTAGTATATGCTTATTTATCAGAAATGGAGATCTACATAAGTTTCTGTTTAATATTGCAGAATATGGAGCCATTTCGGAAGAAAACCAAGAAGCAAGGACGGGAGCCCAAAGTTACTCGATATCGACTTTGTTTCATCGATATCGACAAAAGAGTCCGGACACTACACTGATCGAGGAGCCCATGTCGAGAAGCTGAAGACGAGCCAACCCGACTCCCACACCTTCCTCGAGATCGAGTACTCAACTCGATGTCGACAAAGCCCCAAAGACCATGCCCGGAGTCGAGGAGTAGCCCACCCGAGGATGCCGAGGAAGAGCTACTAGACCTGGCTAGGCACCCGGACACCACAACTCGATATCGAGGACTTTCCTCGATATCGACAAAGACCAAGGTACTTGTCTGAACAAACATCGAGCAGAGGGTACCCGACACCACCAAGCAAACTAGTCGATGAGCCACCTTTACTCGAGATCGAGTTATTTGCTCGAGATCGACTAAACCCAGGCGCCAGAGTCCGAGCCATGTCGAGGACCAGCACCCCGAGACGCCGAGCCACTGAAGTCGATGACGAAAGTTACTCGAGATCGAGCAAAACTTCTCGAGATCGAGGAAATCTTCCGGAGACGCGTAACGCGATTTGAGCTGTCCTACTCGAATTGGGATTCCTTGGGGCTTTGTCCTACTCGGATTGGGATTCCTTGAAGATTGCCGAGTCTATCCAATTCTATCAAGATCTATCATGAACGAGAGATTTATCCACTTGAAGACTTTTAGATATAATTCCCTTTTTTTAGATTTAATTATGTTGTTGTATTTATTTATCTTTAATGCTTTAGATATAGATATAGATATAGATATAGATATAGATATTCTATCCTTGAATAGCAAGGAGTAGAAGGCTATAAATAAAGCCCATAGGGCTGATTTTAGGGAAAGTTTAATTCACAAGCTAGAGAAGTAGTTCACATAGAAGGTTTAGGAGTTCGAAGGTTTTAGGGTTTTGGCGTTCAACGAAAGTTGGATTGCCGGGATTGTAAAGGCTTTGAATTTAGTTTAATGCAAGTTTCTTTTCATACATCAATGTCTGAGGTTGCGATGAAGCGGGAGTAGTCCACCCACTTCTAGGGTTGGGGCGAGCCCGACGATAGACATGCGTGTTTGAGGTAAAGATCCGACTTTTATCATGTTTTGACCATTTACTACTTGTTATGTGTTTATTGCCCATCTAATGGAGGTCCATGCTAACAATTTGGATTATAAACATAAAATCAGTAGAGACAATTGGGGTTTCTTGAAAGAGTTGTCTAATTGTTGGAAAAGGCGAAAGCTTGGTCCTTTGATGCGATTCACATGATTATCTGTTTATTCCTGCCTTTTGAATGCTTGGTTATCGTTGTTGCAAACCCCAATCTTGGAAGTCTTTTACATACAGTTTAGTTCGAAATCCCAAAGCATTTGTTTTACTTCGTTTTAGTTTTCTGTCTTCCTCGAGATCGACTAACACTCCTCGATCTGGAGTTACTGATTCTCGATCCAGCATCGCCGTAGCTTCTGTGTGCAGGTGATCGACAAAACCCAACCCGACCTCGATGACCCTACTCGATCTCGAGTAAACCCTTGTCGAGATCGACCAAAACCGTCGGGAGTTGCTGCTGCGCTGTTCGACTGTCCGATCTTCTGTCGAGTAACTGTACTCGAGATCTAGGACCCCTGTTGTCGGCCACTTCTGTGAGATTTCTCCGCTGCCTAGGATCCGCTGACACGCTTCCTCGTGGATCAATCTTGACTTCCCGCTGCTGCATCAGGAGGAGGTCTTGTAATTATTTGCATGGGCAGAATCTGGTTTGATCTATTTTATTATATTTCATACTCGATTTCCTCCTACAACAAATTGGCATCGTTACAGGGGAAGCAATCATTCACACCTTAGGTAGTTAAAATCTCACATTTTCGTTGAGTTACTTCACAGGTATATGCGCCGTTCTAGTCAACCACCTGAGTTTGACGGCTTAGACGAACCGGAACGCCTTTTACACATCAGAACTAAACTACAATGAGCCATGGCGGCCGCAGAAACACAAGAACAACTGATTGAAAAGCTCACAAGGGAACTAGCCGCAAGGGATGTTATTATCGCCGCTGAGAGAGCAGGAAGGGAACAAGAAGCTGAGCGCGCAAGGCAAGCAAAAGATGAGCTTGCCCAATTCCCAACCACTGCAGACGATTATATGCACCCAACTCTCGTCATGCCTGAATCGGCGATTCTAATCCCTGAAAACTCTTTTGAAATTCGCACTCAATTTCTTATAGAGCTTAAAAATAATGCTTTTTATGGCAAATTTAATGAGTGTCCTCTTGAACATATTACCAATTTTTCTGACATGTGTCGTACTCTTGCTGAAGGTACAACTCTGGAATATGTCAAGATGAAAGCTTTTCGCTGGTCTCTCGCTGGACCTGCACTGAAGTGGCTTGAAGGGCTGAAACCAAGATCACTCACAACATGGGCCCAACTAGAGCAAGAGTTTCTGAACAAATTCTTCCCTCCCGCCAAAACAGCACTCCTCCGCCAAAAAATCACAGCCTTCAAACAGAAGCCTGGGGAACCGCTAGCAAGGGCATGTGATCGCTACAAAGAACTGCTGCGATCTTGCCCTACCCATGGACAGCCACCCTACGTCATTCAGGAGATCTTCTTCAACTCTCTTGACCAAGTCACTAAGGACAGAATCAACTAGTACACTAGCTATGAGTATCTTACGATGCCACCAATTGACGCCTGGGGTGTGCTGGACAAGCTCACCAATTATGAGAACAAATATGGGTCTGCTGCAAACTATGAGGAGAACTCCTATGCCAGGCCAGCACCATCTATGCCACTCTATGAGCCAGCAAAGGAGATTGACCCGGATATCAGGGAGCAGTTCTACAGAGACCAGAATCGCAAGCTCCTCAAGCAAGTCAAATATCTTTCTATCAATCAGCGTTGCATCAAATGCGGATCACAGCGGCACACCACTACTGAGTGCCCACACACTGAGCAAGTCAGAATGGCAGAGACACATGAAGAGGTAGCCTACGCTGGGGGTCCCAATCGCTACATGGGAGATCAAAGGTTCTATCAACCACAGTGGAACCAAGGTCCCCCTAAGAACCCCCCACCCTACAGAGCTCCAGGACATCTAGAAAGGGATCAAAAGAAGGACGATCTGCAGCTCATCCTTGAGGAGATGCGTCGGAATCAAGACACCTTCAACAACCAGTTCTAGAACATCACTACAAAATTTGGTGAACTGGACATCTGGAAAAGGGGAATAGAGACCCAGATGGGTCAAATCGCTGCACAGATTCCACGACCATCTGGACAGCTCCCTGGGTAAACAGAACCAAATCCTAAGGCGAAGACCGGACACGTCGCAGCTATCAAACTCAGAAGTGGGCATCAATTACACGAGCCGGAGGTCGGGAAACATCAAGACAAGGCAGAGCAGCAAGTCGAAACAGAGCAGGATCAACTCGATCTCGAGGAACCTTTACTCGATACCGACAATACTCTCGTCGACACAGACCAGAAGCCCAGCTCGGACTCCACTGCGAAGCCCAGCAACTCGAAGTCGACAACCCAAGTCGAGATCGAGGAAACACTGGTCAAGATCGAGGAGAAAGTGGCCGACTTCGACGACTCTGCAACTCCTCCGACATCTGATCTGGCTCCGAAGCATAAAAAGACACTGCCTTTCCCTTCCAAAGCACAGAAAGACCCCACTACAAAAATTTTGTTAATATGTTGCAAGAACTAAATGTCTCTATTTCTTTTACAGAAGCCCTGCAAGAGATCCCTTGATATGTCAAATTTCTGAAGGAAATCCTGAGCAAGAAGCGATCCATCTCAGAAATCGCAGGCGAATGCAAAGTACTCCACTTCCCTGAAAAGAGACCTGACCCTGGTAAGTTTTCTATTACTGTGGGTTTTGGACAATATAAATATGAGTATCTGTGTGATTTAGGAGCAACTGTGAGCATCATGCCCTTATCAATCTGGCGGAAGGTAAAGATAGGATGCATAGAACCTGTGGATACCAAGCTATACATGGCAAACAATACAGTGGTCATCCCTACAGGTATAGTTGAGAATGTCCCCGTCCAGGTTGGTAAATTTTTTGTTCCAGCAGATTTCCTTATTATAGACCGTGCTGAAGATCCTACTAGCCCTATTATCCTTGGTAGACCATTCTTAGCTACTGCAGATGCCAGAATTAGTGTCAAGAATCGATCGCTCACCTTCACCATAGGAGATGAGGTCTTAGATTTCTCCTTTGGCCCTGCAACCACGGGACCAAGCAAACAACGGAGAAAGACACCAGAAGCCAACTCGAGATCGACAAGGGCAACTCGATCTCGACAAGGGTGTTCCTCGATCTCGACCAAAATTCATCGATATCGACTTCCTTTACTGAGCCACAGACTTGCTCAGAGCCTAAGTATGGGGTCCCTGTACTCGATGTCGACCAGCCGTACTCAACATCGACTAACCCCAAGCCCGAAGATTTCTGTTTTGGGTCCGAAAAGGTAAACTCAGGTATGAATCCTACTCCCCCTCAGTCCATTAAGAAATTTAGCAATAATTTAAGGGGAGGTAAGGCCTCGTGGCGAGAGAATCTGCGGAAACTAAGAGCTGGAAGGAAGAAGAAGAAAGAGAAGGAAGATTATGCAAGCAACTGTCTGTCAACTGAGCTTGCATACTACAATCGGGACCTAGATGATCCAGGAGAAGGGCCAAGCATGAGCGGGCCCCACACTAATGATCCTTGAGCGCAAACGGAGAAGTCAGCCTAGCGACTCTAAAATCTAGAGCATGTATATAAGACTTTATGAATTTTGGGACTTTTTGAACTTTTTGGTTTTGGTTTTGGTTTTTGATTTTTTGTCTTTTGGTTTTTTAGAATACTTCATATGGATAGTCTTGTTTTTGTGCAATCTAACACTTTTAGGTCGGCAAGCATAAAAGGATCGCGAAAAGTGGAATAAGAAGTCCCTGAAAAACAGTCAGAATCGACGAAGGCCAAGTCGACAACAACGAAGAGGAGCAGCCCAAAAACTCCTCGATATCGAGTAGGCCAACTCGATATTGACAAAGCCCAGAAGCTCCTCGACTTCAGAAGCCACTGGACGCAGAAGCTTCCTCGAGATCGAGTACCGTACTCGAGATCGACTAAGACCCTTTACTCGACATGCCTGTTCTGCCCTCCTCGATGTGTTATTCTATGAGTTCCTTCCTTTACTCTTGTTTTTATTTGATTTTATACAGTGGGGACACTGTATATTTTAAGTATGGGGTGGGGGAAGAGCTCATTATCATTACTCTAAGTTTTAGTCTTGCTTTTGGGTTTTACATGGTGAAATTTTAATTTTTATGTTATGCATTCATGTTTAAATTTTATTCATTTTAATCTTTTGCCATACTTTAGTCTTGTTTTAGTTGCATAGAAAAAAAGAAAAAAAAATAGAAAATGTCGAAAAAAGAAAAAAAAATGCATGTTTAAATTTCTGCATTGTTATTGTTTTTATACCTTAACTTAGATGTCATATGTTAATAAATAATGACTAACTTGATCATGTAAATCCTATGGCATGTTTGGAAGGTTTAGCCTAAGTCCTCAAAATTGTTTTTATGTGGATTGTGAACTTGTGATGAAATTGAGCACATATGATCCTAAGCTAAAGGTTGAAATCCAACAAAAAAATTGTCCTAGTGAGAATTTTGTCCCTATAGGGAGAACATTAAAAATGCCTCTGCTTTCTTGAGTGTATTTACTCTTCCTACGCATCTCTAAATGTTGTGATGGTTATTCAACGCCAATGCATTTATATGTTTATGTAAATGAGAATTAAATGATGGAGGCACCTTTTAAGCCAATTTTATCCTCTCTTTACCTACCCTGCATTATCCTTGCTTGAAGGCAGAACATTAGCTTGAGACTTTTTATTGTGAACTCCTCAAAATTATCCTTAGCCAAATTGAGCCTGACCCCCATTTGGGAATTAAGACTTAGAGTCGGTGGGAAAGATGATTTGTGAAAAGAATGAGCTTATGTTGCATTTCAAGTAAGAAGGATTTTTTAAATTTATTGAGATATGGGTTGGTTTTATATTTTTATCTTGCTATGCATATTAGGTAAAAGGATTTTTGGCTCACCCTATAAATGCACTAGTGTTATTTTATGTTATTTTCGTTTCAAAAAAAAATAAAAAAATAAAAAAAAATAAGAGAAAAGCAAAAGAAAAAAATAGTTTGCAATTATGAATAAAGTGCATGAGCCAAAATTACCTTATTTCTTTCATTTTTGCAAGATGCATACTTTTGGAGAGGTTAAGGAAGTTTGAAAGGTTACATACTTCATTGAGATAAATTGGAGAGATTGGTTGATGCATATAATTGAGAGTTATGGTTTGGTTGAGTTGTGTTGGAGATTTAGGAGTCTTGATTCCTGAATTTTATTAAAGCACCACATGGCCAAATAATTCCATACCCTTTTTATTTCTTACCAAGCCCCATTACGACCCCGCCGAATAGAATCTTCTTTGAAGACTTCTATTAAGCGAAGTCCTCCTGATAATTCTTGTTGCATTTTCATAATTGGTTGCGAAGTGGATTTATATTTAAATTGCAATGTTTATGAGATTGTATATGGACTTGAGTTGAGAGTTGATCTTCATATCCTAAACACATTGAGAGCTGAGTGTAAACAAATTATCCCTGTGAGGTTGGATTTATATTGCCTATGCCTATGGATCACTCATATATGTGTGATGACGTTAAATTCACTTGTCATACATTGCCATAACTTGAGATGTTGCTTTTGACAAAAGGTGAAGACTTGAAGGATGTGTTGTAGGTCTTGGTTATTGTTTAGTTATTGCTTGAGGACAAGCAAGTCTAAGTATGGGGTGATTTGATGTCTCTAAAGTAGCCATGTCTTTATGCATATTTTAGTTCCATATTATATACACTTTGCATATTTCGGGTTGGGAATATGTCAAATTTATGTAGTATATGCTTATTTGTCAGAAATGGAGATCTACATAAGTTTCTGTTTAATATTGCAGAATATGGAACCATTTCGGGAGAAAACCAAGAAGCAAGGACGTGAGCCCAAAGTTACTCGATATCGACTTTGTTTCCTCGATATCGACAAAAGAGCCCGGACACTACACTGATCGAGGAGCCGTGTCGAAAAGCTAAAGACGAGCCAACCCGACTCCCACACCTTCCTCGAGATCGAGTACTCAACTCGATGTTGACAAAGCCCCGAAGACCATGCCCGAAGTCGAGGAGAAGCCCACCCGAGGATGCCGAGGAAGAGCTACCCGGCCTGGCTAGGCACCCGGACACCACAACTCGATATCGAGGACTTTCCTTGATATCGACAAAGACAAAGGTACTTGTCCGAACAAACATCGAGCAGAGGTTACCCGACACCACCAAGCAACCTAGTCGATGAGCCACCTTTACTCGAGATCGAGTTATTTGCTCGAGATCGACTAAACCCAGGCGCCAGAGTCCGAGCCATGTCGAGGACCAGCAACTCGAGACGCCGAGCCACTGAAGTCGATGACGAAAGTTACTTGAGATCAAGGAAAACTTCTCGCGATCAAGGAAATCTTCCGGAGACGCGTAACTCGATTTGAGCTGTCCTACTCGGATTGGGATTCCTTGGGGCCGAAGATTGCCGAGTCTATCCGATTCTATCAAGATCTATCATGAAGGAGAGATTTATCCACTTGAAGACTTTTAGATATAATTTCCCTTTTTTCGATTTAATTATGTTGTTGCATTTATTTATCTTTAATGCTTTAGATATAGATTTACATATAGATATAGATATTCTATCCTTGAATAGCAAGGAGTAGAAGGCTATAAATAAAGCCGATGGGGCTGATTTTAGGGACAATTCAATTCACAAGCTAGAGAAGTAGTTCACATAGAAGTTTTAGGAGTTCGAAGGTTTTAGGGTTTTGGCGTTCAACGAAAGTTGGATTGCCGGGATTGTAAAGGTTTTGAATTTAGTTTAATGCAAGTTTCTTTTCATACATCAATGTCTGAGGTTGCGATGAAGCACGAGTAGTCCACCCACTTCTAGGGTTTGGGCGAGCCCGACGATAGCCATGCGTGTTTGAGTTAAAGATCCGACTTTTATCATGTTTTGAGCATCTACTACTTGTTATGTGTTTATTGCCCATCTGATGGAGGTCCATGCTAACAACTTGGATTATAAACATAAAATCAGTAGAGACAATTAGGGTTTCTTGAAAGAGTTTTCTAATTGTTGGAAAAGGCGAAAGCTTGGTCCTTTGATGCGATTCACATGATTATTTGTTTATTCCTGCCTTATGCATGCTTGGTTATCGTTGTTGCAAACCCCAATCTTGGAAGTCTTTTACATACAGTTTAGTTCGAAATCCCAAAGCATTTGTTTTACTTCGTTTTAGTTTTCTGTCTTCCTCGAGATCGACTAGCACTCCTCGATCTCGAGTTACTGATTCTCGATCCAGCATCGCCGTAGCTTTTGTGTGCAGGTGATCGATAAAAGCCAACCCGACGTCGACGATCCTACTTGATCTCGAGTAAACCCTTGTCGAGATCGACCAAAACCGCCGGGAGTTGCTGCTGCGCTATTCGACTGTCCGATCTTCTGTCGAGTAACTGTACTCGAGATCTAGGACCCCTGTTGTCAACCACTTCTGTGAGATTTCTCCGCAGCCTAGGATCCGCTGACACGCTTCCTCGTGGATCGATCCTGACTTCCCGATGCTGTATCAGGAGGAGGTCTAGTAATTATTTGCGTGGGCAGAATCTGGTTTGATCTATTTTATTATATTTCATACTCGATTTCCTCCTACAACACTTAACCTTTTGCTTGTCCTCAAGCAATGCAAAAACAAGAACAAAACCATCATACCACAAATATGATCTTCAAGCACTAACCTTGTCAAAAGCAACATTAAAGGGTAGGATCCATGAGCTTGAAAGCTAACATCCTAGCAAGTATATGAGCGATTAAAAATAACGCAAAGTTCATCTAACTTCACCGGGATCATGTGTTTACTCTCACTCTCATGTGTTTGGGCTTAACAATGTATCTCTCAATTCAATCCAAGGTGCAAAAAGCTACATAGAATTTGACACATATATCACATATTCTCCACAGTGGATGCCATCACTCATAAGAAACATCAAGAGGTCTTTTATCAAGGTTGTAATGGGGTTTGGTAAGAAATTAAGGTAGGAAAATATTTAGGCTTGTGGTACTAAAAATCCGGGAAAAAAGGGATCCCTAAGGAAAAACCCGAAAACACAAAAAACCAAATAATTTTAAAACCAAAATAACTCAAACTTTCACTCTCAAAACACTCAACAAAAGAACTTTCTCTTCACCATAAATATTTTTCTAACTCTCACATTTATAATGAAGATAAAAGGCTCCTTGTTCATCTATTTTTTTTCTCTTTTTCTTTCACCTTTTTCTTCTTTTTTTCAACTTTTTTTCTAGATCCAAAAATACAATAATGCACAATGTGAGGAATAAAACCGAAATTACATAATAATCCAAAACTTTTAACTCTCTTAACAATATCTTCTTTTCCACTCAACGTACGAGATCAATCATTCACCAACTCTTATCCCAATTCCTGGATAAGGCTCAAATTGTAACGGCTAAGGCTCAAATTGTAACGGCCCAGATATAAATACCTGGGTTACGTTTCGAAGGTCGGATACCTTTGTTCGGATCTTGCAATCCAGGTACGGATCGAGGTTTCAAATCTCTTTAAACATTAGTATGAAAGTGGGGATTTAGTACCCCAAAACCATCGTAGGGCCGTTGGGTACCCTCAGCCCGTCCTAAAGACTAAGTCGTGGAAATTCATTTAAGGAAGCGGAGCGGAAAACAAAAGTAAAGTACAACTTGCCATAGCAGAGCCGGGCAAAAACCAAAATCACAAGCGTAATTAAATAACACTTATCCAAATTAGCGGGTTAGACCAGTTCTTCAATTTCGCCCAAGAAGTTCCCCGTCATAGAAGCATGGAGCAGGCAAGGAGCAAGTACCTAACACTACCCACAAAGTGAGGCCCAGAGACACATGTGGGCCCTATAGACCGTGCTGAGGCCACATAATATGCCTATTCCTAGAATAAAGGATGATCTAATGCAGTACAAAATTTAAACACATAAGGCATGCTTTCATCAGATATAATATAATGCAGAAAAACTGTAAAGGGTCTCAGACAATGTCAAGTGGCATATCCCTCTCCTACCTCTACCCCCATTTCCGTTAGGATAGACACTGGCTAGTCCGCTGCTATAACATAGCAATTCTACCCGCAAGTGGTATATGTGCACATCAATAATTAATCATCATCTCATCATCATGCTCATAATATAAGTAAAGTTGTTACCTAGGACTCGAATGACTCAAGGCGAGACCCGGTGGGACTGGGCCATCACAGATAACTGTCGTCTCTTTTCAAACACATAAAGAATAGGGATGCTCATTCATAAGTGTAAGTCCTAAGCATGATACTACATGGCATGCTTTTATCCATATGCAACACCTACACACTAAATGACACATCAGGCATGAGGTCCAGGTTGTTGAGTAAGTCTCGTAGGATACTTACCTTGAATTGTCGAACAACAAAAGATAACGCAATTGGGGTCCAACAAGAAACAATCACCTATCAAATATACAAATATGCATAAGTCTATCTAAATCACACAAGGCGCCCCTAATTATCATACATAACTTCACATATCTCATTTCATACTCATATCATCTCATCTCAACATATAATATCTCATGTCTTATTCACCTATTTCTCTACCAAAATTCAACAATAAATCCCTTGAGTTAAATCAAGTAAAACATTTTCCCAATGTTTTCCAAACTCTTAAATCTCAAGTTAACTCAACTCATATTCAAAACGATTTCTCAAATCATACTTGGTCAAATCCCGACATTAATCATTTAAATCCTTAACAAATTCTCAAAATCATATTATAGAAATAATTCCGGTATTTTATTTCAAAACCTTGACTTTAATGTTTCAAGTAATTCAAGACATTGATAAACATTTCCAAAATAATCCATCTTTATAAACCCCATTTATAAATCCAATGTCACAATTTACTTTAAAATCCCATTTATAAGCAACATCTAACAACATACTCCAAATAATAATCAAACTATAAGAAATCACAAAAATTAATCCATTTTAATAACCCACATTTACAAATCAATAATACTAAATTACTTTACCATTTCTAAAATCATATATTCAAACATCTTATAACAACACCATATATATAATCAAAGTAGTACTATTTTTAAATTATAACCAAATCTCATAATAATAATAATAATAATAATAATAACAACAACAATAATAATAATAATAATAATAATAATAATAATAATAATAATATAATAAGAATAATAATAAATTAACAATAAATTTAAATACCACACACACACACACACACACATGTAAACGTTCTCAATTAACAAATAACTATAACAATTTATAATCAGCAACCCAACACTCAGAGCCCAACCTGGATCCAAGCTGAAACCCCAACCCGAAGGAATAAATCCAACCCGTCAGAAACCGAACCCGGATCCAACCAAGAAAAGGAAGAAAAGGCCCAAGGTTTGAGTTTAATGAATCGGACTGAATAAAACGAACCCGGTCCGGCAAGAAAAATGAAGAAAAGGGAGTTGAACCCGTCCCTTCTAAAAAGAAGACAAAACTCTGTATTGCCGAATGGAAACGAAGAGGAGAAGAAGGGAAACTCAGGCTTCGGCGGTGGCCTTTTGGCTCGAGATTTTACACATAAACTCGGATTACAAACCCGACCACACCCATCAAAGAAGGAAGGAAACGCCAGCAACGAAGAAAGGGAAAAAGAGGGCTTACTGAGGGCTGATTTTCTGTTGACGGAAAGCTTCGAGGGCGGCTCCGACTGCAGCGAGAAAGGGGAAGGCTTCCTCCATACCTAGGACAATGAGAATGTATGTAAAGGTACTCTTTTATGCCGATTCACACCAATAACGAAAGGAAATATGATTTTCATACATCTTGGATTCAAATAGAGAATGGATGGGGTAGCAGGGCTCCGACGGGGTTAATCGGTGTCGAAACTGTCCTCGACGGCCTGGGAAGAAGAAAAGTGAGTAAAAGAGGAACTTTGCAAGGTTTGAAGCGAAGGAACGAGAATCGAAAGGAATTACCGTTTTCAACACGAAACAGAGAGGCGGTGGCTCTCGGCGTCGTTGGTGGCTCCTGATAGATTACATAGTCTTCGTATTGTATAGTGGGCCAAAAGGCCTAATCCATTGTACCCTATATATATATGATTGATCAATGAATGAAACTCTGAAGGAGGACTTTACATCAATTCTAGATTTCTACATGGTATCACAGCCAAAGCCCTAATTTTTCTTTCCCGCCTCCCCACCCACCGCCGGCCTCCCTCTCTCTCCCCTAGCCGCCAACCATCTCCTCTAGACCTCGCCTCCTCGGACCGCCCCACCCGCTGCCGCCGACCTCCCTCCCTCGGCACTTCCCCCCCTCTCTCCCACTAGCCCCTTTGGTCTCTACCTCCCCCACATCTCACAATGGCCGACTCTCCCCCTACCAAGCCGCCATTCCACTCCGCTCTCACCATCACTCTCTCCTCTTTTAGGCATCTATTCCCCTTCCTTTTTGGCATCATGCCTTATCAACCACATGCTATCGATCTCCTCAACATTCTCCTATCTACTACCCTACACCATCGCTCGCCAACTGAGGCACTTTATTGCACCCTACCTAGGTATGATGACCTTCGTACTTTCGGGTGCTTCTGCTTCCCAAACCAGTCCTCCACAACCCCTCAAAAGCTTCACCCGCGATCCACTCCTGGTGTCTTCCTTGGCTATCCGTCTGATCATCGTTGTTACCTTTGCCTCGATGTGAAGACCCATAAGCTCATTCTGTCACGTCATGTCACTTTTGATAAGTCTCGCTTCCCTTTTTCTTCTCCTCCTCCCCCCTCTTCGACACCTCCTATGTCACAGCCTGAGTCTGAGTCTTCCTTTCCTCACTTTCTCCTTCCCTAGAGCTCTACTGGTGCTCCTGCCTCTCCCCCTTCACCGCCCCCACCACCACCTCCTCCTCCTACCACCAAACCGCACACCCGTACCATCTCCGGTGTCTTCGGACCTCGTCAGATCGTCCCTATGACCTCCACCCATCACCCAACCAACCCCTATCATGCGTCCTCCCAACTACCTTTCCCCCCCCCCCCCCCGATCATACCAGATGTTGCGGTCGCAGCATAGTGCTGCGCCCGTCGCCCTGTCAACTGCCACCCCCACCGATTCCCAAACCCTCATGCCTCACACCCGACCTCCATTTCCACCAGCCACACCTCCCACAAAACAGCCCTCCTCGACCTGAATTGGCAGGCGGCTATGCTCGGCGAATACAAGGCCCTTACAAGGAATGGTACATGGGTTCTAGTTCTTCGCCCTCCTGAGGCGAACGTCATTCGTTGTATGTGGATCTTCCGCCACAAGTTCCGCTCTAATGGGTCCTTGTAACGCTACAAAGCTCATCTTGTGGTTAACGGTCGATCTCAGCAAGCAGGTATTGATTGTGATTAGACATTCATCCCTGTGGTCAAGTCTGCCACTCTCCGAGTGGTGTTGAGCTTAGCGTTATCGCGACATTGGGCTATTCATCAGCTGGATGTCAAGAACGCCTTTCTGCATGGTCAACAACCTTTTGATGCTCCTTCTGGGGTCCTAGTGTAGGAGGATGAACCACCGACTACCTGGAAGAGGAGGATTGAAGGAAACCGGGAAGGATGAAGGAAGGTCGAGGCTCTAAAAGCAAGAAAGGGAGAACGTTGTTTTTTCTGGGTTTGATGGCTGCTGCAAAGGACAAAATGGGAGAGTGGGAGAGGCTCTTTTTGTGGGTTTCAGACTGTGGTGAAGGAAATTGGTGGGGGATTGGTTATATAAGGGAGAGAGTGAGGTGGAAGACCACAATAGTTGTGGTTGTAGGCAAGAAAGTGGGAAAGGGGGTGAGGAATTCAGGCTCCTCCAACGGCCTCTGCACAGAGAGAGAGAGAGAGAGAGAGAGAGAGAGAGAGAGAGAGAGAGAGAGAGAGAGAGAGAGAGAGAGAGTAAAAGAAAAAAAAATAACATTTTAAGAAAAAGGTCCCCTTATAACATTAATTTAAATTCCGAAGTCAATCCCGCTCACTAAAATGAAAACCCGACACTAGAATTTAATTCGAATTTAAAGTTATTATTGGAATTAAAATAATTTTATCAACACACAAAACTTTAATATGGAATTAAAATCCTCTAAAAATCCCAAATTTTAAAGCTATGCCGAAATGACTTTAAAAATTGAAACATGTGCTCGAGGACGCGTTCTCTCTAATTATATAAATTTAATATATTAAATCACAATAATAAAATAATATCAAATATGATATATAGCAATCGGCTAGACCGGCCAATTGCTAAACTAAAAGCGTCGATCTTGCTTATGCTCCTTGAATCTCTTCTCGATTTAACAAAATTAACTAACTAATTATTACTAAATAAAACTAAACTAACTAAACTAAAGCTAACAAAAAGTAACAATTTATAAGTTAAGAAAACTAAGCAACTAACAGCATCGATGGACTAATTAAACTAATTAATTCTAACTTGCAAATTAGTAACAGTGAAAGGTAAACAAAGAAGCGAAGACAGCAAGGTGCGAGGCCGGCGCGCGCTGGCGGGACGCGATCGAGCACACAGGAGCTAGAGACCTCCTCAGGGTGTGCGGACGCGGAACGGTGACGCGGGACAGGTTCCCGGATGGGCTCGCTGGGTCGAGAGCGAAGGCGAGCACACGAGAGCAATCGAGGTGGAAGCGAGAGCGAGGACGAGACAGCGAGGGCGCTCGATCGACTGAGCGCGCGAGCGCCTAGCGCGGGCGACTGGACCTGCTTCCGCCAAGCGCCTAGCTTTCCGGTGGCGACGGGGCTGGGTTCGGTGTTGTGATTGTTGGTTCGGTGAAGGTGAACCAGGTGAACGGGGATGGTGATTGTGAAGGATGAAGATGACGTAGGTGAATGGTGATGGGGATTGTATAGGTTCGGTTGAAGTAACAATAACGTGAGAACCCGGATAACTTTGGGATTGATAATCGAAGAACCCTAATTCCGTTAAGGGTTTCTTCAATTCTAATTCAATCTGCTTAAATTCAAAAGGCATGACATGAATTTATAGTAAACTAATTCTAAATCTAACCAATCCTTCCTTGCAAAGGAAAGGGGTTTGGATAGATTAATTCTATCTAAGATAAAAGAAATAACTTAAAGATAGGTAAATCCTAAGAAGATAGAAATATAACAACTTGGTGGCTAAGTAATATATCTAGAATAGATATAATTAAATTCCACCTTTATTTACTAATTGCATAAAATAATAAACTAATAAAATAATAAACGTCGTTTCTTTAACGACTCCCAAGGTGGAGCCTTCTTCTTCCGCTTGAGGATGACATCATTCTCCTCCATTTGAAATCGACTCGTCCTCGAGTCGTCGCCTGGATCAAGATCGTTGTTTGACCCACAGAAGGCCAGCTTGACCCGCATCATTCTCCCCCTCTTATCTTCGATTCGTCCTCGAATCGAGTCGGTGATGATCAGCGAGGAAGGAGCAGCAACCTTCAAAGATGATGGAGGAATGAGTGGAATAGGTGCCAGAGGAAATCGAGGTATAGGAACCCCAAAAACAACACCTTCATGCGCGATCGTTGAACGGACTTGATCTTCAACAAGAATAGGATCAATGACCACACAAATCTCAGCCGCTGGAACTTTATGAACATGCCCAAGAGGTACAATCGCTAACTCTGGAGACACGTCATCAAGTACCTCATCCTTGTCAACGGAATCAACATGCTCGTCCTGCAGAACACTGCAGTCGACTTTAAGTACAGATTCGGAGGTCTTCCCGGAAGATTCGGACAGCGTGTGACCCATCGTTGGAAAGCTCGTCGAGTCAGCTTCGCAACAAGACTGAGTTGACTCAATTCCGAGTTCGGAATCAACGGGAATCTGCGAAACAAAATCATCGTGCAGTGCAGTCTCTTGGCCAACGAAAGTATCCGAAACAAACTCCTTTACCTTCCCATCGGCCGTATAGTAAAGACAAATCACGTCCACATCGGGGGAAGATATCTCCACGATCTCATCGGTAGGTGACGCGTGAGGTTGACTATCAAGAAGTTTGTGAATATAAGCCTTCCTCCAAGCGTCATCAAGCCAATTAGCTTGTCGTTGGGCCGCTTCCTCCAACTTTCGTTTTCGTTTCTCCTCAACTTCTCGTTGTTGGAGAAGCCAAATCTGACGGAGGCGACGTTGTTCTTGTCGTTTCTCCTCCTCAATTGCGGCTTGACGTTGACGCTCAAGGAGTTGTTGTTGTTGTTGTCGATGGGTCTCTTCTTGCCTTTGAAGCCAAAGGTGATACCTTTGAGCCTCTTGTTGTCGTTGACGCTCTAAAGCTTGTTGTTGCAAAGCTCGTTTATGCAACTCTCGTCGGCGTTGTTGTTGTGCAGCCCATGGATCGGGATCATCATCCCAAACGTCTCCCCAGATTTCCCAAGTCATCAAATCAAAACATCAGTAACATCAAAGAAACAAAGAGTGTAGCATAACCTGTCTCTGAATACCAATTGATGTATAGCAATCGGCTAGACCGGCCAATTGCTAAACTAAAAGCGTCGATCTTGCTTATGCTCCTTGAATCTCTTCTCGATTTAACAAAATTAACTAACTAATTATTACTAAATAAAACTAAACTAACTAAACTAAAGCTAACAAAAAGTAACAATTTATAAGTTAAGAAAACTAAGCAACTAACAGCATCGATGGACTAATTAAACTAATTAATTCTATCTTGCAAATTAGTAACAGTGAAAGGTAAACAAAGAAGCGAAGACAGCAAGGTGCGAGGCCGGCGCGCGCTGGCGGGACGCGATCGAGCACACAGGAGCTAGAGACCTCCTCAGGGTGTGCGGACGCGGAACGGTGACGCGGGACAGGTTCCCGGATGGGCTCGCTGGGTCGAGAGCGAAGGCGAGCACACGAGAGCAATCGAGGTGGAAGCGAGAGCGAGGACGAGACAGCGAGGGCGCTCGATCGACTGAGCGCGCGAGCGCCTAGCGCGGGCGACTGGACCTGCTTCCGCCAAGCGCCTAGCTTTCCGGTGGCGACGGGGCTGGGTTCGGTGTTGTGATTGTTGGTTCGGTGAAGGTGAACCAGGTGAACGGGGATGGTGATTGTGAAGGATGAAGATGACGTAGGTGAATGGTGATGGGGATTGTATAGGTTCGGTTGAAGTAACAATAACGTGAGAACCCGGATAACTTTGGGATTGATAATCGAATAACCCTAATTCCGTTAAGGGTTTCTTCAATTCTAATTCAATCTGCTTAAATTCAAAAGGCATGACATGAATTTATAGTAAATGAGATAGGGAAATCCCGTCATCATAGCAAAAGGGTGTTCTGGTATTTTACCAATAAATTCGAGTATTCAATATGACATTGAGCTACCGTTTCGCCTATTGATTACGATAGCGGTTTCGTGCATTAAGAGCGTTGACCGAATTAAATACGGTAATGATTTCTTTTATTAAATATCAAAACCGTTACAATTCCTTTAAATTAAATGCCTTGCCCGTTTCTTTTATGCTGAACGAGTATAAATACGGGAAGGATATTCTTTCTCGAGGACGATGACTGACTTGAGCGTCGGAGGGTCCTCCGGGGGAGACAAGCCCCGCTCCGACCTCGTTTGTTCTTGTTTGGCAGGCTAGGGTTCGGATTGAGAGGATCATCAAGATCGATCTCCTTCAACAGCTATGCTGCGGATTTTATGCATCACAATTGGCGCCGTCCGTGGGGATTCGATCAAAAAGCTACAAGATCGGATCTCCCGTGATACACGAAGAAGTAGTGGTTGCAGAGCCTTCCCCCACAAACCCTTGAAGAGGACGCCGTTGGCCTCGGAACCAAAGGCAGAGGGCCCTGACACGACGCAGTCTTGGCAGATCCCTCACGGATCCGTCGCGGATTTGGGTGTCTCGGTGCGGATGCACTTCGTTTGCGTTTCGTGGCCTGGTGCCTAGGGGCACAATCGGCGGTCTGAGTGCGCCTTTGGGAGTCCTGCGTTTTGGTTGGGGGCAAAGCCAATCGAGGCGGGGCGATTGCTGGCTTCCGAGTGCGCGAGATAAAACGGCGAGCCACTCCCGCAGTCCCGCTGCCACCCTCCGTTGCTACTAGTCACCGCCATCAACGAGCCCACACGCCACCTTCACCGCCTCCTGTTCGAAGCGCCCGTGGATGCAGCCCGGAGTCGAGCGCCGCCTCTGTTCAAGACCAACGGAGAAGACGATAAGATGATGATTTGTTTTAATTATAAAACTGGCGTTGGAGCTCTCAAAAATTGCTAATTGGTTTGTATTTTCAGGATAATCTCGGAAAAAGGCCCAAGTTCTCGAAGGCTTAAGAATTCGCCCCAGACCTTCATATTTGGCATACTCACAAATTTTGGTCGGGTTTTCTATTAGCAGAAAAGGGACCACACATCAAGAAGCGTATGATAGGTGCAATTTCAATGATCAGAGATGCGCAAAGAGGATAAATACATTTACACAAGCTAAGTTTCCTATCCTCTTATTCGTTTGCCTCTTCTATATAAAAAAATGAATGATGCAGCTAGACTGATTAACGAGTATATTCTACTGACTTCAATGGATGTCTACGAGAACTTTTGTTATGCCTTGACATGACCGGCGCGCATGACAAGTACCACCACAAGGGATCCGATGAAGTTGTCGTTCGATCGGATTCGTTGGTGGAGCGCACGGAATGTGCTTTTGAACCATGTGAGTCGATGATTTCGAGCTCAGGAATAGCCGGAGGCGAAGGTAACCCAATTGACTGCAACTCCACTTGTTCGAGTCGCACCGAATGACAAGCTAAGTTCTTTGTCCTCTTTATTTTTCGGTAATCGGTCAAGAAGGAAACTTTCACATGGCAAATTGGGGCCAAACATACCGATCTTCCAACTAGCTTGTTTAATAATCATTGGCAATGAGAGTTATTATATGCACTCTTGAATGATCCGATAGCATTGAAAAATCATAGACATGAGTTTTGGACCCAAGTGGTTAAAGATATTTTTATTAGGAAGAAAACGCTTCACTTAATTCATTATCTCACACTAATTCACGTGACATGTATGCTTTCAAATAGTCTTCGTGAATAAATGTTGCATCAGCTTGCATATTGATCGACCTCACCGTGTGGCTTCGGAATATCAGCAAGCGGCGCGGCGACGGTTGAAGTCTTGGCGGGGGCACTGGCAATGTTCAAATGCCACAAGGGGCATGGTTATATGATTGTATATCTCTACTGATATCTCTCCAAGTACATAATTTAGAAGCATTAGCTCCAACTTTTGAAGGAAGTGGTAGCTAGTGAAGTGAAAGGCCCCGGTCCGCATGATGAGAGCTTGAAAGCTAAGTTTCCTTCTCTCCTTTTTGAACTTATACGCTGAAAATCTAATCTATGATCAGTCATAATGCACGACGTTCACAAGTGACTTATGGTATGATTTAATCTAGAGTTCTTGCAAGTGCTTGATTGCTAAAGTTGTCTCATGCGTTTGATGGTGGATCTACATTGATTTGGAGGGCATGAGGTGCTCTTAGTGAGTATGCAAAAATAGTTGATCAAAGGAAGGGGCACGATGAGAAGCTCCTATACTAGATGTCCCAGGTGAATCCAGGGAAAAGAGAAAGAAAAAATGAGACCATGATCTTAATTTTCAACGTGTTAGAGATCATGAAGTTGGAGTTGCAATATAGGGATTATGATTTGCTTGGGCTGTCTATACGAAATAACAAGCTTTTGATCAGCTAAGTTTACCAATCTCATATTCAATTATATACTTGCGTGCTATATATATATTATTGTCAAAAATGTTTAACAGGGGAAAGGTGTTGTTAATGGCACCATGACAAGCATGGATGTCAAGAGTGACACCACCCTTGTTGATTAGGATCCCTCTTGTACCTTCCACAACTATCGCCACTTACGGCCAATCCGAATCGCCACTTAAGGCCAACGAAATCGCCACTTACGGCCAATTCGAATCGCCACTTAAGGCCAAGGAAATCGCCACTAACGGCCAATCCGAATCGCCACTTAAGGCCAACAAAATCGCCACTTACGGCCAATCCGAATCGCCACTTAAGGCCAACGAAATCGCCACTTACGGCCAATCCGAATCGCCACTTAAGGCCAACGAAATCGCCACTTACGGCCAATCCGAATCGCCACTTAAGGCCAAGGAAATCGCCACTAACGGCCAATCCGAATCGCCACTTAAGGCCAACGAAATCGCCACTTACGGCCAATCCGAATCGCCACTTAAGGCCAACGAAATCGCCACTTAAGGCCAATGAAATCGCCACTTACGGCCAATCCGATTCGCCACTTACGGCCAATCTGAACCGCCACTTAAGGCCAACAAAATCGCAACTTACGAACACTCCGAATCGCCGCTTACGGCCACTGAAAATCGCCACTTACGTGCAATAGCTAGTTACGGCCAACGATAGCCACTTATGGTCAATAGCCAACTACGGATCAAGCGACTAATGTTTACGGCAAAATCATCGTTCACTCGATAAACTTTGCCACTTACTTGTTTTCGGCTTCCTTCATCATCTAGACATGAAGAAGAAACCCGAGGGGCAATTGAGATAGGGAAATCCCGTCATCATAGCACAAGGGTGTTCTGGTATTTTACCAATAAATTCGAGTATTCAATATGACATTGAGCTACCGTTTCGCCTATTGATTACGATAGCGGTTTCGTGCATTAAGAGCGTTGACCGAATTAAATACGGTAATGATTTCTTTTATTAAATATCAAAACCGTTACAATTCCTTTAAATTAAATGCCTTGCCCGTTTCTTTTATGCTGAACGAGTATAAATACGGGAAGGATATTCTTTCTCGAGGACGATGACTGACTTGAGCGTCGGAGGGTCCTCCGGGGGAGACAAGCCCCGCTCCGACCTCGTTTGTTCTTGTTTGGCAGGCTAGGGTTCGGATTGAGAGGATCATCAAGATCGATCTCCTTCAACAGCTATGCTGCGGATTTTATGCATCACAGTAAACTAATTCTAAATCTAACCAATCCTTCCTTGCAAAGGAAAGGGGTTTGGATAGATTAATTCTATCTAAGATAAAAGAAATAACTTAAAGATAGGTAAATCCTAAGAAGATAGAAATATAACAACTTGGTGGCTAAGTAATATATCTAGAATAGATATAATTAAATTCCACCTTTATTTACTAATTGCATAAAATAATAAACTAATAAAATAATAAACGTCGTTTCTTTAACGACTCCCAAGGTGGAGCCTTCTTCTTCCGCTTGAGGATGACATCAAAATATATATACGATCTTTACACAAATTTGGCTACAGTCGAAGGGCACATATATAGGGTGAATATGGATAATACAATGTAGAGGTGGGCATAAATCCCGCAAATCTTGATTCTGTTCCGGGCCCGTCCCGATTCCGTCCCGCAAAAATCATGCGGGATAGGATGCGGGACGACCCGACCCCATCCCGCAAATCCTGTCCCGTCCCGCATATGTATATAATATAGTATGCTATACAATATATATGTATTATTGAGTGTGAGTATTAATATATGAAGAGTCTATAAGGCAATGAATAATACTCTAGAAGCGGGGGGGGGGAGATGAATAGAGTATGGACGATTTTCGCAACAATAGAAATTTAGTGCAACTTGTCAATACCTTGATATAGACTATCAGAACTTGACAAAGTAAAATCGAATGTGATAAAGTAAATGCGGAATATAAAGATGAACACACGAATTGTTAACGAGGTTCGGCACCAACTTGCCTACGTCCCCGCCTAGGATTGTCCAATCCGTAGGATTCAAACACTTCTTATTTCACTTACTTTGAGCCTAGAACTTCCTAGAGAAACTTCCTCTTCTCTATACAAAGCCTCACCGCTTCTATTCTAGCTCTCAAACTTACAAGTGAAATAAAAGCTCACGCCACACACTAAGTGTGTTTAGATCGAGTATAAGAACTCTAAGTGTAAGACAAATGACTTGTACAATAGGTGCTTGTGTTTCTCTCAACTCTTAAACAATGATCACCAACTAGAAATAGAAGAATGTAAGAGAAACTTGACGAGTGCTTTTGGGATGCTATGAATGCTTGCGTGGTTGCTTAGATGCTTTGTTAGTTCCATCCTTCTTAGCCTTCGTCTTTTTATAGTATGAACACTTGTAGAGTTTCTTGGAGGGAAAACCGTTTGAATTTCAAATTCTTTCCAATACATTTGAATTCCTTCCAAAACAGATCCTTGTGTGCCTTCCGAGATGTTCCTTAGACTTTCTTCATGATCAAGCATGATCAGCCATGGATCAATTCTTTCCTTGTATAGAAAGGTCAAATCAAGAAAGAATATGCATAATGTATCTAGTACCTAAAATGGGTTAGATGAGAAACTCATATATAATTCGATAAAGCCCAAGTCTCATCATATAGCCCAATATAGAGCCTTTTATAATTTAGGCCCAAAAAGATTGGCCTCGAATTTTTTCCTGTAAAAGAACAAGTTGAACTAGATAAATGTATAAGTGATCAAAATATTTTAGTCTGGGTTTCAAGACCTTGAAACCCAGCCTTTTTGTCTTTCATCATCCTTTAGATCACCTGCACGTTAGTTCTCAAGATCTTACAATCAAGGTGGAGTCTTCAATCTCCCCCTTGATGGAAGACAAAACCTGTGTCAATATTCATAGCATATTTCCAGCAATCATAAGAAGAAATAAGCATATTATAATATAGGCATAAAATGTTTGGATCATCTAAGTTTTAAAAACGACAAGCAATTAACCAACTAGTGCCAAAACGCAGGGCAACCAAAACATTCTCCCCCTTTTTGTCTTCCAACAAAGGGGCAGAGAGGTGAAAATGTCTGAAACACCAACAAAAAACACAACCAAAGCACCAAGAGTTTTAAAAGACAAGCAGCAAAAGATGAGTTTTCAGAGAGTAGAGAAAAGAGAGTGGGAGATCAAGGCCTTGAGTCAGAATCCCCATCTGCAGCCTTCTTCTTCTTGCTTTTTAGAGCCTTCTTGCCTTTCTTAGCAGAGGAGGGCCAAGCATCAGAGGATGTACCAGGGGCGCCAGGAGCATTAGGATCTTCAGGAGGGCAAATTCCGGCTCCTTCTTCAACCCATTCGCCAAAGGTGGGGTACTGCTTGTTGGGTGGAAGGTATTTCCTTCTAACCTCATCTCTGCATTTCTTCCTCCACCTTGCAAGAGCATCTCTGGTGACCTTGTCTTTTTCCATCTGTGCAAGTTGTTTCTGACGCTCCACATCCCTGTATTTCTTAACCACACCATATTGCTCGACTGTGAGAATGGTGGGTTCAGGATGAGTGGGGCGCAGGATAGGGCGTTTCTTCACTTGTTTTTCAAAGTTGAGGATGGCATTTCCAGTCTTCTCACGCACATGATCATAGGTTTCTTGCTCCAGAGGCATGATAGAACTTGTAGCAGTGTAGGTGAGAGCATTGAGGAGCATCATTTGGTCAAGCTTGCAGTTGACCACAGAGAGGAGCTCATGAGTCTGGTCTTGGCGAATCACCACATCTGACCACATCCTACTCAGATCAAACCTAAGGTCTTGAATCTCAGTCTCCACAGCAGCCAATCTATCCTCACTCATATTAGGTTCAGCAACCTGTTTTCCCTTCGAGTCTTTCCTCAGAAACCATTGCCCCCTCAGATTTGTGGCAATGCCCAATCTATCTAGGCAACCCTCATCAACAATCCCACTATAGGTTTGCTTTTCTTCTCCTGATGTGTCGATATCAAAGGCTTCAAAGATTTTGGGCAAAAGGTTTGCATAGGGTAAAGGCATAGGTGGAGACATGGGTCATGTAGTCAAGGATGAGTTTGGGTAAATCAGGCTCGTATCCGTTCATGATTAGAAAAAGGGTCTCGAGAAGATTCTCGGTCACCAATTCCCTGGAATGAATACGTGGGAAGATACAGCGAGCAAAAATAGTGAAGATGAGCTTGGCTTGAAGGTTTAGGGCAGTGTGAGTGGGTTTGAGGGTGGATGAAGATCCAGGGCCTTGAGATTTTAGGAAGAATTCATCTCATGCTCGTGAAAGACATTCAAATCGGCTTGGAAATTCTTTTGTGGGAGTCTCTGTTGGAAGGTCAAGGATGATAGCAAGGCTTTCAGGAGAGAGGCGGATTCGGTTGTTCTTGACCTTAGATACTAGGGTTAGGGTTCCGTTCACTCGATGAACAGTAAGGTTGGCATAAAAGAGTCTGGTGAGTCGGGGATAGGCAAAATTGCCAGGGTTGAGCAAAGTCCAGAAGCAGGTAGATTTGAGGAGAGAAATGCAAGGCAAGGGCATGGATTGTAGGAGGTTGAAATCGACAGCATCACAGAAGCATAAGCGACGGTTGCAAAAGTCCTGTTTCCAGGACTCCTCAACCTCTTTGTTGCAAAACCAATTGGGGGAAATGCTAGAGGGTACCTGAGGAGGACGAGCAGTAGCTGTAGATGCTGGAGCTTTGCCTTTGGATTTTCTTATCAGAGGTGGTGGCGATGGTGATCTCTCGCTTGAATCCTCTGAGTGATCTTCAGATTCCTCCATAACTTGATTCCCCTTGTTGGCTAGCATCTTATATCTCTTAGCAGAAGGTGCTGGAGACGAAGATGCTGAGGAGTGCTTTGATCCCGCCATTTGGTTATAGAAACAGAGAGGGTTTTTGGAATTTTGACGAGAGAAAGAGAGAGCTTCAGAGATTGTGAAGAAGGAATGGATGAGACAGAGGGAGAAAGGGGATTAAAAAGCTAAAAAATTAGAAACTGAATCGTTTCTCTCTTTGTTCAAAAGGCAAGTACAGATTCATTAATTCATGTGAACAGAAAGTAATGATGTTCTGAAAATTCTAAACCCAAAGTGTCACGTCCACTTGCACAAAATAGAGAGATTTTTTGAAAAATAAAAACGGAAATCAAGATATGTGAGTACCAATATTTGAAAGGGGTAAATGATATCAAGATAAATTCAGAAATATTAAAAGATACTCTTGTTCAATATCCATGAGATATTAACAAGAGTTTGATCCAAAATAATTTTATTCGAATGAACATCCAGAAACCTTATAAAGTCAAGGTCTTGAGATTTCATTTGAATTCATAACTTTCATATAGGAAGCAATTGCTCCCCCTAAGAAAGTGCTTCCTTATTAAGCATACCCAACTCCAATCTAATAAAATTGAAACGATCTTCAGGGAGTGGTTTAGTAAAAATGTCAGCTAACTGAAAGTCAGTGGATATGAAGGATATTGATACATCACCTTTCTCCACATGATCTCTTACAAAATGGTGTCTCACATCAATGTCCTTGGTTCTCGAATGTTGCACTGGATTTTTAGTGATTGAAATAGCACTAGTATTATCACACAAGATAAGAATACCTTTAAGATCAATTCCAAGGTCTCTAAGTTGTTGTGCTATCCAAAGAATCTGAGAGCAACATGCACCAGCAGCAATGTACTCGGCTTCTGCAGTTGATAAGGCTACTGAATTCTGTTTCTTAGAGTGCCAACTTATCAAGGAGGATCCTAGGAGTTGGCAACAGCCAGAAGTGCTTTTTCTATCAACTTTGTATCCTGCAAAATCTGCATCTGAGTAGCCTTTTAAATGAAAGTTACTTTGTTTGGGATACCATAGCCCAAGGTCTTGAGATCCATTTAGGTATCTGAAGATCCTTTTTACAGCAATAAGATGAGACTCTTTGGGATCACTTTGGAATCAAGCACACATACAGACACTGAACATTATGTCAGGTCTACTAGCAGTAAGGTATAGGAGTGAACCAATCATACCTCTATACTCTTTTTGGTTCACATTCTTACCATTCTTATCTTGATCAAGGGAGAGAGGGGAGCTCATAGGGGTCTTTGCTACCTTTGATTGTTCCATTTTGTATTTCTTTAGTAGATCCCTGGTATATTTCCCTTGATTCAAAAAGATACCCTTACTTGTTTGAAGAACTTGTAAGCCAAGGAAGAAGTTTAATTCTCCCATGAGACTCATTTCGAATTCCCTGCACATAATTTCAGAAAACTCCTTGCAAAGGGAATCATTAGTAGCACCAAATAGTATATCGTCTACATATATTTGAACAATCAAAAGATCATTTCCACGAGTTTTGATGAAGAGAGTTTTATCACTCAATCCTCTTTGAAAACCATTTTCAAGAAGGTATTTGAACAATCTTTCATACCAAGCTCTTGGGGCTTGTTTGAGACCATAGAGAGCTTTGTCCAATTTATACACATGATTAGGAAATTCTTCACTTTCAAAACCTGGTGGTTGAGCAACATAAACCTCTTCTTCTAAGAACCCATTTAGGAATGCACATTTGACATCCATTTGAAATAGCTTGATACCCATGAAAGATGCAAAAGCAAGTAATATTCGTATAGCTTCTAACCTTGCTACAGGAGCAAATGTCTCCTCGTAGTCTATACCTTCTTCTTGATTGTATCCTTGAACAACAAGTCTTGCTTTGTTTCGAATGATCTTGCCTGCTTCATCCAGTTTATTCCAAAACACCCATCTAGTCCCTATGACTGATTGGTGTTGTGGCCTGGGTTGAAGAGTCCATACCTTGTTGCTTTCGAACTCATTTAGCTCATTTTGCATGGCAGTGATCCAGTCCGAGTCCTTGAGTGCTTCAGCTGGGGTTTTTGGTTCTACAAGAGAAACAAAAGCATAAAAGGCACAAAGATTCTTTAATCTAGATCGAGTTTGTACCCCAGAGGATGGATCTGATATGATATCTTGAGCTGAGTGTGAAGAGGCATGTTTGAATTTTCGTAGCTTTGGTTCCTGATTGTTAGAGATAGTAGCAGGTCTCTCTTCAAGGTCTTGAGAGATAATTTGAGTGTTGGATTCTTCAATGACTGAATCCTGATTCTGTAGTCCCTTCTCAAGCTCTTGAGATAGCTCGTTGGTATCTTGGATTTGTTCTTGCATGTTTCTTTCTTGTTCCTGCTTATTTTCAGCCTTGTCCTCTTCTTCTCCATCCGAATCATGATGATTTAGATTGAGATCTGCAAAACCTTCACTCAACACACCGTTGTTGCTTTCGTCGAATACCACATGGATACTCTCCTCAACAATTTTGGTGCGCTTGTTATAAACCCTATAAGCTTTGCTAGTAGTAGAATAACCAAGGAAGATACCTTCATCACTACGTGTGTCAAATTTTCCAAGATTATCTTTGCCATTGTTATGAACAAAGCAAGTGCATCCAAAAGGTTTGAAGTAGGAAATGCTAGGCTTTCTTCCTTTGAAAAGTTCATAGGGAGTCTTTTTCAAAATGGGACAAATTAAGCATCGATTCAAGATGTAGTTGGCTGTATTAACAGCCTCAGCCCAGTAGATTTTTGGAAAACCATTTTCCAAAAGCATTGTTCTAGAAATGTCCTCCAAAGTGCGGTTCTTTCGTTCCACAACTCCGTTTTGTTGAGGAGTTCTAGGTGCTGAAAAGTTGTGTGAAATTCCATACTTGGCACAGAAAAAATCAAACTTAAGTTGATCAAATTCTCTACCATGATCACTCCTAATGGAGACAATAGGTATTGATAATGCATATATTAGATAGGCATTATGGGCATTTTTAGCTTAGACAGGTTGCATTTCTTTCGTTCTTTGTTATTAAATTGCATCTCATGATTATTCTAGAAGAGTTCGGATTCTGCGCAAATTTGTGGTTATCTTGCAGATCGAATCAGAACCTGTGAAGAAGTTCGGAAGCAGCTGGAAGCTGATGAACTTGGCGTGCCCGCGCTGCACTTGACGCGGCCGCGCTGCTACTGGCGCGCCCACGCTGCTAGGAGGTAGTGGCCGCGTTGATTCACCAGACAGAAGTGGCAAGACGAGGTATGGCGCGCCCGCGCTGCTATCTGACGCGCCCGCGTCGGGTCCCTGAAGACGGATTCTTATCCGATTTTCCCTATCTTATTAGTTTTAATATTATATTTTTTACGGGATGTTAAACCCGACTTAATTAGTTTATATAGGCCGAGAAGGCAGAAGAGAGATGATTAGGTTATTTTCCAGAGACATATTTTCCCTTTTCTTCATCTCAAAAACCCTATGGAGAACTAACTCTCTTTTGTTACACTTGGTTCTTTGAAGCCTTCAATTGATTTGGTTATGAGTATTCTACTCTTGTTCGTCCTTTGTTAATTGTTTCGATCTCCTGAGCTTATTGCTTGATTGCTTATTATTGGTTAATCTGGATTGATCACCTAGGTTTATCGATACTAGTCATATTGCTAGGATTTCCAATTCCAGGTTTGGGGTTGTAGATTCATTGTAGCAAACACAATCACCATACGCGGGTTGCTTGTGGTGGATTGTGAAGGAGATTCGATTACAAACTATTTTAACGGGTTGTTAGAATCGCTTGTATCTCATTATAATTCATGTTTGAATGCTATTGCTTTATTATTCGGTGAAGGTTTTCCCTTGTAATTTGGTGATAAGTGCTTTTAGGACTGGTAGGACTAAAAGCTATTACACGATCTGAATTGAGAACAATTACTGGACATTAGAACTTGAGATTCACAGAATGCGATGATGAACCATCTCAATTGTTGTGCGGATAATTACCTGGTGTGATAATTTTCCATCATATATTCACAACCTCTTATTGCAACTTGTTCTGTCATTACCGCTTACACACAAAACTCCCCCTTGAATCGGTTACTTTTGGGTAATAATACTTGCTCTTACAATTGATTCTGTTTTCCTGTGGGTTCGACCCTAACTTACCTACTATACTTGTTATAGTTTGCATCTTAGGAATTTACTTTGATTTGGCATAACGACTTTAGGCCTGTCAAATTTGGCGTCGTTGCCGGGGAAACGGTTTATCTTTGTTCTTGTTTGTCTTATTACCTGTTTGGGTGCGAACCTCTTGCATGGTTCGCACTCGTGCTACTGATCCCCATCTTGTTGATTTTGATTGGGAAATAGACAGGACATACCACCGCCGCCATAGAGAACATCACCAACATTCCCAACAACCTGATCCAATGGCTGATAATGTAAATCAGACGATGCGACAGCTGACAGCATCAAACATCACACAGCAGGCACCTGCTGTGACAATCCCTGCTATAGGGGATGACAACCATTTTGAGCTAAAGTTTGGGCTGATTTATCAACTACCCAAATTCCATGGATTGGCTGGAGAGGACCCCATTAAGCACATGGGGAAGTTTCATAATGTGTGCATGAGCATGAAACCAGCCAATATAACCGAAGCACAGATAAAGATGAGAGCTTTTGGGTTCACACTGGTCGATGCTGCGGATGACTGGTACTACAGCCTTCCTACAGGGAGCATCAATACTTGGCCTAAGCTCCACAAGGCCTTCCTGGAGAAATTCTTCCCTGCTAAGAAGGAGAACACCTTGAAGAAGGCAATCAGCAATATAGAGCAGGAAGATGATGAAACCCTCTATGATTACAATGAAAGGTTCAAGAAGCTTTGCGCTAATTGCCCTTTCCATGGCTACAGCACGAAGGACCTAGTCTTATACATCTATGGGGGATTGCTGGAATCTGATAGAAGGATGATTGATGTCGCCTGCGGAGGAAATATTCTGAATGCCACGCCAGAGGGAGCGATGGAGAAGATTCAGGAAATGGCTGAGGGGACTATAAATTTTGGGAAGTCCACCAGAAGGAAAGGAGTCAATTCGGTAGACTCTAACCAATCCAAAGATATTGCTGAATTGAAGGAAATGGTTAAGAGGCTCACTCTGCAAGGGACTTCTCAACAACTCAAGGCTTGTGGAATCTGCGGTGATAACTTCCACCCAACTGATGCGTGTCCTACACTCCAGGAAGACACCGCTGAAGTAAGTGTTTTAGGTGGAAATGGACCTCAAAGACCCAGACATGACCCCTACTCAAACTCCTACAACCCAGGGTGGCGGGATCACCCAAATTTCAGATGGAGGGATCCACCAAACCAATCACAACAGCAGCAGCCACCTCCCTACAATCAGAGGCAGCAGAGTAACGCTCCATCTACTGAGTCCATGCTCAATACCCTGACACAGCACTTTACTGCGCATGTTCAGACAACTGAATCGAGCATAAAAGATATACAGAAACAAATGGGGCAAATGGCTGAAGCAATCACGAGAATAGAGGCGAAGACGTCAGTGGGTCTACCATCTCAAACGGTGGTCAATCCAAGGGAAAACGTCAGTGCTATAACTCTTCGGAATGGAAAAGAGCTAAAAAGTCATGAAGAAGAGGAGAAAAGCACGCAGGTCTCCGACGTGGCCACGCCCAACACTGAAGTGGCCACGCCCAACACTGGTGCGCCCGCGCCACAGTCTGACGCGCCCGCGTCGAGTCCTGACGCGCCCGCGCTGAGTTCCGGCGCGCCCACGTCGAGTCCGATCTCGCCTAAATCTGAGCCCTATGTCGATACATATGTACGACCGAATTTTCCCCCTCTCGGGTCGGAGAAACCAAAACCTCCGTTCCCTGAGGCACTCAAGGAGAGGAGGATAATCGATGATTCAGAGCTTTTCGAGACATTTAGCAAGTGTCAGGTGAACATCCCTCTGCTAAAAATGTTAAAAACTGTGCCCAAGTACGCCAAGTTCTTGAAGGAGCTTTGCACAGTGAAGAGGAATCAGAAGCTGAAAGGAAAAAAGAAAGTGAAAGTAAGTGAGCAAGTCTCCGCTGTGTTTCAGAGGAGAATGTCGAAAAAGTGCGCTGATCCAGGTATGGTTACTATCCCTTGTGTCATTGGAGATGTAAAATTTGATAGAGCTATGCTTGATTTGGGTGCTTCCATAAATGTGCTTCCTTACTCACTTTACAAATCGCTAGATTTAGGACCTTTGCATGAAACTGGAGTAATTGTGCAACTAGCTGACAGGTCTAATAAATACCCTAAAGGAGTAGTAGAAGACGTTTTGGTCATGGTCGATAAACTGATTTTTCCTGCAGATTTCTTTGTCCTGGATATGGAACATGATAAGCATGATGCGCCTATTCTGTTAGGTAGACCTTTTATTAAAACAGCTAGGACAAAAATTGATTGTGTCTCTGAGACACTAACAATGGAATTTGATGGAAAAAAGGTTGAATTCGATTTATACAAGGCTATGAAACATCCTGTTGATGACCATTCTCTGTGCTTTATTGATGTGATTGAACCATTAGCTCAAGATCTATTTGATATGTCTAGGGAAGATGAGTTGCAGTCAATTATTGAGAATGCTATTGACGAGTCCTATACAGATGTTTCAATTTCATCTAACATGCAGAAATTAGCAGCCCAGATGGATGTAGAAGGTAAGTCCCCTGATCTTTTGGGCATTGGCCCCAATCTACTGACTCCAAGCGAAGTGCTTGTTCCATCTGTTGTGCAGGCACCTGAAGTTGAACTCAAACAACGCCCTAGTCATCTTTGCACTCTTGATGTGGAGATTAAGGACACGAAAGGAGCGGAGAATTTGGTGGCTGACCACTTAAGCAGATTGGTGAATGAGGACGACAAGCCGGAGTCACAGAAACCCATCTTAGGCACGTCCCCGGATGACACATTATGCAGAATCGAGCACAAAAGCACGCCGGAGTCTGGCGCGCCCAAGTCGAGAGCTGACGTGCCCACGTCAACAGCTGACGGGCCCGCGCTGCTCAATGGCGCGCCCGCGCTGACTACCGACGCGCCCGCGTCGACCCCTGACGCGCCCACGCCATTGCCTCTCAGCCCATCTCAGTCCGTTCTAGGACTTCACTCTGTAAGCCCTTGGTACCGGGACATTGTGAACTATTTAGTTTGTGGGGAATCTCCTCCGGATCATACGAATGCTCAAACGGAGAAGATTCGAAGAGAAGCGAACCACTATGTTTGGGATGACAGCTTGGACAGAAAGTTACACCTTTCAAGTGTTCCCGCATTTGTCAATGAGATGACTGGTGTTGGTGACCCTGGTGGAGGAACCTAGGCCAATCAAGGGCCAGTTAGTCGAGCCAGCGACTTGAAACAAAGGCGCTTCTCGGGAGGCAACCCGAGGTAAGTTTTTCTTTCTTTTCCTTTTTTCTTTTCCTTCACCCTGATTGTATTTGGTTTACTTTTGTTGTCTTTATTCTTTCATTGAGGACAATGAAAACTTTAAGTGTGGGGGAGAGGAATTCTATATATAGATGCATATAGGAGATCATATTTAAATTTATGCATCATGTTTAATTTATGTAATCATTTTTTCAAAAAAATCCAAAAATAGAGCATGCATTTCATACATATGTGTTATTCAAATACCCATCTGGCTTAGTTTGTCCTCTATTTTAAATTTCAAGCATGATTCATAAAAATCTCATGGAGTTCTGGATGTTTTGATTATTGTCTTTATTTGATTTTTGTGGAACGTGAGCTAGCAAATATAATTGAGCATGTATGATTGAGCTAAAGTACGATTGAAGTCCTAAAAACATGACCCTATGAGAATGTTTGGCCTTATTTGAATTCTTTTGCTCAATTGTGTGAATTACTCACCTAGTGTTGCTACCTCTTGGTATTGACTGCAGTATCTCCTTTTGAAGACCGATGCACATGTTTGTTGCTTGCGGAGTTTATGTTTATATTTTGAGTCTTTTTATTTTATGCATATTTAGTGAATAAGGTGGAAATGGTTGATGTACTGAGTAACCGGGTCTACGCATGACACCCATGGGTATGATTCGCGCAAAAAGGTGTTGAGAACTATCCACTAGGAAAGAAAGCTTGATCATTGAGTAACCAGGTTCATTCATGACACCCATGTTTGCAACTTGCGTCAAAAGGTGTTCAAGTGGACTTCATATTAGTAGTTAAGGTGTTGATAGACCGGGGCCATTCATGACACCCATGTTTGCGCTTCGCGTAAGGAAGCACAAAGACAAGAAAAAGAAAAAAAAAAGGAGAAAAGAAAACCAAAGAAAAAAGAAAAAAAAAGTGTTGCATTTTATTTGCATTTTATTTTCTTTATTGTGTCCCGCAAGTAATGACATTTCGGTAGAGAATTGGTGATATGGTGGTAAATGTCTATGAGTTTAGTGCATGAATGGTTTGAGTTGAGAGTTGTACTTAAAAGCCTAAACACATGAGTGAAACACATATCTCTGGTGAGGTTGGATGGTTTCTACTTCTGAGCTTTGATCACTGGAATACATGCTATGACGTTTGTTTGCTTGGTTTGTGTGTTCACCTGCTATAATGTTGCTTTTTGATAAGGATTGAAATTTGAAGGGATTTCTTGTGGGATACATTGATTCATGTTCATTCTATCATTGCTTGAGGACAAGCAAAGGCTAAGTGTGGGGGAATTTGATAATGCATATATTAGATAGGCATTATAGGCATTTTTAGCTTAGATAGGTTGCATTTCTTTCGTTCTTTGTTATTAAATTGCATCTCATGATTATTCTAGAAGAGTTCGGATTCTGCACAAATTTGTGGTTATCTTGCATATCGAATCGGAACCTGTGAAGAAGTTCGGAAGCAGCTGGAAGCTGATGAACTTGGCGTGTCCGCGCTGCACTTGACGCGGCCGCGCTGCTACTGGCGCGCCCACGCTGCTAGGAGGTAGTGGCCGCGTTGATTCACCAGACAGAAGTGGAAAGACGAGGTATGGCGCGCCCGCGCTGCTATCTGGCGCGCCCGCGTCGGGTCCCTGAAGACGGATTCTTATCCGATTTTCCCTATCTTATTAGTTTTAATATTATATTTTTTACGGGATGTTAAACCCGACTTAATTAGTTTATATAGGCCGAGAAGGCAGAAGAGAGATGATTAGGTTATTTTCCAGAGACGTATTTTCCCTTTTCTTCATCTCAAAAACCCTATGGAGAACTAACTCTCTTTTGTTACACTTGGTTCTTTGAAGCCTTCAATTGATTTGGTTGTGAGTATTCTACTCTTGTTCGTCCTTTGTTAATTGTTTCGATCTCCTGAGCTTATTGCTTGATTGCTTATTATTGGTTAATCTGGATTGATCACCTAGGTTTATCGATACTAGTCATATTGCTAGGATTTCCAATTCCAGGTTTGGGGTTGTAGATTCATTGTAGCAAACACAATCACCATACGCGGGTTGCTTGTGGTGGATTGTGAAGGACATTCGATTACAGGCTATTTTAACGGGTTGTTAGAATCGCTTGTATCTCATTATAATTCATGTTTGAATGCTATTGCTTTATTATTCGGTGAAGGTTTTCCCTTGTAATTTGGTGATAAGTGCTTTTAGGACTGGTAGGACTAAAAGCTATTACACGATCTGAATTGAGAACAATTACTGGACATTAGAACTTGAGATTCACATAATGCGATGATGAACCATCTCAATTGTTGTGCGGATAATTACCTGGTGTGATACTTTTCCATCATATATTCACAACCTCTTATTCCAACTTGTTCTGTCATTACCGCTTACACACAAAACTCCCCCTTGAATCGGTTACTTTTGGGTAATAATACTTGCTCTTACAATTGATTCTGTTTCCCTGTGGGTTCGACCCTAACTTACCTACTATACTTGTTATAGTTTGCATCTTAGGAATTTACTTTGATTTGGCATAACGACTTTAGGCCTGTCAGGTATGTTTTTCAAGGTCTACAACTCTTTGCAAAGTTTAGAAAACTCAAGCAAAGCCTCTGATTTTTCTCTTAAAAAGGAGATCCATGTAAAACGAGAGAAATCATCAATAATAACCAGGATGTATTGTTTGCCCTTTAGAGATTTGACTCGCATAGGTCCACACAAGTCCACATGTAACAACTCAAGAGGGCGAGAGGAACTTAAAACCTTTTTAGGTTTGAAGGAACTGCGTGTCTGTTTGCCTCTTGTACATGCATTGCATAGATCTTCTTTCTTGAAGTTTAGATCAGGCAATCCTCTCACAAGATCTCTTGTTTTGAGCTTATTGAGGGTGTGCATGCTTACATGACCTAGTCTTCTATGCCATAGGCTGGGGTCTTCTGTCAAGACCTTGAGACACTTGAGTTTTGTGCCTGTAATATGATTAGCATTTACAGCATAAGTGTTGTTGTACCTGTGAGCAGTGAGGATTAGATCATCAGTTTCTTCATTTCTGACTTCACATTTGTGTCTATCAAAGCCAACTTTGTTTCCTTTGTCACACAACTGAGAGACACTTAAGAGGTTATACTTTAATCCATCAAGAAGATAAACATCCTTAATGCAACTTTCTGAATTACCAATATTACCAATACCAATAATGTTGCACTTCCCTTTATCACCAAGAGTAATTGTTCCAGTGGTTTGTTCCTTAAGATCTTGAAATAGTGATTTCTTTCCACTCATGTGTCGTGAGCATCCACTGTCCATTATCCATTTTGGCTCTTTGCTCTTGATGATATCCTGCAATACCAACATCAACCTTTCCGGCTAGACCAATACATAGTTTTAGATTCATAATGAGGATAGACCATGTTGGTTAGTCTTGTCCCTTTAGGAACCCAAACTTGTTTTATCTGTTCATTAAGTCGAACTGGAAATGTATTTCTAATGATGTAGGGATCCTTTCTCCTATATGGACAAGTTTCTCTAACATGCTGTTGTGAGCCTAATTAGCCATGTTTTACATTATCTTTTATATCGATTTCTGCATGCATTTCATGCATTTGGGCTTGAATGATACAAAATATGTGTAGTTTATGCTTAGTTGTTATATATGGAGGTCTACACAAGTTTTTGACATATTTCGCAGAAATCGGACGCATTTTGGAGCTTAAAGGAAAGTCATGGAGAAGCCAAGAATGGTGCAGCTGGAGAGAAGGCCAATTTCCGACTTTCATCATTCTGAATCAGGCTGTGATGTCTTCATGAGAGTTGTAGCCCTCGGAAAGAGCTTTCCAACGCATGGTCATATGCGTCGACAAGAGTTGTCGACATCGACAAGTTTCCAAAACTCGACATGAGCACTGGAAGACGAAGTCGAGTTGACTGAACTCGAGACCAAAATGTTGTCGATGTCGAGGAAAGTTGTCGACATCGAGAAGACATGTCGACCACTCCAGAAGCCGAGATTGAGGAGAAGTCCGAAGAGAAAAGAGATTACTTGCAAGCCAAGATTCGACGAATTCTATCCGAATCTATCAAGATCTATCCAAGAAGATGTCCACACATTAGAAATAATCCTAGTCTATCTAGTTTGTTTATTTTATTTAATTCCATGTTTTATCATTAAGCTTTTAGATATAGCTTTTAGATATAGATATGGTTGTTCTATCCTAGATTAGCGGGATTTGAACACTATAAATAAAGCCTTAGGGGCTGATTTCTATTCAATTCCAAGTTACACACAATTAGTTAGTTCCATTCAGAGATACAAGTAGAGCAATTTAGGAGTTTAAGGTTTTTAAGGTTTTGGCTTTTTGCGAAAGTTGATTGCCAAGATTGTAAAGGCTTTGAATTTAGTTTATGCAATTCAGTTTCTTTCATCAATCAATGTCTGCGATTGCGATGAGGCGTGAGTAGTCCACCCACTTCTGGGGATGGGGTGAGCCCGACGGTGGCCATGTGAGGCGATGCGATAAAGGTCAGATCTTTTGTGCAATTTGTCTTCTATCCCTATGAGCATGATTCTTTTGCGAGAGTTGAAGGTGATCCTTGTTTGTGTTATTGAAGCGAAAGTGATCTTAATGCAACTTGGATTAATTATGTGAAAAAGGGTTAGTAACAATTAGGGTTTATGCGAAAGCCTCTATATTCCTATTTGTTAATAACGAAAGTTATTTAGATGGAAAGCATGATCTTTTATGCCTTTATGTGTTACTTTGCATGGTTACTGTTGTGGTGTTGAAACCCTAGCTTTGGAAGTCTTTAGTTTATTGATTTATTTCATCGAAATTCGTGTTCCGTGTTCGAAAAGCATTTGCATTTAATTTTCTGCTCTTATCGACCTCGAGAAACTTGTCGACATCGAGTTATCTACTCGACGTCGAGGAGATTGTTGGAGTCGAGTTCCTTCCCTTTTGCTGTTGTCGACTTCTGCTGTTTTGTCGAGAACATCTTGTCGATTTGCCTTATGTGTCGAGTACTTCTCGATATCGAGGACTTCTGTGTCGACAAAGTTTGGTCGAGTTACTTGCTGTCTCTGTCGAGTAGTTTGCCTTTGCTTTTGTTTGCTTTGCTTTGTTTCTGTCTTTTCCGTGCTATTCTGTTGCTTGTCTGTGAGAATCTGATAGCTATCTGAGAACTGCTGACGTCCTTCCTCGTGGATTCGATCCTGACTTTTCTCTTATTACAACGGGAGGAAGTCTTGTAATTATTTGCTGAGACAGGGGAGTCGTTCTAAACCATATTCTATTCTATACTTGACTTACTCCTGCAACAACAAATTGGCGCCGTTGCCGGGGAGGCAATCAATCGCGCCTTAGGTAGTCAGTTCTCACTGTTTCTTTGAGTTAGTTTGCAGGTGTATGCGCCGTTCTGGTCAACCACCTGAGTTTGACACCTTAGATGATCCGGAATGTCTTATACACATCCACTCTAAACTAAAAAGAAGAGCCATGGCGGCCGCAGAAACACCAGAACAACTGATTGAGAGGCTTCAGAGGGAAATAGCCGCCAAAAATGCTGCTCTTGCCACTGAGAGAGCAGAAAGGGAAAAGGCAGTTGAGCGTGTAAGACAGGCGGAAGCTAAGCTTGCGTTGCTTAGACGGGAATACCCATTCTATGAACCCGTTGATACCCAGGTATGTCCCTCGACGATCTCAATTCCAACTTTGCTACTTATCTTTGAAAAACCATTTGAAGGATCCCAAAAAGAAGAAGAGCCACCAACGAAGAAGTCGGACGTCGTTGCCCATCATGTTTCAAAGTCGCTTTTGCCTTATGAGGTGAAGGCTATCCCCGATGATTTTGAGCAACCGATGTTCGTATTCAAGTATGGGGTCCTCGCAAAGTGGCATGAAGCTCCACAAGATAAGGTGGAAGCATCTCTTCCAACTCCACCGGTTTGTTGTAGTGGAGATGTGCAAACAAATCAATCAATAAAGCGGAAGAGGTATGATGATGAGGTATGCAAATTTCCTTTATATATTCCTTTATGCATGCCAGCTGGAGCACATGAAGATGGATGGGTGAAGCCATGGAGCATTCACTCGGGGAGGTTTAAGCTTCTTCACATGATGCCCCCGGATGACATTCCAAGCTTCCCACCACCGGAGGAACCACCAGATCCACCTATACCTCCGGACAAAGATGAGCCAGGCTAAAGCTTAACGGAGAAAGTCGGCCTAGCGACTATAAAATCTAGAGCTTGTAAATAGACACTTATTTTAAGACTTTTTGGACATTGTTGTTTTGTTTGCTTTAGGTTTTGGACATTGTTGTTTTGTTTGCTTTAGGTTTTGGACATTGTTTTTAGGATTATACTATTGTGGGTATTTCTTTTCTAACGAATCTTGCAGGTATGAAAAAAAAAAAGCTACAGTCTTGTCGACATGGAGACAAGTCCTCGACATCGACAAACCACATCGAGCAAGCCTGTGGTCGAGAAGATCACCCTGGAGGCAACAGGAAGAACTCGATGTCGAGGAGATGTTGTCGACATCGACAAGTCCTCGAGATCGACAAGCACTGCAGCACCTTCTTCGCTTGATTTTTCGACGTTCTGCACACCTGTCTTGTGAGTTTCTTTCTTTACCCTTGTTCTTTTATACAGTGAGGACACTGTAATGTTTAAGTATGGGGTGGGGGAAGGGCTTACTTTATGCATATTTGCCATATTTGACATTATGTGTGCATATTTAAAATTTATTTCTTTGAATTGCTACATGGCTATTTTGGAATGCATTATTTATTTATGTGCTTATATGCATGTTTTCCAAAAATTTGAGAAAAATGACCCCCATTGAAAATTTTGAAATAATGTCATGGAAGCTTAAATTGAACTCAACGATGCAAAATTGGATTCATTAGAGATATAGCATGAAATTGCCTAGTAAAGGGAAGTCACAATGAAGTGCATTATTTATTGAAAACCATGAAAGGAGGTAAAATTTGAAGTTGCTTTTGACATGTTGCATGATAAGATGATGGAGGACTTTATATTTCCATATAATGCTCATATTGTTTATATCCTAGCCTTACCTATGCTTACGCATCACAAAAGCCATAATATGCCTTATTTCAATTATTGCTCCACATGATCTAAATTTTGCCATTCTTTACCTTATCCGGGGATTATGTTGAGAATGATGTTACATTATGGAGATGTTATATGGTTGTTGTGATTATTATCATATTTGGAGTTTGGAAGGAAATTGTTTGAATATATGGAAAATTTAATGAGTGAAAGAAAATCCAATCACCTCAGGAGATAAAGGTAGATTGACCCTGCTCTCTGAGATAATAGTTTGGAGAGATGGGACACATTGTGAGGAGTCCAAAGCACTAAGTATCCGGGGCCATTCATGACACCCATGTTTGCGACTCGCGAGAAGGCAGTGATAAGGTCAGAGAGGTAAAAGCATGATTATTGATAAAAGCATTATGAAAGGTGATGAATCAAATGGAAGAAAGTATGTGGTATGAAATTCAGTTTGGAAAATGATCCATTTCCCCGGATCAAAAGCACCACATTGCCAGAAATTGCCCACCTTTAGCCTTTTACCAATCTACTCCTTCATGAGCTTAAATTAAAGTCTTCTTGATTATCAATGCTTTGTCACGAATGAATGTTTTGCATAAACCTCCTCTTGTGAGTAGATGTTGCTTTTACATATTTGCACATGCATGAATCTGTGACACTAGTACCTTTTCGAGGATGGTAATTGATTGCAGGGTTATATAACAATGAATCTGATATGTTGAGAGTTTGAATTCTTCCCCTGAATGACAATTAAAAGTATTGCTTGAGGACAAGCAAGCTTAAGTATGGGGTGTTTGTTGTGAGCCTAATTAGCCATGTTTTACATTATCTTTTATATCGATTTCTGCATGCATTTCATGCATTTGGGCATGAATGATACAAAATATGTGTAGTTTATGCTTAGTTGTTATATATGGAGGTCTACACAAGTTTTTGACATATTTCGCAGAAATCGGACGCATTTTGGAGCTTAAAGGAAAGTCATGGAGAAGCCAAGAATGGTGCAGCTGGAGAGAAGGCCAATTTCCGACTTTCATCATTCTGAATCAGGCTGTGATGTCTTCATGAGAGTTGTATCCCTCGGAAAGAGCTTTCCAACACATGGTCATATGCGTCAATCCGACAACCGAGGCAGCGGGAAAGTGCGTTTTACGAACAGAGCTGGAAACTGAGAAATTTACTCGACGACGACAAGAGTTGTCGACATCGACAAGTTTCCAAAACTCGACATGAGCACTGGAAGACGAAGTCGAGTTGACTGAACTCGAGACCAAAATGTCGTCGATGTCGAGGAAAGTTGTCGACATCGAGAAGACATGTCGAGCACTCCAGAAGCCGAGATCGAGGAGAAGTCCGAAGAGAAAGGAGATTACTTGCAAGCCAAGATTCGACGAATTCTATCCGAATCTATCAAGATCTATCCAAGAAGATGTCCACACATTAGAAATAATCCTAGTCTATCTAGTTTGTTTATTTTATTTAATTCCATGTTTTATCATTAAGCTTTTAGATATAGCTTTTAGATATAGATATAGTTGTTCTATCCTAGATTAGCGGGATTTGAACACTATAAATAAAGCCTTAGGGGCTGATTTCTATTCAATTCCAAGTTACACACAATTAGTTAGTTCCATTCAGAGATACAAGTAGAGCAATTTAGGAGTTTAAGGTTTTTAAGGTTTTGGCTTTTTGCGAAAGTTGATTGCCAAGATTGTAAAGGCTTTGAATTTAGTTTATGCAATTCAGTTTCTTTCATCAATCAATGTCTGCGATTGCGATGAGGCGTGAGTAGTCCACCCACTTCTAGGGCTGGGGTGAGCCCGACGGTGGCCATGTGAGGCGATGCGATAAAGGTCAGATCTTTTGTGCAATTTGTCTTCTATCCCTATGAGCATGATTCTTTTGCGAGAGTTGAAGGTGATCCTTGTTTGTGTTATTGAAGCGAAAGTGATCTTAATGCAACTTGGATTAATTATGTGAAAAAGGGTTAGTAACAATTAGGGTTTATGCGAAAGCCTCTATATTCCTATTTGTTAATAACGAAAGTTATTTAGATGGAAAGCATGATCTTTTATGCCTTTATGTGTTACTTTGCATGGTTACTGTTGTGGTGTTGAAACCCTAGCTTTGGAAGTCTTTAGTTTATTGATTTATTTCATCGAAATTCGTGTTCCGTGTTCGAAAGCATTTGCAATTTAAATTTCTTTTCTTTTGTCGATTTCGAAAAGAGCTTGTCGAGTAAGTTGTCGATTTCTGTTGTCGACGTCGAGAAGATTTATCGAGATCGAGTTACTGTGTTCATCGACTTGTCTGCTGTTGTCGATCTGCTGTTTGTGTCGAGTAACTTGTCGACGTCGAGGACCTGCGTCGAGGAAACTCAGTCGAGTACTTTTCTGTTATCGGCTAGGCTTTTGTCGAGTACTTTTTGCTTTGCTTTACTTTCTGTCTTTAGTTTATTCTTTGCTTTTATTTTGTTTACCCTTGCCGGGATTATTTGTTTCTATTTTTGCTTTTGTCTTCGTTTCTGTGCTTTTCTGCTGCTGTTGTGAGAATCTGATAGCTACCTGAGAACTGCTGACGTGCTTCCTCGTGGATTCGATCCTGACTTTTCTCTTATTACAACGGGAGGAAGTCTTGTATTTATTTGCTGAGACAGGGAAGTCAGTCTGATCTATATTCTATTCTATACTTGACTTACTCCTGCAACAACACATGCCCTTTCTTACAACAATGGAAGCAAGTAGGTGAACGCCAATAGCCTTTAGCTTTAACAAAAGTGGTACTAGGTTTCTTTGGAAAATTCTTGTTTTATCCAATACCACTTCTATTAATAGAGAGTTGTTGTTCACCCAACATCTTATCAAGATTAGCTTTAGATCTGGTGAATTGAATGAGTGAAGTCTGCTGGTCTTGACACTTATCGGTTAGCTTTGCCTTCTCTTTCTCTAAATCCTCATTACGATTCTTTAGAGAGGAGAGGCTTTGCCTGAGATCAGAATTTTCTGAGCTCAAGGTCTTGACTTTAATGTCAAGGGTTGTCCGAGATATTTCAAGATTTTTCATTTCCAGCGACATATCACTGATGCATTTCTGTTTATCTATCAGCTTTTCCTTCAAGGTGTTGATTTCACTGTTGTAAGCATCTTCATTAGAAATCATATTTCTTAGGACTTCAGAAAGAACATCGGGAGGACTAGACATTAGATTTCTTACCACTTTTTCAAGGTCTTGAGTCTGTGATCCTTCGTGCTCAGCCATAAGACAGAGATTAGCCTGTTCTTTTTCGGTGTCTGAGTCACACGATGAATCTGAGTCACTCCAGGTTGCAAGCATAGCTTTTTTCTTTTGTTCATATTTCTTGAACTTATTTCTTTTCTTCATAGGGCATTCCTTTACGAGATGATCTGTCTCGCCACACTTAAAACATGTTAGCACTTTTGGCTTCTTTGACGTGTTGGGAGACTTGCTTTTGAACCTAGATGAATCAGCATTTTCACGGTTGGAAAATTGTTTTTTCATCTTCAGAATTCGAGCTAATCCCCGTGTGATGAGAGCAAAGGGATCATCTTCGTCGTCTGATTCATCACTCTCAGATTGTGAGTGATCTTTCTTTGCCTTGAGAGCAAGGTTCTTTGTTGTTGAGGGTACTTCTCCATCTTCCTCGTTTAATATCATCTCCTGAGTCATAAGTTTTCCGAGAAGATCATCTAATGGTAGTGTAGAGAGATCTTGAGCTTCCTCAATTGCAGTAACCTTGGGACCCCACTTGGTTTTTGGAAGGCTCCTTAGAACCTTTCGAACCTTTTCTGGGTTGGAGAAGGTTTTCCCGAGTGAGTCGAGGTTGTTAACAATTTGAGTGAATCTCGTGAACATCTCCTTTATTGTCTCATCAGGATTCATCTTGAAAAGTTCGTATTGCCTGAGAAAGATATTAATCTTACTCTCTTTGACTTGACTTGTGCCCTCATCAGTAACTTTAAGTTTGTCCCAAATTTCCTTGGCACTTTTGCAAGCTGAGACACGATTAAACTCATTAGCATCGAGAGCGCAATATAATAGATTCATAGCTTTGTAGTTCTTAGCAATGTTCTCAAGATCAGTCTGATCGCAATCAGACTCAGTTTTATCAATTTGGTTTCCATCGACAGTCTTTTTAGGAACGTGTGGTCCATTCTTGACCAGGCCCCATAGCTCAAGGTCTTGATCAATGATGAACATTTGCATCAGTGATCTCCAGTGGACAAAGTTATTGCCACAGAAAAGTGGAGGCCTATTGGTTGACCTTCCTTGAGCAAAACCTCCATCACCTATGGTAGACAAACTGAAAACTCACAAGATTGTTAAATCAAAACAGTGAGCCAGGCTCTGATACCAATTGAAGAGTCTATAAGGCAATGAATCATACTCTAGAAGGGGGGGGATGAATAGAGTATGGACGATTTTCGCAACAATAGAAATTTAGTGCAACTTGTCAAGACCTTGATATAGGCTATCAGAACTTGACAAAGTAAAATCGAATGTGATAAAGTAAATGCGGAATATAAAGATGAACACACGAATTGTTAACGAGGTTCGGCACCAACTTGCCTACGTCCCCGCCTAGGATTATCCAATCCGTAAGATTCAAACACTTCTTATTTCACTTTCTTTGAGCCTAGAACTTCCTAGAGAAACTTCCCTTTCTCTATACAAAGCCTCACCGCTTCTATTCTAGCTCTCAAACTTACAAGTGAAATAAAAGCTCACACCACACACTAAGTGTGTTTAGATCGAGTATAAGAACTCTAAGTGTAAGACAAATGACTTGTACAATAGGTGCTTGTGTTTCTCTCAACTCTTAAACAATGATCACCAACTAGAAATAGGAGAATGTAAGAGAAACTTGACGAGTGCTTTTGGGATGCTATGAATGCTTGCGTGGTTGCTTAGATGCTTTGTTAGTTCCATCCTTCTTAGCCTTCGTCTTTTTATAGTAGGAACACTTGTAGAGTTTCTTGGAGGGAAAACCGTTTGAATTTCAAATTCTTTCCAATACATTTGAATTCCTTCCAAAACAGATCCTTGTGTGCCTTCCGAGATGTTCCTTAGACTTTCTTCATGATCAAGCATGATCAGCCATGGATCAATTCTTTCCTTGTATAGAAAGGTCAAATCAAGAAAGAATATGCATAATGTATCTAGTACATAAAATGGGTTAGATGAGAAACTCATATATAATTCGATAAAGCCTAAGTCTCATCATATAGCCCAATATAGAGCCTTTTATAATTTAGGCCCAAAAAGATTGGCCTCGAATTCTTTCCTGTAAAAGAACAAGTTGAACTAGATAAATGTATAAGTGATCAAAATATTTTAGTCTGGGTTTCAAGACCTTGAAACCCAACCTTTTTGTCTTTCATCATCCTTTAGATCACCTGCACGTTAGTTCTCAAGATCTTACAATCAAGGTGGAGTCTTCAATATATATTATATTACTGTGTATATATAATATAGTATATTTATGTATATAGTATTATATAGTGTATATATACATATATCTACTGTAACGCAATTTTGCAAGGGAGGGGAAGATTTTGTCCCCTGCCCAACAAGTAGCTATATGCATATATACACTGCATTGTATATGTATGTATATAGGAACGTATAAAACATAAAAAAATATAGATATATATTTATTACATCTTTGAAAATCGCAATATATACACGAAATTTAAATTTTTTTATCATCTTTTTTATTTGAGGGACAAGGTCCGTCTCGGTCCCGTCAAGTCCCGCAAAAATTACGAGCCAACCCGTTTCCCGTCCCATCCCGCGCCACCCCTAATAATATGACTAAGAAAATCATGTCTTTATTATTTGAAACTCATAAACAATAGACATATAAATTCGGCCTCAAATAAAGATAACAATGTCAATATCAAGAGGTAATTACATAAGGAGAGCATAATATCACACAAGAAAGAAAAAGAGAATAAGTATGATGAAAATCCCTATAAGGCCAAAAATTCTCACTATGACAGTATTTTAATTTGTTGGATTTCAATAATGCCCAAGACTAAGAATCATACTTTGCTCAATTGAACTAACAAGTCGTGCTCCCATAACAATCATCTCAAGCATGTGACAAGGCTAGGTAATTCAATCATATTATGGAACATATATGGTAAAATCATAAAAATAAAATAAAGGACAAACTCAGGAAAGTTGAGTATTTGAATAGCACATATATGCACTGCGTGATCTTTTTGGATTTTTTTTATTTTTCTCAAACTTTTTTTCATTTTCCAATGCAATAAATGAACCGAAAAATAAACAGGAATGCATAATGGAAAGATAAAAATTAATGCATGAATATATGAATGCAACCCTCCCCCACACTTAAACTCTTCACTGTCCTCAATGAAAATCAAAGACAACAAATCATAAAAATATGAGAGAAAGAAGGTAAAGAATACCTCACATCATGGAAATATTTCAATGGCGAAGAAGAAAAAGCTTGGAAGAAGAACGATGAAGAACGACAACGAATAAAACTGACGAACCACGGGCACAGATGAAGGAAGATGACGAAGAATGAATAAGATGGGTTGCGCCTACAACGGACGAAGATTGGGCATGCGTCGCAGGATTTTCTGTTAGCGAGTATTGGTTCACTAGCAGCGAGTGTTATTCGTGATGTCCACTAAAATAACCATGTTTTTATGCACATTTTAGCTCCTTATTTTATATACTTTGCATATTTCGGGCTGGGAATATGTTGAATTTATGTAGTATATGCTTATTTGCAAGAAATGGAGATCTCCATAAGTTTTGGTTTAATATTACAGAATTTGGAGCCATTCCTGGACGAAACCAAGAAGAGAAGACGGAAGCTAAGAGTTACTCGATTTCGAGGAAACTTCCTCGATATTGACCAAAATTGTGAAGCAGAGCCTGGTCGAGGAAAGCCAGATCGAGAAGCTGATAAGAAGAAGGCAACTCGAGCAACATTTTACTCGAGGTCGACATATTTGCTCCACATCGACCAAACCCAGCAGCTACCCGAGTTAGAGGATCCGAGGAGAAGCTGCTCGAGAAAGCCAAGCAAAGCCGAAATCGACAAAACTCCTTGATATCGACCAAATTGGTCGAAATCGACCAAAAATATTTCTGGGCCGCGAGAGTGTTGGGCGTGTCCGAAGTTGACTTGGTTTGCTTGGATACGAAGGAGATCCGAATCTATCAAGTTTTATCAAGATATATCAAAGGAGAGAAGATTATTCATCAATGTTAAGAGATATTTAGATATTTAGATATTTCATTTTAGATTAAATGCTTTATATTTCATTTTAGATTAAATGCTTTATCTTTATCTTTATTCAATTTCAGAGAAGTAGTTCCACATAGAGTTTAGGAGTTCAAAGGTTTTAGGGTTTTGGCATTCTACGAAAGTTTGAGTGCCGGGATTGTAAAGACTTTGAATTTAGTTTATGCAATTTATTTCTTTTCAATCAATGATGTCGATTGCGATGAGGCGTGAGTAATCCACCTACTTCTAGGGTTGGGGTGAGCTCAACGAGAGCCATGTTGGTGGATTAGCGATTCCAAAAGGAGGTATTTAATCGTTATCTTATTCTATTCCATGTGCTTCATCTTTGATTGAGAAATTGAGGAACTCATGTTGTGAAACTTGGGTAGTAATTAGGATTTCTCTTCGGAAGTTTAAAAATTCTAATTATGAAAAGGAATAGATACAATTACGGTTATTTATCGCGAGATCTATATTCCTACTTGTCGGATTAGGTGAAAGCCTTCTTCTTTATCGATAAAGTCACCACCTTTTATGATTTATAATCAGCTTTCATGGTAATCGTTGTTGCAAACCCCAATCTTGGAAGTTCTCTTTCATCCATCGGTTTAGATTCGAAGTTTGGATTCGTTTTTTTACTTTTTGTCACTGCTCGATTTCGACCAAACTAGTCGACGTCGACTTCTCACATTCGATCAAGCAAGATCGCCGTAGCTTTTGTGTCTGCAGGAAACTCGATCTCGAACAAAACTCCTCAATTTCAAACAAGTTCATCGATATGGAGTAAACTACTCGAAATCGACCAACATCAATAGCTGCCGCTTGCTCAGTTTCGACTTGCCAGACCTTCTGTCGACTAACCCTAATCGAAGTCGAGCACCCTGCAGTCGATATCTGCCCGTGAGATTCCTCCGCTGCCTAAGATCCGCTGACCAGCTTCCTCGAGGATCGAACCTTACTTTCTTTTGTTGCATCGGTAAGGAGTCTTGAACATTATTTGCTGGGATATAATCGGTTTGCTTTACTTTACTTATATTCTATTTGCAATCTCGATTTCCTCCTACAATAAATTGGCGTCGTTGTCGGGGAAGCAATCATTCACGCCTTAGGTAGTTAGATCTCACGTTTTCCTTAAGTTACTTTGCAGGTGTATGCGCCATTCTGGTCAACCACCTGAGTTTGACGGCTTAGACGATCCGGAACGCCTTATACACGTCCACTCTAGACTAAAGAGAGTAATGGCGGCCGCAACACAAAAGCCCGGCTGATAGAGCGGCTTCGAGCTGAGATAGAAGTTAAGGATACTTCTCTCGCCACTTAGAGAGCACGCACTACATAGGAAGCGGAGCGAAGGAGGCAAGCAGAAATTGAGCTTGCCCAATACCCTAACACTGCAGAGGATTACATGCACCCGAATCTCGTCGTGCCTGAATCGGCTATTCTAATCCCTGAGAATAACTTTGAAATTTGCACTGCATTCCTTATTGAGATTAAAAATAATGCTTTTTATGGAAGATTTAATGAATGTCCACTTCAACATATTACCAACTTTTTTGACATTTGTCATACTCTTGCTGAAGGTACCACTTTGGAATATGTCATGATGAAGGCTTTTCGTTAGTCCCTGGTCGGTCCAGCATTGAAGTGGCTTGAGGGTCTCCCTCCACGATCCCTCACAACATGGGCTGAAGTGAGGCAGGAATTTCTCAACAAATTCTTTCCTCCTGCCAAGACAGCGCTCCTCCGCCAGAAGATTACAGCTTTCAAACAGAAGCATGTGGAGCCGCTAGCCAAAACTTGGGAACGATATAAGGATCTTCTGCGATCCTGTCCTACACATGGACAGCCACCCTATGTCGTTCAGGAGATCTTCTTCAATTCTCTTGATCTGGCCGCTAAAGATAGGATCAACCAGTATACTCATTATGAGTATCTGACAATGTTACCAGCTAACTCATGGGTTACTCTCGACAAGCTCACCAACTACGAAAATATGTATGGGGCTCCGACAAACTATGATAAGAATGCCTACGCCAGGCCAGCCCCATCCATGCCTCTCTATGAAGCTTCTAAGGAGATTGACCCAGATGTCAGGGAGCGGTATTACAAGGATCAAAATCGCAAGCTACTCAAGCAAGTCAAGTACCTCTCTGTCAACCAACCTTGCATCGAATGCGGCTCGCATCGGCACACCACTACAGAGTGCCCACATACAGAGCAAGTCAGGATGGCAGAAACTCACGAGGAAGTAGCTTACGTAGGGAGTCCCAATCGCTATATGGGGGACCAAAGGGTCTATCAACCACAACGGAACCAAGGTACTCCTAGGAACCCCCCACCATACAGAGCTCCAGGACATCCAGAAAGGGACCAGAGGAAGGATGATCTACAGCTCATCCTTGACGAGATGCGCCGAAATCAAGGCAACATCAACAATCATCTCTAGAACATGAATACAAAATTTGGATAGCTGGACATCTAGAAAAGGAACATAGAGACCCAGATGGGTCAATTTGCGGCGCACATTCCACGACCAACCGGACAGCTCCTAGGGCATACAAAACCAAATCCCAAGGGGCAGCACGGAGATGTCGCTGCTCTAAAGCTATGGAGCGTTCACAAATTGCACGAGCCAGAGAACGGAGAAGAAAAAAGCAAAACCGTCCTCGACAAAGAGCAACAGCAACTCGATGTCGACCAAAATTTGGTCGATGTCGACCAAAGTCAACTCGACGTCGAGAAGCAGCCTAGCCAAGACTCGACTGCACAGCACTCCAACTCGAAGTCGACTACAGTGGTTGATATCGAGGAAAATCAAGTCGATGTTGAGGAGTCTTCATCACCTCCGGAAGCTGTTCTGGCTCAGAAAACTAAGAAGACGCTCTCATTCCCTTCTAAGAACCTGAAAGATTCAACTGATGGTAAGTTTAAGCATTTTGTGAAATTGCTTCAGAGTCTAAATGTTACTATTCCTTTTACAGAAGCACTTCATGAGATGTCTGCCTACGTCAAGTTCCTCAAGGAGATTCTTAGCAACAAGCGATCAATGACTGAGATTGCTAATGAACGCAAGAAGATGGATTTCCTTGAGAAGTGACCTGACCTAGGTAAGTTTGCTATCACTTTTGGACTTGGTCGACATTGTTTTAAGGCACTGTGTGACTTAGGAGCAAGCGTAAGCATCATGCCCCTATCCATCTGGTCAAAGGTAAAGATAGGCGCCCTGGAACCTGTGGATGCCAAGCTCTACATGGCAAACAACACGGTGGTAATCTACACAGGTATTGTTGATGATGTTCCTGTTAAGGTTGGTAAATTCTTTGTCCCTACAGATTTTCTTGTAGTAGAAATGGAAGAGGACCCAGCTTGCCCCATCATCCTAGGGCGACCATTCCTAGCAATAGCAGATGCCAACATTGGTGTGAAAAAAGGAATTCTCAACTTCACCATTGGGGATGAGATTATTGAATACTTTTTCAATCCTTACACGAAAGAGGTAATGGAAATAAAAGCTATTTATTCAAAATTTAATGTTATCTCTTGCAATGAGCCTGCGGGAAGACTTTTGGCACAAGAAGAGGTTGTCATAAAGGCAGAATCCACGCTATAGAAGGAACTAATTGCTGCACAGTCGAGCGACGAAGAGTTCTTCGACGATGCATTATCGGCGGAGCTGAACAACTCACTCGAAATCGAGCAGATTAAGTCGACATCGACCAGTCAACTCAATTTCGAGGAACCTTGCCCGACATCAACTTCGGCTAGTCCTCCAGAAAAGGTAAGTCCTCCAAATCTTCTCAATGTCGAGCAGTTATCCTCGACATCGACTACTTTTGTCCCTGCATGAACACCCGAAGTCGAGAAGGACAACTGGACCACTGCACTTTTACTCGATATCGAGCAAATTTACTCGAAATCGACTAAATCTGCATCAAAAGTAAATTCTGATTTTTTTACTCGATTTTGATTATTCTAACTTGATGTCGAGTAGTCCCTTGCAGTTGTACAGCCATGTCTCCGATTCAGCGTTGTCATCGATGTATGCTTGGTCGACGCCAACTCCTGTAGCTGATTTGGATGCTTCTTTCATGAGGATTGAGACGGATTACCTAGGGGAGATCATGAAGACGGAGGAAGTAGAGCACATCTTGATTCCACAAGGCCCTTCTCCGGTGCCGAAGCCCTTACCTGACACCCTTAGGTATGAATTTCTTGGTCCTGACTCTACTTTTTCCTGTGATTATCAGTGCTTCATTAAACACACAGGAAGTAGACAAGCTAGTGGAAGTCCTCCGCACTCACAGGAAAGCCATTGGTTACTCTCTAGAGGACAGAAAAGGTATTTGACCCATTACTGTATGCATAGAATTCTTTTGGAAGATGATCACAGGGCAACAATTGAGCATCAAATGAAGCTTAACCCCAACATGAAGGAGGTGGTCAAGAAAGAGATCATGCGCATACTAGACGCGGGAATAATCTATCCAATCTCTGACAGCAAGTGGGTAAGTCTAGTTCATGTTGTCCCTAAGAATGGTGGAATGACCGTTGAGGAGAATGAGAAGGGAGAGCTTGTTCCTAAAAGAATCACTACCAGTTGGCGGATGTCCATCGATTACAGAAAGCTCAACACTACCACCAGGTAGGATCATTTCCCGCTTCCCTTCATTGACCAGGTACTCGAAAGGTTATCTGAACATGATTACTTTTGTTACCTGGATGGATATTCTGGTTTTTGGCAGGTTCCTATTCATCCTGAAGATCAAGAAAAGACAACCTTCACTTGCCCCTATGGAACTTTTGCATATAGAAGGATGCCCTTCGGCCTTTGCAATGCCCCTGCCACCTTTCAAAGGTGTATGATGGCCATCTTATCCGACATAATAGAGGATATAGTGGAGGTATTTATGTATGATTTCTCTGTTTATGGTACTACTTTCGATATTTGTCTCTCTAACCTACGCAAGGTACTCAAGCGTTGCGAAGAGACAAATTTAGTTCTCAATTGGGAAAAGTGGCACTTTATTGTAAGGGAAGGAATCGTCCTAGGCCACAAGGTATCTAAGAAGGGAATAGAGGTGGACAGGGCCAAGATAGAGCTAGTGGAGAAATTGCCCCCACCATCATCCATCAAAGAGATAAGGACTTTCCTTGGTCACGTAGGTTTTTATAGAAGGTTTATTCAAGATTTCTCTAAAATTGCCAAACCATTAACTAACCTTCTCATGAAAGATGTTAAGTTTGTGTTTTCTAGCGAATGTCTTGAAGGCTTCAACAGGTTAAAGAAAGCTCTTATCTCCACTCCAATCATTCAATCACCGGATTGGTCACTACCTTTTGAAATCATGTGCGATGCCAGCGATTATGTCGTGGGAGCAGTTCTAGGACAGCGAAAGGACAAGAAACTACATGTCATGTACTATGCAAGCAAGACTCTTGATGTGGTTCAGGCTAAGTACACCACAACAAAGAAGGAATTTTTTGCTGTGGTTTTTGCTTTTGAAAAATTCCGTTCTTATCTTGTTGGATCTAAAGTTATCGTCCATACTGACCATGCTGCTCTTAGATATTTGATGACAAAGAAGGATGCTAAACCAAGGATTTTACGATGGGTGCCCTTACTCTAAGAATTTGATGTTGAGCTAATGGACAAAGAGGGCATAGAAAATTCAGTCGCCGATCACCTATCCAGGCTCCCTAAAGACATGCTAGAGAAAGCCCAGGACACCACACCAATCGACGACTCTCGCCCCGATGACCACCTGATGCGGACGGAAACAGTTTTTCTCGACATCGAGCAACCTTCCTCGACATCGAGTAAACCCGGTGAGTATTCTTCCATGCATGGTTTTGAGCTACGGAGTTACTCGACATTGAGCAACATTTACACGACGTCGAACAAATCCAACTCGATGGACCACCAGAAGTCAAGCACAACACCAGCAGACACTGCACCTTCCTCGATATCGAGTAACATTACTCGAAATCAACCAATCTCTGGTGAGTCTTCAGGTGAGATTTTCCGTACAGATTCCGGTGAGGATTTCTTCTTTACCCCTCTTACTAGTCCTATACATGATATATATTTATAAGAGGATCAAATGTACCTTGGGATGCGGATTTCGCTAACTATCTTGCAGGAAATGAGATTCCGTTAGGACTATCCTCACAGGCAAAGAAGAAGTTCCTCCACAACGTCAAGCCATACTATTGGGATGACCCTTACTTGTTCAAACAAGGAAATGACCATATCTTTAGACATTGTATTCCGGAGGAGGAAGTAGAAAGTGTCATTCGCCATTGACATACTCTCCCTAAAGGCGGACATGCAAAAGGCTTTAAAACTGCATCTAAGGTACTTCAATGTAGTTTTTATTGGCCTAATCTTTTCAGGGATGTGCGGGCTTATGTCAATTCATGCGATGAGTGCCAACGAGCGGGCAACATCACTTGGAAGAATGAGACACCACTCACAGGGATTTTGGAGGTTGAGCTATTTGATGTCCAGGGAATTGACTTTATGGGACCATTCCCTGCTTTAGGACCTTACAAATACATCCTTGTGGCGGTCGACTATGTCTCTAAATGGGTTGAGGTTGTTGCAACTAGGACTAATGACGCGTAGGTAGTTTCAAAGTTTGTTAAAACTAACATATTTCCTCGCTTTGGTGTTCCTAGAGTTCTTATTTCAGACGGTGGCTCAAATTTTATTGAGAGAGGATTTGAGGCTCTTTTGGCTAAGTATGGGGTAACGCACATGGTGGCAACACCTTATCATCCCCAAACTAGTGGTCAAGTGGATGTCTCTAATTGTCAAATCAAAGCCATCTTGGAAAAGACAGTCTCCCGCTCAAGGAAGGATTGGTCATCTAAGCTTGACGATGCGCTATGGGCTTATAGGAAGGCCTATAAAACATCCCTACGAACAACTCCTTACCACTTGGTTTATGGCAAGTCTTGCCATGTACCTATCGAACTAGAGCATAAGGCAATGTGGGCCCTCAAGGAGCTCAACATGGATCTTGACGAGGCGGGTAAGATGCGTTTTATTGATTTACAGGAGTTAGAGGAGCTAAGGCTGAAGGCATATGAGAATGCTGAAATCTACAAGAAATTGGTGCCAAAGACATATGAGGTAGGTGACAAAGTACTTTTATCTAATTCTAGACTGCGTTTGTTCCTAGGGAAGCTCAGGACAAGATGGAGTGGACCTTTCGTGGTTCACCATATATACCGTCATGGAGCAGTAGAGGTAATTGGCACTGATGGAACCACCTTTAAGATAAACGGGCACAAGGTCAAGAAATACTATGAAAAAGAAGACCCGGAAAAGGAGGTTCGCGCCACCCTGGCGTTGGTCAAAGCCTAAAACAGGGAAGTGGGTTGAGCTAACGACTTAAACCTTACGGGAGGCAACCCGCTTTTCTTACTCCTTTTTCTTTAATTCTATTTTATTTTATTTTTCTTAAAATTCGTGCATAATCTCTTCTCGTTGTCATATTCGGGCATTCACGGTCTACTAGATATCGACCAAACTTGGTCGACATCAACCAACATTCAAGGGTGGTTCACTATATGTCGAGTTCTTATAGTCGAGTTAAGCATGAGGATTTTTTCTCCTCAATATCGAGCTACTTCCTCGACATCGACTAAGCTCCACGGGAAAGGGAAGGTTCCTCGACATCGAGCAACTTGCTCGATGTCGACCAAGGCGCCAGTTTATGTTCAGAACAAAATATCAAGAAATGGATCATTTGAGGATTGATGATGATGAGACACGCTAGCGAGCTCTGGATCTAGCACAGCGGGCTGAGAGTGCCCGTTGGTATCACCAGCCGAGCATGGAAGAGCTCGGCATGCACTTTTGGATGATTCAGGGGTTCGGCTGGATAGATGTTGAGCGACTGATTCAGCCACTTGACCACCATTACTCGACGCTGACAGGAGAGTTCCTAGCAAATTTTCGGATTCCAGATTCCCCTGCCTCCCACCGCCAGGTCCACTTCCATCTAGCCAACAGGTTGTTCACCCGTACTCAAGACGAGATGAGCGCCGCCTTCGACTTCTGTCACACCACCAACGCCATCCACATATAGGACACAAATGTGATGTGGCGTTACTTGTCCGACGAGTTGGCGCCTACCCTTGATACCACTTACACCGCCAACATCGCTAGTCCTCTCCTTTCTACTATTATGAGGATTCTAGGGAGCACTATTTGGGCCCGCCCCGAACTGCGGCGGCCCAACCAGCCAGAGCTAGAGTGTCTGCGGCGGATGCTTTTCGAGTCTGACCCCCTTCCGCTTGTCTTCGCATGGCTACAACATTGCATTACACGCCGGAACCTCCCGCGAGTAGCCATCTATGACGGTTGTATGGTGGTTATCCTAGTCGTTCACCTCCAGCTCCCCGTCCACCGATACACCGCGTGGAATGTGATGCGGATTGAACTGGCGTCCCTATAGAAGGGACATATTATAGCACGTCGTGACGGGAGATGGGTCCATTAAAGGTCAGAGATACCCGACGGGACCACGCACTACACAGGAAGCGGAGCGAAGGATGCAAGCAGAAGATGAGCTTGCCCTATACCCAACCACTGCAGAGGATTATATGCACCCGACTCTCGTCGTGCCTGAATCGGCCATCCTAATCCCTGAAAATAACTATGAAATTCGCACTTAATTCCTTATTGAAATTAAAAAAACATCCTTTTTATGGTAGATTTAATGAATGCCCTCTACGGCATATTACCAACTTTACTGATATGTGTCGTACTCTTGTTGAAGGTACCACCTTGGAGTACATCCTGATGAAAGCTTTCCGCTGGTCTCTGGCTGGTCCTACATTAAAGTGGCTAGAAGGACTGAAACCGCGATTCCTCACGACATGGGCTCAAGTAAAGCAGGAATTTCTCAATAAATTCTTTCCTCCTGCTAAGATAGCGCTCCTTTGCCAGAAGATTACATCTTTCAAACAGCAGCTTGGGGAGCCGCTGGCAAAGGCTTGGGAACGCTATAAGGATCTACTGCGATCCTGCCCTACACATGGACAGCAACCCTGCATAGTTCAAGAGATCTTCTTCAATTCTCTGGACTTGGCTGCAAAGGACAGAATCAACACATATACTCACTATGAGTATCTTACAATGCCGCGTGCTAACGCATCGGCTGCTCTCGACAAGCTGACCAATTATGACAACAAGTATGGGACTCCAGTAACCTATGAGGAGAACCCCTACCCCAGGCCAGCACCATCCATGCCCCTCTATGAACCCCCTAAAGAAATTGATCCGGATGTAAGGGAGCAGTACTACAGAGATCAGAATAAGAAGCTCCTCAAACAAGTAAAGTATCTTTCTGTCAACCAGCCTTGTATTGAATGTGGATCACAGAGGCACACCACTACTGAGTGCCCACACACTGAGCAAGTCAGGCTGGCAGAATACCACGAAGAGGCAGCTTACGCAGGGGGTCCCAATCGCTACATGGGGGACCAAAGGTTTCAGCAACCACAATGGAACCAAAGTACCCCTAGGAACCCCCCACCCTATAGAGCTCCATGACATCCGGAAAGAGACAAGAAAAGGGATAATCTACAGACTGTCTTAGAGGAAATAAGAAGAAATCATACAGAAACCATGCAATCCTTCATCTCAGTCTACACTCAGATTCAAGGAGTCAACTCTAGGCTTATAGAGATTGATATATGGCGGAAATCAGTTGATACACAGATTGGTCAGCTAGCAGGAGGAGTCCCCAGACAGTTAGGTTCACTCCCAGGATCTTCAAAACCAAATCCCAAGGGAAAGACTGGTCACATCGCCGCTGTAAAACTCAGAAGCGGCCATCAACTACAAGAGCCAGAGGTCGGAAAACAGCAGAACGAAGGGGCTGAGAAACAAGTCAATATCGACAAGGATCTAGTCGATATCGACAAGGATCTAGTCGATATCGAGCAGAGTCAACTTGATATCGAGGAAATAGAAGTCGATATCGAGAAGGGCCCAGTCGATATTGATCCAGCTGCATCACCTCCGACATCTGTTCTGGCTCCGAATCAGAAAAAGAAGCTGCCTTTCTCAACAAAATCTCCAAAGGACCCGGCAGAAAAGAAATTTCAGCGCTTCATCAAGATGCTTCAGAAGCTCAATGTCACCATTCCCTTCACATAAGCTCTCAATGAAATGACATCCTATGTCAAATTTCTCAAGGAGATCCAAAGTAAGAAGAGATCAATGGCTGAGATTACAGAGGAGTGCAGCCACATGGACATACTTGAGAAGAGGCCAGATCCAGGTAAGTTTGCTATAACCAATGGATTTGGTCAATACAAATTTAATGCTTTATGTGATCTTGGAGCCAGTGTGAGTATAATGCCTTTAATAATTTGGTCCAAGATTAAGATAGGTGCCCTAGAGCCTGTGGATGCTACGCTGCATATGGCCAACAACACGGTGGTCATTCCAACAGGCATGGTGGACAATTTCCCAGTAAAAGTAGGTAAGTTCTTTGTCCCTGTTGATTTCTTAGTTATTGATATGGCGGAGGACCCTGCTTGTCCAATTATTCTAGGAAGACCCTTCTTGGCGACGGTGGATGCCAACATAAGCGTGAGGAAAGGAGTGCTCACTTTCAACATCAGCGATGAGGTAATTGAGTATTCCTTTAATAAAATTGAAAGGCATATAGGTCCCATGGAAGAGGTAAAATCTATCTCAGCTGGCTACATTACTTGTGGGGAGCCTAAGGTAAGAAATATGACTCCTGAAGAGCTGAAAAAAAGGGATATGGAGGCCCAGGTGGAGAAGATCGTGGCTATCCTGAATGAAGAAATAGAGGATCCACTCGACTCAAACCAAGATACGTTGATTTGGACTAACTATTTTTCGGATGCCTTGACAGGAAGCAAGTATGGGGTCATAGTCGACCAGAATTCCTCGATATCGAGAACTTTGGTCAATCTCGACCAAAAACAGAAGCTTCCACCAGCACCAGCGTCGTCGAGCAGCCAAACAGAAGCCGAGCACTCCTCAAGATCGAGTAGACTACTCGAGATCGACCAAAACTCAGCTGCTTCGTTTTCACCTTCCTCGACGCTGACTCCACCAGAAGGGCAGAATTCCTCGAGATCGAGTACCCTACTCGAGATCGACCAACGATTGGCTTCCTCGACTCCAGCAACCACGAGCAGCAACCCACCAGAAGCTGAAAATTCGTCGAGATCGAGTACTCCTACTCGAGATCGACCAAACACCGTAGTCCCCGATTCCGTTTTTGCGAAGGTAAGCCAAGGTATGGATCATTCTTCTCCTATTTCCATTAAAGATCTATCTATACATGGGAGAGGTTTTCCTTGGTACGTAATCCAATGATGAACCTAAGGAGTATGAAGTTGGAGACAAGCTCTATGTTTCCAAATCAAAGGATCTTTGGTTTCCTAACAAATTCAACAAAAAGAGGATGGGACCTTTCGTGGTGAACAAGATCCATTCTGGAGGATTACAGCTGATGGACAAGAATGGAGTCCTATTTGAAGCCCAAGCTACATGGGCCCTGCAAATGCCACCTTGAGCTAAATGGAGAAAGTCGGCCTAGCGACTATAAAATCTAGAGCTTGTACATAGACATTTTATTTTGGGATTTTTTTGGACATTGTTTTGTTTGTTTTTGTTTTTGAACATTTTTAGTTTTTGTATTGTGGGTATATGTCTTCCATATTTCAGGTCCATGGGGATGGAAACAACTTAAATCGGACTCGGCCCAGGCATGATCATCAAATATTATGAAGCCCTGCACATCTGTCTAGTGAGTTTCTTTCTTTACCCTTGTTTTTTATATAGTGAGGACACTGTAATGTTTAAGTATGGGGTGGGGGAAGTAAGTATGGGGTGGGGGAAGGGCTTACTTGATGCATGTTTGCTTTATTTGACATTATATGTGCATATTTAAAAATTATTTCATGAATTGCTTATACATGGCAATTTTGGAATTCATTATTGATATATAGGCTTACATGCATGTTTTCCAAAAATTTGAAAAAAATGACCCCCAATGAAATTTTTTGATTAATGTCATGGAAGTTTTATTGAACTCGACGATGCAAAATTGGATTCATTAGAGATATAGCATGAAATTGCCTAGTAAAGGGAAGTCACAATGAAGTGCATTATTTTCTTGAAAACCAAGAAAGGAGACAAAATTTGATGTTGCTTTTAACATGTTGCATGATAAGAGGATGGAGGACTTTATATTTCCATATAATGCTCATTGTTTAAATTCATAGCCTTACCTATGCTTATGCATCACAAAAGCCATACTATGCCTTATTTCAATTATTGTTCCACATTATCTAAATATTGTCATTCTTTACCTTATTTCCATCCGGGGATTATGTTGAGAATGATGTTACATTATGGAGATGTCATATGGTTGTTGTGTTGTTATCATTATTGGAGTTTGGAAGGAAATTGTTTGAAAAATATGAAAAATTTAATGAGTGAGAAAAAAATCCAATCACCTCAAGAGATAAAGGTAGATTGAACCTGCTTACTGGGATAATAGTTCAGTGAGATGGGACACAAGGTGAGGAGTCCAAAGCACTAAGTATCTGGGGCCATTCATGACACCCATGTTTGCGACTCGTGAGAAGGCAGTGCTGAGGTTAGAGAGGTAAAAGCATTATTATTGATAAAAGCATTATGAAAGGTGATGAATCTTATAAAAAGGAATGTGGAAATTCAATTTGGAAATACTCCATTTCCCCGAATCATTAGAACCACAATTGCCAAAAATTGTCCATCTTCAGCCTTTTACCAATCTACTTCTTATTGGGTTAAATTAAAGTCCTCTTGATTATTGTTGCTTTGTCACATGAATTGTTTTTGCATAACCCTCCTTTTGTGAGTAGATGTTGCTTTTTAATTGCACATGCATGGATTTGTGACACTAGTACCTTTTCGAGGATGGCAATTGATTGCAGGGTTATATGGAAATGAATCTAATATGTTGAGAGTTTTGATTTCTTCCCCTGTATGACAAATTAAATGTATTGCTTGAGGACAAGCAAGCTTAAGTATGGGGTGTTTGTTGTGAGCCTAATTCGCCATGTTTTATAGCTACTTTTATATCGATTTCTGCATGCATTTGGGCTAAGATAATACAGAATCTATGTAGTTTATGCTTATTTGCCAAATTATGGAATCTACACAAGTTTCTGTTTAAATTCGCAGAATTCGAGGCAAATTACAGCAGTTCTAAGAAAGGTTGGAAATGCTCAGAAATCAACTACAGAAGTCCAAGGTCAAGAAGCAGCGGAACCAGGACGAATCAAGCCGGAGCCCAACTTTACTCGATCTCGAGTTACACTTACTCGATCTCGACAAAGAATATCCAAGCACACCTGGTCGAGCAGAGCATGATCGAGGAAACTGAAGACGAAGCAACCCGACTCCGGAAGCCTTACTCGATCTCGAGTAAACTAGTCGAGATCGACCAACCCCTGATGCCATGTCTAGAGTCGAGAAGTTGTGCCAAGTCGAGAAGCCAAGGACGGAGACGCCGAGCACCACTTTACTCGATGTCGAGTAAATAACTCGATATCGACAAGATCTCCTGCGCCAATCCGAGCCAGTGTCGGGGAAGAGTCCTCGGCCAAGACCAGCAGCACAGAAGTCGACACCACTCTACTCGATCTCGAGGAAGTTACTCGATCTCGAGGACCCCAGCAGCGCCTGTCCGAGCTTGATCGAGCACCAGCTACCCGAGACGCCCAGCCAAGCCGAAGTCGACGTCACTCTTACTCGATCTCGAGTAGAGTTGGTCGAGATCGAGGAACGCTGTCCAGGAGCCGCGTTATGCGGTTTGCTGTCCTACGCGGTTTGGGAATCCTTGGAGCCGAAGGAATCCGAGTTTGGCCGTGATCTATCAACATCTATCTATGGAGAGAGGACCTATCAAAACATGGAAGATTTACCTATTTTAGATATAATTTCCCTTTTGGATTTAATTCCTTTATTCAATTTATTTATCTTTAAAGCTTTTAGATATATATTTAGATATAGATAGAGATTTCTATCCTTGAATAGCAAGGATTAGAAGGCTATAAATAAAGCCTTAGGGGCTGGTTTTTATTCATTCAATTTCAGAGCCAAGTAGTTACATATAGAGAGAGAAGGAGAAGACGTTGTAAGTTTGAGTTTATTTAATGCAAGTTAGTTCTTTTTCATCAAAGATGTCTGCAATTGCGATGAAGAGCGAGTAGACCACCCACTTCTGGGGCTGGGGTGAGCCCGACGGTGGCCATGTGAGGTGATGCGGTGAAGGTACAATCTTTCTATGCAATTCGTCTTCTATCCCTGTGAGCATGATTCTTTTGCGAGAGTTGAAGGTGATCCTTGTTTGTGTTATTGAAGCGAAAGTGATCTTAATGCAACTTGGATTAATTATGTGAAAAGGGTTAGTAACAATTAGGGTTTATGCGAAAGCCTCTATATGCCTATTTGTTAATAACGAAAGTTATTTGATGGAAAGCATGATCTTTTATGCCTTTATGTGTTACTTTGCATGGTTATCGTTGTGGTGTTGATACCCTGGCTTTGGAAGTCTTTTAGCTTATTGATTTATTTCTTCAGAAATCTGCGATTCTGTGTTCCAAGTTGCAATTTACAATTTCTGTTTTATTGTCGATCTCGAAAAGCCTTAGTCGATCCCGAGTATTGTTGGTCGAGGTCGAGTAGAGTTAGGAGAGATCGAGTTTCTGTTGTCGATTCTGAAGTTTTTGTCGTCACTGTCTTTATTCGATCTCGAGTAGGTGTTAGTCGAGATCGACAAGCTTCTGTCTTTGCTTTTATTTCTGCTTTCGTTTGTTATTTCGGTCTTTGTTTCTTTGTTTTTGTCTCCCTTTTTGCTTTTCTGTGAGATTTACAGCTACCTAGGATCCGCTGACACGCTTCCTCGTGGATCGATCCTGACTTCCCACTGCTGCATAGAGAGGGAGTCTTGTAATTATTTGAGTGGGCACGAATCTAGTTTGATTTATTTTATTATATTTCATACTCGATTTCCTCCTCTCGTCAGGGATCACCGCAACAATAAACATATGTGTAGATTATAAATCACATAAAGATGCATGCTTTATATCAAATAATCGACTTTCGCAAATTCCAACAATTTAGGTGATAGAGGATCTCGCATAAAAACCTAATTTGTTTCTACCTTTTCTTAATTAGGATTAGTCGGCTCTCGCATATAAACTCTAATTACTATCCAATTCATAATAAGATCACTTTCGCTTCAATATCATGAATAAGGAATTTCCTCAACTCTTGCAAAGGATTAAGCACATAGGTAGATGATGATAAAGACATGTAAATTCATGGATTTATAAATCAAACACACATATCTATGTTGGGATCACCCCAACCCTAGAAGAAGGAAATTAGAAACAAATCATCATAAAAGAAATTAACTTTAACATAAAATAAACTAAAACTTACAAAACCTTCCAAACGTTCTTCTTTCTTCTTCTTCTCTCTCTCTCTCTCTCGCCTCCTCTCTCTCTCCTCTCTCCTTGCGCCCGAAGACGGCTTTGCTTTAATGAATGAAAAATCAGCCCCATAGGGCTTTATTTATAGCCTTCATTCCAAGCTAATCTAGGAAAAAAACTATATCTATATATAATTCTATCTATCTTTTATCTAAAGATTAAATAATGGAATAAAAGAAATAAATCAACTAGGACTATATCTAATTTGTGGGTAAAATATCTTCTTCTTTGTCTTGATAGCTTTTGATAGAGGTGGATAGAACTTCGTCTCGAAAACATCACCATTGGCTTCGGGATAGAAACTTAACAAGATATCCGGATAGCTCGGAATTCGTCGCCTGGCTCAACTCGATATCGAGTAGGAGTCCTCGATATCGACTAGCAGTTTCTTTGTCTTGTGCTCAGCAGCTCCATATCGGCCAACAGAACATATGTCTACTAAGATGGTCCTCGATATCGAGGAATTTCCTCGATATCGACTAAGTCTTGCTCGGCATCCCAATGCTCAGCTTCGTCGATCTCGGTTCAGGACATGGAAATCGACCAAGTGTTTCCTCGATATCGACTAATTCTTGTCGATATCGACTAACCTGCTCTAGCTCCCTGCTTCCTTGTCGATTTCTAGGGTCTTTACTCAATTTGGGCTTGGTCGATATCGACTAACATTCCTCGATATCGAGTAAATCTCTCAGCTTTCTGCTCTGTTCTTGAAACGCACTTTCCCGAGTCCTCGTTCGTCGGATTGACGTATATGACGATGCGTTGGAAAGCTCTCTCCGAGGGATACGACTCTTATAAAGACATCAAAGCTTAATTCAGGATGATGAATGGCGAAAAATGGCGTTTTCTCCGGATGCACCATTTTTAGCTTCTTCTTGACTTTGCTTTAAGCTCCAAAGTGCGTCCGATTTCTACGAAATATAACAAAAACTAGTGTAGACCTCCATATATTGCCAAATAAGTGTAAACTACACAAATTATGTATTATTCTCACCCAAATGCATGAAATGCATACAGAAATCGATATAAAAGTAGGTGTAAAACATGGCGAATTAGGCTCACAACAAACACCCCATACTTAAGCTTGTTTGTCCTCAAGCAATACTTTTAATTGTCATTCAGGGGAAGAAATCAAAACTCTCAACATATTGGATTCATTCTTATGTAACCCTGCAATCAATTACCATCATCAAAAAGGTACTTGTGCCACAAATCCATGCATGTGCAAATAAAAAGCAACATCTACTCACAAAAAGAGGGTTATGCAAAACATTTATAAGTGACAAAGCATTAATAATCAAGAGGACTTTAATTTAAGCTCAATAAGGAGTAGATTGGTAAAAGGCTAAAGGTGGGCAATTTTTGGCAATGTGGTGCTATTGATCCGGGGAAATGGAGTAATTTCCAAACTTTCATACCACATCCCTTCTTCATAAGATTCATCACCTTTCATAATGCTTTTATCAATATAATGCTTTTACCTCTCTAACCTCAGCACTGCCTTCTCGCGAGTCGCAAACATGGGTGTCATGAATGGCCCCGGATAATTAGTGCTTTGGACTCCTCACAATGTGTTCCATCTCGCCAAACTATTATCTCAGCGAGCAGGGTCGATCTTTGATCGGATTTTTTTTCACTCATTAAATTATCCATATCTTTCAAACAATTTCCTTCCAAACTCCATATATGATATATAACAACAACACAAACACCATATAACATCTTCATAATGTAACATCATTCTCAACATAATCCCTGGATGGAAATAAAGTAAAGAATGGGCAATACTTAGATCATGTGGAGCAATAATTGAAATAATGCATAATATGGCTTGTGTGATGCATATAAGCATAGGTAAGGCTTGGAATTTAAACAATGAGCATTATATGGAAATATAAAGTCCTCCATCCTATTATCATGCAACATGTCAAAAACAATATCAAATTTACCTTCTTTCATGGTTTTCATAAAATAATGCACTTCATTGTGACTTCCCTTTACTAGGCAATTTCATGATATATCTCTAATGAATCCAATTTTGCATCGTCGAGTTCAATATAAGCTACCAAGACACTTATCAAAAATTTCAATGGGGGTCATTTTTTCAAATTTGGAAAACATGCATATAAGCACATAAATCGATAATGAATTCCAAAATAGCCATGTATAAGCAATTCAAGAAATAAACTAAAAAATATGCACATATATGTCAAATATGCATGAAGTAAGTCCTTCCCCCACCCCATACTTAAACATTATAGTGTCCTCACTGTACAAAAAATAAGGGTAAAGAAAGAAACTCACTTGACAGGTGTGCAAATCGTCAAAATCGAGTGCTATGCTGCTGGGCCTAGTCCGATTTTAGCTGGCTTCTATCCCCATGGACCTGAAAAATGTAGAAGAGAAATACCCACAATAGAAAAACTTAAAGTTCAAAAACCAAAAACAAACAAAGGCAACAATGTCCAAAAGTCCCAAAAATAAATGTCTATTTACAAGCTCTAGATTTTATAGTCGCTAGGCCGACTTCTTCATTAAGCATTAGCCTGGCTCATCTTTGTCCAGAGGTATAGGTGGATCTGGTGGTTCCTCCGGTGGTAGGAAGCGTGGGATGTCATCCGGGGGCATCATGTGAAGAAGCTTAAACCTCCCCGAGTGGACGCTCCATGGCTTCACCCATTCATCTTCCTGGGCTCTAGCTGGCATGCATAAAGGAAGATATAAAGAAAATATACATACCTCATCATCATACCTCTTCCGCTTCATAGGTTGACTTGGTTGCGCGTCTCCACCACAGCAAAACGGTGGAGTGGGAAGAGATATTTCCACCTCATCATGCGGAGCTTCATGCCACTTTGCTAGGACCCCATACTTGAATATGAACATCGGTTGCTCAAAATCATCGGGGATAGCCTTCACCTTGTAAGGTAAAAGCGATCTTGGAATGCCCTGGTCAACAAAGTCCAACTTCTTCTCTTCTAGTGCTATTTTGCCTTGGGATCCTTCATATGATTCATCAACAATAGGTAGCAAAGTAGGAATGAAATTCGAGGAAGGACATACCTTGTTGTCGACATTGAGTGGGTCAATTAGCTCGTCAAGAGGACGGCATGGTCCTTTAGACTGAATATAAGCCTGAAGCCTTCGGATTTCGTCTTCCAGCTGAGCTATTTCCCTCAATCGTGACTCCTCCACTGCGATCCTATTTCTCCGTCTCAAATCTTGATACCATTCTTCCCATGCACGCTTCCCTTCGACAAAGTCTTCCATCTTTGTACCTAAGCTTTGAAATCACAATCAAGAACACAAATTAGTGGCAAAATCTTGGCACCCAGTTGGTACCGGTGAGGTAGGTGGTGGTAGGGTATGTGATAGGGTAAGAAAAAGGGATGGGCTTTTCTGAAACTTTAACACAATTAAACTAGGCGCGATTGATATCTCCCCGGCAACGGCGCCAACTTGACGAAAGGGTTTCTCGACCAAATAAATTTGTAGTCAAGACCCCGCTATAGGATAGTGGAGTCAGGTTCGTCATCAGGAGAGAAGTCAGCGGTTCTAGGTTTAGTGCGATTTGGGGTTCAGGAATAGCAGGAAAAGGTGATGAGGGTGGTTGTCGATAAAGAATAGAGGGGTCGATGTCGAGGGATGGAGAGAGAATGGTGGTTTGATATCAAGTATAATATGTGCCGAATAAAAATAATAAAATAAAACAAATAAACACGCAAACTTCCAAGGTTAGGGATCACCGCAACAATAAACATATGTGTAGATTATAAATCACATAAAGATGCATGTTTTATATCAAAGAATCGATTTTCACAAATTCCAACAATTTAGGTGATAGAGGATGTCGCATAAAAACCTAATTTGTTTCTACCTTTTCTTAATTAGGATTAGTCGGCTCTCGCAAATAAACCCTAATTACTATCCAAATCATAATAAGATCACTTTCGCTTCAATATCATGAATAAAGAATTTCCTCAACTCTCGCGAAGGATTAAGCACATAGGTAGATGATGATAAACACATATAAATTCATGGATTTATAAATCAAACACACATATCTATGTTGGGATCACCCCAACCCTAGAAGAAAGAAATTAGAAACAAATCATTATAAAAGAAATTAACTTTAACATAAAATAAACTAAAACTTACAAAACCTTCCAAACGTTCTTCCTTCTTCTTCTTCTTCTTCTTCTCTCTCTCTCTCTCTCTCTCTCTCTCTCTCTCTCTCTCTTGCCTCCTCTCTCTCTCCTCTCTCCTTGCGCCCGAAGACGGCTTTGCTTTAATGAATGAAAAATCAGCCTCATAGGGCTTTATTTATAGTCTTCATTCCAAGCTAATCTAGGAAAGAAAACTATATCTATATCTAATTATATCTATCTTTTATCTAAAGATTAAATAGTGGAATAAAAGAAATAAATCAACTAGGACTATATCTAATTTGTGGATAAAATATCTTCTTCTTTGTCTTGATATCTTTTGATTGATGTGGATAGAATTTCGTCTCGAAAACATCAACATTGGCTTCGGGATAGAAACTTAACAAGATATTCGGATAGCTCGGAATCCGCCGCCTGGGTCAACTCGATATCGAGTAGGAGTCCTCGATATCGACTAGTAGTTTCTTCATCTTGTGCTCAACAGCTCCATATCGGCCAACACATCATATGTCAACTAAGATTGTCCTCGATATCGTGGAATTTCCTCGATATGGAGTAAGTCTTGCTCGGCATCCCAGTGCTCAGCTTCGTCGATCTCGGTTCAGGACATGGAAATCGACCAAGTGTTTCCTCGATATCGACTAATTCTTGTCGATATCGACTAAGCTCCTCCAGCTCCCTGCTTCCTCGTCGATTTCTGGGGTCTTTACTCGATTTGGGCTTGGTCGATATCAACTAACATTCTTCGATATCGAGTAAATCTCTCAGTTTTCTGCTCTGTTCTTGAAACGCAATTTTCCTAGTCCTCATTCCTCGGATTGATTCATATGAGCATGCGTTGGAAAGCTCTTTCCGAGGGCTACAACTCTTATGAAGACATCAAAGCTTGATTCAGGATGATGAATGGCGAAAAATGGCTTTTTCTCCCGCTGCACCATCCTTAGCTTCTTCATGACTTTGCTTTAAGCTCCAAAGTGCGTCCGATTTCTATGAAATATAACAAAAACTTGTGTAGACCTCCATATATTTCCAAATAAGTGTAAACTACACAAATTATGTATTATTCTAACCCAAATGCATGAAATACATACAGAAATCGATATAAAAGTAGGTGTAAAACATGGCGAATTAGGCTCACAACAGCCAACGAGCTGGTGATACGAGCAATATTTTGGATCATTCGCCTTGTCAACCCGTTTTAGGCTTTTTTGCTCCGGGAGTGTTAAAAGTTTAGCACTCACCAATTCATCAAATATCCCTTGTACATCATCATCGTCAATAGGATATTTCTTTTGCCTTCTTTCATGAAGGGTGATTCTATTGGCTGGCTCCTGGGCTTTCTCTTTTATTTGAGCTTGAGAACCATTTTTGGTAACGAACTCTCGATCATGTTTGACGAAAGTCGCCATGGACTCATCTTCATCTTGTACCTCATCGCCATCCTTTTTGTCAGTCTCACTATCCTGAGACCAGTTGGATCCCCATGCTAGTTGTTTTTCAACATTGCACGCTTTAGACACCAACTCATCAAATGAACGAGGTTCGGCACTTCCAACATGTACCGCTAATTCTGGCACGAGGTTGTTGGTGCACATTTGAACACATGCCTGTTCACTTAATTTTTCATGGCATTGGAGCCTTATACTCCTCCACCTAACGATGAAGTCGTTAGCGAGCTCATTAGACCTTTGATAGGTGTTTGCGAGATCCATAATGGAAACTCTTGCTTTCGAGCTCACAAACTGGGCTAGGAACTCTCTTTGTAGATCGTCCCACGTTTGAATCGACCCTGGCTGAAGTTGAGTGTACCAAGTGAATGTCGATCCCTTTAAAGATTGAACGAATTGCCTAATTAATAAGACATCGTTTAAGGCAGTTTTACCACAAGCAGAATAAAAATGAGCTAAGTGCTCGTGGGGTGAGCCATGAAGGCCGTCGAACTTCTCGAAGCTTGGTCTCTGGTAGCCTTGGGGAAATGGCATCAAATCGTAACGTGCTGGATATGGCTTTTTATACCCGAGCACTATCGGATTTTGTGATGCATATACTTCTTTTATCCCTTGAGCGATCATCTCTTTTATTTCTTGTGGAGAGATCGACGTGCTACCGCTTGAACCTTCACCATTTGGCGTTGATTGCTCTTGTCTATTTCCTTGAGCTTGAAGATTGATTTGAGCGAGAAGTGATGCAATTTGGGCATCTTTCTCATCAAGCTTCCTTTGCAACTCTTGAAGCTGCTCTTCGACACTTGGTGTGCTGGTAGTCAAGACCGGTATCACATCTGGTCCATCTCGTGAGATGTTTGCTTGAGATTCGACCATTGAAGCATTTGAACTTTTTGATTTCAACCGGTATTTCTCTCTTGCATTATCTTTAGAGGTTGAACATGTTTCTTGAACCTCCTTGCCTTTTTTGGATCTTGGAGGCTTAACCTTTGTGGCTATGGGTTCCGTCTCTTCCAAGTATGAGGTCATATTGACTTGTGCTACCTCTTTTGGATAGATAGTCATAGACCCAACGAGGATCTCTCTTAGAGAAGCCACTAGAGGAGTTTCATTTGCCCCCTGCGAGCTAGGAAAATCTTTTGCAAGGGTTGCACTCACTCGCTCTAAAGTTGATGAACGAGCTAGTACAAGAAGCTGTCTTGTCTTGTCGCGTTGAGATCCACACTTACGTCCCCTTCTCTTCGGGGATATGTTTTCCTTCTTGACCACAGAGACAGTTTGTACAAATGTTGCGATCAACCCCTCATTCTTTTTGGTGACATGAATGATGGGCCTTTGAGCGACCTCAATAGTTGGCTTTGTGCCATTGTAACCACCCTCCTGCATTTTGAGCTTGTTGCAGATGGGTTGGTTGTTGAACTTGTTGTCGCCGAGTCGAGTCATCTTGAATTTCTTGCTCCCATAGCTGGGAAGTGCTCTAGGCTTCATGCCCCCTTCCCTTGCGAGCATTGTGGGAGACTTTACTACCCACTTAGCGACAATCTTATTCTCTGGATCTTGAAGCGCTCCAAAGATGTTGCTGACCGGGATCGTTGTAGACATTGAGTCCCGGGTGATGTCACAGTGAGCTTCAAACATTCTCTTCTTGATCCAACGACCTCCTTTGATGATAAAGGTTGCTGGAAGCTCGTTGAAGGTAACAATTGCTTTTGGTGCCATTTATACCTTTCAAAAATATATAACCATGTATTAGTATAAATACAACTAAGAGATGAAAAGGCAAAAAGGGTCCCATTGGGCGTGCCAAAAATATTTTGAACAAAAATGCGTGATATAATTGTACAACACATTTTATTTAATTTGTAATATTTGAGTTCGACCCCTTTTGGTTATCCTCTTGATTCGAAGTCGTATCGATACCAAGATTTGAGTGGTTTTGGTCATTTGGGCTGGACCCGAATTTTAGCGAGTTGCCTACGTATCTCTTGGAAGAGAATCAAGCCTCACGTAGTTCCGAGTGTTTAAGTTTGTGTGTTTTAACATCTTAAAGATTTTCATGCATCATTGAATCGTATTAGGACCCACCTTCTCGGAAGGGTAGCACTAACATAAATCACACTATCATATGCACGAGATTTTCTCGTGTATCACCCAAATAAATTGAGCACACCTTCTCGGAAGGGTTTCCCAACTCAACGACTAACACTTACACGGAAAATCATGTTGGTTTAATTTAAATTTAATTTTAACCCCGTTTTCATTTTTAAGGTGAATTTAGAGGTCAGCGACATATTCTTGAGATTTAATATCGTGTTACCTACGTAGCCGTTTTTTTCGGCGTCAAGTCTTTACGTAGTTCTATTTATACCCGTTTGATTTGGTATTAAAAATTTGATCGTTTGAGATCGTGTGATTGAACCCGAATAGCGATAGCTTTGTATCGAGTTTCCTACATATCCGGAAAAGCGGAATCAAATCTTATGTAGTTCTTTTAATAAACCAAGTTTATATTTGATGGAACTTTATTTGGGATTTTGACTCTATTTTTATTTAGGAGTCGTTTGAGATTGACCCACCAGAATTAATCAGCAAAGAATATTTGACGAATTTAATTTTATATTTTAATTAAACTCGAATTCTTAACTTGTGCCAAAAATAATTCTTATATTTTAGTGGGTAAATTGTGCAATTAAGCACACATTTTCTTTATAAGCCAAAAGCTCATGCGTATGTGTATACATATATGATATGGCATACATATTTATACCATTTAGAAACATGTTACTGCATATTCAAATGATATGTTTTATGGGCTTAAGCCCAACTCAGAATCATGAGCTTTTATAGTTTAATCAAACCAAACCCACATTTCGTTAGTTCAATTCATGTATGCTCTCGGGAAGCATGAGTTCAATTTTAATTCATACGCCCTTTTTTTTGTCTGCAAATCAATTTTACAGTATTGATTTTTAACCCTAACATTCCCCCCAATAGCTCGTACACTCTACGGAGAGAACTCCACCACTCTTAAAGAGCGGTTGCTAATCGGAGATTGAAGGTGTCCTCTTATACTGGCGCTGGCGGCATTCGCAGACTCGCCAGGTGAGGTTCAGACGAGGAAGAAAAATCGAAAGCCGACGGAGTAGCCCTCGAAACCGAAATCAAGGAAAGACGAAAGCGGTTCCGACGATTGAAGAGAACTCTCGTATGTCAGATGAGTTTAAAATTTTAGTTTTTCTGTTCTCTCCTTCTAATCTTGTACTCAATCTCTGAATTTAATTGACTTTTTTTCCTTCTGTTTTCAATTTTAGGGTTGCAATTTATACATTTTGGGGCTTTTTGGCCTAGGGCAACTAAAGAAAGGGCAAAGGAACTCAGTGCTTTGGGCAATTTGAGGAGGTGCTAAGGAGACTTCGACCTGGGACAATTGAAAGAATGACGAGCTTAAGCAGGTTGGTTTAACCTTCCCTTTTGTTCTTTATATACATTTTTGTTTAGAATCTCAGCCATAGGCTGAATTGAATTTTGAGCGTATGAACTTTGGGAATTATCAGTTTGCATTCATGTATGCTTTTTGTTTTTTATAACCAACATCTGAATGATTTCTGATTCCATGTTTGCATTTCCATTCATGGTTAAGTTTTGGTCCGAGGGCTATGTGATAGTTTAGGCAAAATCATCTTTTTTAGAATGAACACAAAAACTGTTATTGTCTAGCCTCTGTTAAGTTTTCCAAAGGGCCACCATTGCCTTTCTTTATTTACTTAAGACTGATTTTACCAAAAAATTTGCCATAGTTTCACCATAGTTTAGGTGATTTTGAGATTCCAAAACTCATACCATATGTTTAAAACAATATAATTGTACAAAGCTATATCATTTTGCACATGGGGGTTTTGAGAATCTATTTTGGCAGCATTTCGACAACATTTCAACCTGTTTAGGGATAGTTTTGTGGTTCCAAAATCCATACCATATGCTTAAAATAATATAACTGTACAAAGCTATATCACTTTGCATAGGGGGATCTTGGAACCCATTGAAACTACCTTGATCCTTCTTCTTTTCTGTAGTAGGAACAAAGGTTTGCTGATATGTGTTTGTTTGCTTATGTTTGTTGCTTGCAGGTTTCTCTAGGAGTAGTAATAGCCAGGAGAAGGAAGAAGAAAAACTGTATTTGCTGCTTTTCTACTATTCTGAAGAAAAGAAAGCCAAAAACAGACCATTTCTTTTCTGTCTTTTATAGGGAACAACTGGAGCAGTTACCTTACATTTACTATTCCCCCCACTCTCCAGTACAGTTTTTTTTACAACCGTAGAGCTGAGCAGTTGCTGATTTCCAGCCTTGTCTTCTTCACTTGGGTCGGGCTTGGGCATTTCAACTCTCTTGTGAAGGCCTCATTTTTTTTAGCATGTATTGGACTTGTCTGTTAATCTAGAAAGTCCAATTATGTATTGTCCAATTCTATGTTGAATGAACAAAATTGGCCACGTTTTAATATATAACGAATGTGATGAAATCGTTTACGAAATCACCAAATTTTACCCTCCAGCAGACTCACTCGGACATTGCCAACACTCTCTTTAGGAAATCAAACTCCGGTGCACACCATATAGGTAGGTGAGCACCACATATGAAGAAGCCAAATTTAAAAGATGTGATGTTGAAGAAGGTCTCCAACTCTTCATATGCTCGAGCGTGACTTCCCGCCGAGGGTATGTAGTACCACCAACATAGTTCTGCTGGTGGTTTGTTGAGGTAATGCTCCCAAGGATCTACATATTCACCAAAATCCACAAAAGTGTAAGAAATATCATTACCTTGTGATAATGCATACTTTATATGGTCATTTATAGGTAGTCTTTGGTGTATTAAGTATTCATAATGCATGCTTAATAAGCTTATTCATATTCTTGATCATTTGGTATTTGAAGTTCGGAATCTACGGTTTTTACTGTGTACTTGTAGGTTATAAGATCCGACCTCGAAAGGTGCAGAAAGAATGGAGCAAAATGGACCAAGAAGAGCTAAGAAACAAGAGCGGAAATGGAGAATGTTCAGAAATCCCGTCTTTAAGGTTCTTAGAATTTGAAATTAGCTTCTAAGGTCTTCATGAGAATCGTGGTTCTTGGAAAGGGCTTTCCAACGCATATTCATATGCGTCAATCAGACAAAGAATGACTCCAAAAAGTGTGTTACAATTTCAGTCTGCCGAAGTTGTCAGCACTGTACGGACGGCGCCCGCCGCCCTTTCCACGGCGCCCACCGCCTTGTCAGATCCGGATTTGCGATACCCGGCCCAATTCGATCTTTATGGGAGCTTTTTATCTATCTTTCCTAGGGTTTTTTGCCAACACCTTTAGCCTATATTAGACATATTTCTTAGTAGGTTTTGAGGATCTAATTCATCCACACCTTAGATTAAGAACGCTTTAGAGGATTTGAGGTTGAGAGATCCAAGGTACGTCATGAATACCTAGGTTTCTCGTGGTTTTGTCTTCAATTCAAGACTTGGTTTGTTCGTGAGACTCGATTTCTATATTATTCCCATGTTTATTTCATTGTCTTTACGCTGATTTATGTAGTTAGTTTTACTTTGATTCGCATCTTTGTAGAATTGCATCATGCTAGGGTTTCAGTTGATTCGCGAGAATAATTAGAACTATTTTTAGCAAGCATAATTGGGAGATTCCACGAGGATGATCTCGATTGTGTAGGGCAATGACAGTTTGGGCGACCTTTCTGCCGATAGCTAAGGATTGTCATCTCCGAGAGGAATGTCAATCCCTATACACCAAAATCGGAATAAAGATTGAATAATTTCATTAAGTCAAGGATCGTGTAAATCAATCATTGTTGCGAATTGTAGACGAAAGCACACTCTTCTTCTGTCTTTTATTCATTCTTACTAACATTCATCATACTTCCTCTATATTCCTTATTGCCTATTTACATTCATATCTTGTCTTTGCTTGCGAATTGATAAATACACATTGCGTGGAAATACTTGGTTTTATGTGGGTTCGACCCCTTACTTATCCGCTATACTAGTTTACTAGTTAGTTTGTTAGTTTGGGAATAATTATCTTTGGCGAGGTGAAACACACGACATTTCATCCTACCACCTTGCTCGGGAGAAATCGGCTCCAGACTAGGTTCCTCGATATGTGATTTGGGGATGATTTGTATGGGTGGAGTAGGTGTCAAAATACATGGTTCCTCACGCGTGCACTCATGAGACTCCATGTCATGGGGCATTGGGCTTTCTTCTCCATCTTCGATTAAACCATTATTGCTTGCGTCTTGACTTCCCTCATGTATCTCGCCCGCCATTGGTTTGAAAGGTAAGGGTATGGATGCCAACTTGTAGTCTTCTTCCACCTTCTCCATGTCACCCACGCAAAGGAAGAAGATGTTGCGGAAGGAAATGAAAAGGCCATTGGGTCAAACGCAATTGTCGTCAACGAGTCTCCTAGTGGTCATGGAAGTGGAAGAGAAAGAGGACGGGGGCGGAATCGTGGGAGGGGACATGGCCGAGGTTGATCAGCGTCGGAGCCTATAGGTGACATGTCACCTACAACACGTACGGCGCTTCTGCCTCATAATCTCCCTCGCCTAGGTTTCAATTGGGGAATCAGCAATATCAACGAGTTCATGATTACTTTCATACGAGTCATCACTGATGTTGCAGGTGATGGTCATTGTCGATATAGATCTTTTGCTTGTCTTCTGAACTTGGGGAAAGATGCATGGCCACGAGTTCAGCGAGAGTTGACGGTTGAGTTGCAGCTGCATGCAGATCAGTATCATTACTATCATGTCTTTGATGAGCTCATCATGAGGGTCAATTACTTCGGCACATGTCATCATGCTACTTACTAGATGGAGATTCCGACCATGGGCGAGGTGTTTGCCATGCGCACCCGCGTCCATTGGTGATATTGTCACAGATGATGCCTATGTTGTGCCTACCTCTGTACACCACAGGGGGGCCTTCAGTACTGTCCTTCGAAGGGTTAAATGGGATAGATTTAGTCGGCAACAACAACCACTTCGTATCGGTAAGTTTCGTATTTCATATTCATTCGTTTCTTAAAGTTTCGTTGGTCACTTCTAATGTCAATATTTACATATTATCCACGGACTTGGTTGTTGTCTGGATCGCCTATGCCATCGGTATACACTACATGGATGCAACATCACCATCCCACAGTCAACGAGTGGGACGACCAGTTCGCGGTGAGGATTGCATGATACAGAGCCTACCGCCGGCGAGATGGTGGTCGTCAGCTGCGCTATTAGCACTTTCCAGTTTCCTATATTTGCATCATTGACTTCTTCGATTACTAGATATGTTGTTTGTTTCATTTTCCGAACTGCGTTGTATGACGTATGACATTTTTTTAACCACGTTTCGTATGATGCTTGACATTTTCCAAACTCCGGTTTGTTGGTGTGCTATATATGGTTTTCTCTTCCATTGTCGTCGTCGGATAACATTTTCAGTAAATGTTTGTTTTCACTTTTTATTTTCTCCCACTTTCAATTCTCATATAATTTCGTCCATTTCATTATTATTGTAGTTCGCTAGTTCACGGTGGGCGACTCACCGCATATGTTGGAGGTGGGTGATGCAACCGGTCTGGTCCAGTACGGTGCCCACTTACAAGCCTCTTTTTCATTAACCCAAAGGTCCACAAGTCATGGGTAGACAGAACCCACTGTTGTACTACACGGTGGGCCTTCCGTTCCGTTTCAACTCCACCATTGATGTGCGCCTATTTTTTCATGTTTTACATTTACTTTTATAACGATTTATGTCTACATTTCATACATTTGGGTTAGAATTATACAGAATCTATGTAGTTTATGCTTATTTGCCAATTGTGGAGGTCTACACTAGTTTTTGTTTAATTTCGCAGAAATCGATACATTTTACAAGAAATTCGGAGAAGGAAGAAAACCATGGAAGGGCGTCAACTACAGAAAGTCCAAGATCAAGCAGAAGCTGAGCCAGGAAACATCGAGCATAAAACAAGGAAGAAGGTACTCAACAGAACTAGTCGACGTCGACTAGACTAGTCGATGTCGAGTACCTCCTGGTTGAAATCACCTAGTCGAGCACGACATCACTCAAGGATCACAGAACTATTCGGCATCGAGTAGTTTACTCGATGTCGAGTACTCCTCGAGTCCGAGCCCTAGCCAAGATGGAGGACGAATGCATGAGAGAAGTCCAGAGTGCGATATCTAGTCGTTGTCGACTACTTAAGTCGATGTCGAGTACTTCTCTGGGCCAATCCGATTCGAGCTCGAGCAGAAATCCGAGTGTTGAGCTTGCTTCCACACCAAGGCACATGGGAAATCTATCATGAAGAGTGAAGATCTATCAAGAGAATATATAATTATCCACATTAGGAATTCCTATTTCTACTTTAAGTGTTTTATTTGTTACAATTTTATCTTAGGAAAGAGATAGTTAGATATAGATTTAGATAGAATTGTTCTCTCCTTGATTAGCAAGGACTTGAGCATTATAAATAAGGCCCTAGGGGCTGTGTTTCAGCATCAGGCAAGCCACAAGCAATTGTGTTTTACTAGTTAGGCAATATCGATTGGAGCTAGAGAGGCGAGAGACGTTTTGGCTTCGATTGGTTGTAAGTTGTCTTTTATATTAATGCAAGTTAGTTTCTTTATGTTATTGATTTGTGTTTTGATGATGAAGAGCGAGTAGTCACCCAATTTCTAAGGTCGGGGTGAGCCCGACGGTAACCATGTAAGGTAATGCATCAAAGGTACAATCTTTATTGCGATTTCATCTTCTATCCCTAAATTGCATAATTCTTCTGAGAGAGTCGAAGGTGATCCCTATTTGTGTTATTGAAGAGAAAGTGATCTTAATGCAAACTTGAATTAATTATTTGAAAAGGGTTAGTAACAATTAGGGTTTATGCGAAAGCCTCTATTTTCATACTTGTTAATGACGAAAGATATTTGATGAAAATGCATGATCTTTTATACCTTAGCCTGATTCTTATATGGTTATCATTGTGGCATTGAAACCCCGATTCTGGAAGCTTTTATATTATTAAATTAATTCCAACAAATTTCGTGTTGTTTTTGTCTTTATTTCTGCAGTAAAAGGTATGTTTTAAGATGCACTGACGCACTCGATCTCGACAACTTTTAGTCGATCTCGAGTATTATAGTCGACGTCGAGTACCCTTGTACTTGACATTGGTTGTTTTCGTCTTCTGTTGTGCAGATCTACAGGGAAAGTCGATTGTGGTATTCGATGTCGAGTACATTTACTCGACATCGAGGACTGCCTGATCGATTACGAGAGCATTCTGGGACTGAAAAGGCGAGCGCTGACACGCTTCCTCATGGACACGATCCTGATTACCTTCCACTACAACGGGAGAAAGACTTGTAATTTTGATTTGCGTGGATCAGGGATTCGGTTTGAGATTTATATTTTATATTTATTTCATACTTGATTTTCCTCCTAACAAATTTTGGCGTCGTTGCCAAGGAAGCAATCAATCGCTCCCTTTCTAGTTCTCTTTTACTCTTTTATTTTCCTTTTTGTTTTACAGGTGCATGCGAAGAACTGATCGCACACCTATCGATCCTATTCTCGAACCCGAACGCTTTTTCCACCTTCAGCAAAGGCTAAGGAGGAGACTCATATCGACAACTAACAACGAGAATGAGGTTCAGTTCACACCAGCACAAGAGCTTGAGCGACTCCGCAAACGGATTGAGGAATGCACCACTAGAAACTAAAGGCTTTTCGTTGGTCTCTTGCAGGGATAGCTTCACAGTGGCTCGAGGGTTTGCCTCTACAATCCATTTGCACGTGGAACGATATAAGGGATTTGTTTCTTAACAAATTCTTTCCTCCTGTCAAAATATCAGCGCTCAGACAACAAATCACGGCTTTTAGACAGAAGCTAGGAGAACCACTTGCCAAGGTCTGGGATCGCTACAAAAGGCTACTGAAATCCTGTCCTACGCATGGACAACCCCCCTATGTGATCCATGAGATCATCTTCAATTGCCTAGATGCACCAACTAAGGAGCTGGTCAACAACTACACTGCTTGCGGGTATCTCGAGTACACCCCACAACGTGCTTGGGAAACCTTTGAGACGCTGGCAAACTATGACAACACTTATGGGACTGTTGCGGCCTCCGAAGAAAGATATGAAAGGCCTGCCCCATCTATGCCCTTATATGTTCCACTGACGCAGGACGAACATCGTTGGCACTTTCGCCCTTTATCAAATAGTAATAATATCCAAACTTAAACACACAATCAATAGGTTAGATAATCAATCACTTGATAAACCAAATAACTACTAGTACATCGATGAAGTCCTGTGTCGAGCCCACAGGGAGAAATGATTTCCTATTTAATAACTCTTAACAAGAACTCGTAAAGCAAATCAATGATCTCGGACAAATAACAAATATGTAAAAGTAACCAGATTGTAAATCACAAAGCAAATTGATATCAAAGTAGAAAGAACATTTCACTTGTAATTCTCTGACAATGGTTTGAATTCATAGTCCTCGGATTGATCTATCAATTATTCATATTCCTAGGTCTACTCGACTAAAGTTGAGAGATCCGCATAGATTCACTCATCTTATTCAATATCACTAAAGAATAGCATTAAGAACTCAAGTAATCAAGACCAATTGGCACATTGACTCTACACAATTAAGATAGATAGGCGCATATCGAACTCAATCCTAATCGCATATCCTCAACATAGATCAATTGAAATCATCCACTACAAAGACAAAGAGACATTACTATAAGCAATACCTTTGTTTGCTATCGACAAAACAACAACGAATTCATAGCTAGGGATGCAATTCCTAACATGTTGATCAGGCATAGAAAGGAACACAAATATAAATTAAGCACAAGAATAATCAAATAGAGTCAAATCCTCACAATCCAAAAAACCATGTCTTCAAATCACAGGCAAAACTATGAGTTTAGCAACTCATAGGCCAATTCTCTCTCTCTCTTTAATGGTGTTCATCGTTTCACACAAAAACCATATACTACGTGAAATAAACTGAAAACAACCTTAAAAGGTCTCTCAAGGGTCGGCACAGCCATAGAAAAATTAATGGTAAATAATATAAAATAATAGTCTTCGGATCCAAAACCGCGTTTTCGGGATCTGTGCGAACGGCGGGCACCGTGCTAGGGGCGGCGGGCGCCGTTTCTGCAGTGCTCGACGTTCCTCAAATTCCTTCGACGAATTCCAATATCGTGCCTCCTTTCTCCTCCTTAGCTCTTCCATAGCCTCAGTATGATCCAAAACATGCTTCTTAAGCTCTTCCCAAAGTCCATCCAAGGTCGGAATGTAAATCTATAGAATAAACACTAAAAATGCATAGATTCCGAACTCGAATACTTCACAAGTAATATACGGAACTAGACTTAAAACATAACAAAAAAAATACCTAAAAGCAATAAGAAACACCTATAATGCCTCTATTAAATATGCATTATCAAATCCCCCCACACTTAGCTTTTGCTTGTCCTCAAGCAACCATAAGGAAAAACATCATCTACGCATCCCATAGGAAATCTTTCATAACTTAACTCATCAAAAGCAACATCATCAATAGTGAAAATATAACCAAACATACAAACGTCATAACATGTATATATGGGATCAAGTTGCTTGCATGCTAAAAAATTAACCTTACCAAGGATAAAATGTGTATCTCTCACTCTCATGTGTTTAGACTTTAAGCACACACTCACCTCAATTCCATATACAAGCATCAACTCAAATATTGACATTTATATCATAAAATCTCCACCGGATACGTCAATGCAAAAATAAAAACATCAAGAGGACTTTCGCTCAATGAAAACCTTCATAGAAGATTCCATTCGGCGGGGTTGTAATGGGGCTTGGTAGAAACATAAGGGAAAGGAATTGTATTTGGGCATGCGGTGCAATAAATTCCGGAAAAACAATATTTCAAAACTCTCAACACAACACAAACCAACTCAATAAATCAAGTTCACAAATGCACATTATCTCTCAATATCATCCAAATAACTCCAAAAATCTGAAATCTCATCATCTTACATATCATACAATCTCAACACCCAACCAATATATCTCATAACCAAAATAAATCCCAATTCTTTCTCATTATGTAAACATAAGATAAATGGCTCTTTATTCTTCTTTTTTTTCTTTTTTCAAATTTTTTTTTTACTTGAGCCAAAATACATTAAAATTCCAATGTTTAAACGTGAGGGAATAAGTAAGCACATAACATTAGATCTTCTCAAAACCATAAAACATAAAACCACAATTTAGCTTCCTTCTCCTCAATCTCCAAAATAGATTCCACAACCCATTCAAAATCTCAATTCCCCCGGAATAAGGGTAAGGCTTAGGCTAGGAGTAGTAATTTTGGGGAGCTAACAATAAAAAGGCTAAAGGCTCAAATTGGCTTCAAAGCAGGACATAACATAAGGTATATATGGATAAATATGGGCTAAAAGATTGCATCTATCATTTAAACCTATCAAGCATTGAACATGTATATAATCGGCCTTGAAAATAGATAACCATGGAAATACTCAATGATGAATGCATAGGAAGAGTATATCACACAAGAAAAGCAAAAGGAATAAAGATGTATCCCTTATAAGGCCAAAAATATCTCACTGGGACAATTTTTTGTTGAATTCCAAGCATACTCCCAAACATAGAGCATACATGCTCAATTATATATGCTCAATCATATTTCACATAAAAACCAATTTTCAAGATAAAAACAAATCATTCCAGAATTCCATTGGATTTATAAGATCATGCCAGGACAAACTCAAATTAGATGGGTATCTTTGATAACACAACATGCAAACCAAACAACAAAACTCACTTTTTTTTATTATTTTTTTGACATTTTTCAAAAAAAAAATTCATTTTTGACATTTTATATAACATAAAAGAAATAACATAAAGAAAATAATAAAGACTCAAAAGCACAAACTCAAAAACAAAACAGAAATTCAAACATGAACTAACCTAACAAATTCTCTTCAATCTCCCCTCCCCCCACACACTTACATGTTGCATTGTCCTCAATGCATAGAAACACAAAAAGGAACAATGAAAAATATAAAAATAAAGGGCTTTAAAGAAGCAAATGACTGACCAATTATTGTGAAGGCGGGTTTTGGGGTCCAGACCGCTGATTGATGTCCTGAAGAGCAATCAACACGGTGTTTTGAAGACTAGTAAGCTTCTCCGCAAGTTTGGCGAGCTTGTCAGCAGTGCTCGCCTCGAAGACTAGTAAGCTTCTCCGCAAGTTTGGCGTCTTCCTCAACTTCATTCTCAACAGGTACCTCAACTTTTTCAGCAACTTATGTGCTCTCCACATGTACCTCAGCATGCAGAACACCACCATTCTCATCAATATCCTCATCATCTACAACCTCATCATCGGTGGTCTCATAATAGCAGAACATCGTTTCACCCAACTACGCTCTACATGATCTAATGGAAACTTGTTGTGATAGAGGTTGAAATCTGACATCCTCAGGCACTGTGGTATGTCCGCATGCAGATAATTGTGATGCTCATCTCCTGGTCCCGACTTCCATTTAAAACACCAAGTTCTATCCAGACGTTGGGTCCACTCATGCATGCCCTACCATTGTAGGCTAGATAGATCATACACATTCTTGTCATCAAGGTGCTGAAAACCAGTAAGGCATACACACATTCAGTGAGAAATCAACGATATCAAGCCCCCGAAACTAATGACACACCACGGTCTCACATGAGTGGCTCAAATCACCTCCATATAGTTTCCCAAAAAGCTTATTTAAAATCACCTACATCAAAAATTTTGATTAGTGTCATGGAAGTAGTATTGAACTCAACGATGCAAAATTGGATTCCTTAGAAATATAGCATGAAATTGCCTAGTAAAGGGAAGACACAAAGAAGTGCATTATTTCATGAAAACCATGAAAGGAGGTAATATTTAAATTTATTTTGACATGTTACATGATAAGAGGATGGAGGACTTTATATTTTCCATACAATGCTCATATTGTTTATATTCCTAGCCATACCTATGCTTATACATCACACAAGCCATAATTATGCCTTATTTTATATTTTGCTCCACATGATCTAAATATTACCCATTCTTTACCTTATTTCCGTATCAGGGGATTATGTCGAGAATGGAATTACATTATGGAGATTATCATAAACTAGTCGACGTCGACTAGACTAGTCGATGTCGAGTACCTCCTGGTCGAAATCACCCAGTCGAGCACAAAATCACTCGAAGAGCACAGAACTACTCGACATCGAGTAGTTTACTAGATGTCGAGTACTCGTCAAGTCCGAGTCCTAGACGAGATCGAGGACGAATGCATGACAGGAGTCCAGAGTACGAATTCTAGTTGACGTCGACTACTTTATTCGATGTCGAGTACTTCTCTAGGCCAATCCGAGTCGAGCTCGAGTAGAAATCCGAGTGTTGAGCTTGCTTCTACACCAAGGCACGTGGGAAATCTATCATGAAGAGTGAAGATCTATCAAGAGAAGATATTACTATCCAAATTAGGAATTCCTATTTCTACTTTAAGAGATTTATTTGTTACAATTTTATCTTAGGAAAGAGATAGTTAGATATAGATTTAGAAAGAATTGTTCTCTCCTTGATTAGCAAGGACTTGAGTACTATAAAGAAGGCTCTAGAGGCTGAGTTTTAGCATCAGGCAAGCCACAAGCAATTGTGTTTTACTAGTTAGGCAATATCGAGTGAGTTAGAGAGAGAGTTTGGTCGATTGGAGGTAGAGAGGCGAGAGACGTTTTGGCTTCGATTGGTTGTAAGCTTTCTTTTATATTAATGCAAGTTAGTTTCTTTATGTTATTGATTTGTGTTTTGATGATGAAGATCGAGTAGTCACCCAACTTCTAGGGTCGGGGTGAGCTTGATGGTAGCCATGTAAGGTAATGCATCGCAGATAAAATCTTTATTGCGATTTCATCTTCTATCCCTAAATTGCATAATTCTTCTACAACAGTCGAATGTGATCCTTATTTGTGTTATTGAAGCGAGAGTGATCCTAATGCAAACTTGGATTAATTATGTGAAAAGAGTTAGTAACAATTAGGGTTTATGCGAAAGCCTCTATTTTCCTACTTGTTAATGACGAAAGTTATTTGATGAAAAGACATGATCTTTTATACCTTAGCATGATTCTTATATGGTTATCTTTGTGGCATTGAAACCCCGATTCTGTAAGCTTTTATATTATTGAATTAATTCCCACCAATTTCGTGTTGTTTCTGTCTTTATTTCTACAGCAAAAGGTACGTTTTTTACTGCACTGACGCACTTCATCTCGACCACTTTTAGTCGATCTCGGGTACTGTAGTCGACATCGAGTACCCTTGTACACGACATTGGCTGTTTTCGTCTTCTGTTCTGCAGATCTGCAGGGAATGCCAATTGTGGTGGTCGATATCGAGTATTTTTACTCGACATCGAGGACTGTCTGGTCGATTGCGAGAGCATTCTGGGACTTAAAAGGCGAGCACTGATACACTTCCTCGTGGACATGATTCTGATTCTCTTCCACTACAACGGGAGGAAGTCTTGTAATTTTTATTTGCGTGGTTCAGGGATTCGGTTTGATATTTATATTTTATATTTATTTCATACTTGATTTTCCTCCTAACAACCGCCAACATCTACGATTATTTGCGGTGAAAATAGTAAAAATTAACGGTGAAAATAGCAACACCCGGTATGACTGCTTTGCTTTAGGTGATATTTCATGTATAATACTCCAATATAATGATATACTCCAAAAAAAAAAAAGGTGATATCATATGGATGAAGTGGGAGGTGTGATTGGTTGGTTTATCTACATCATCATCTCCATTGGATATCTCATATCCTACCTGGCTCCTCTCATCTCTCTTCTTTTGATATTTCATCACCCATTAGATTCCCACTTGTTTCCATTTATATATTTATTTTATTTTTCAAAACCATCCACTTCTTTATTCAGGCCACAAAACAAAACCATAAAAAAAAAAAGGAACTCACTTCATCTAACTGCATCTTTGAACAACAAGTGTGCCTGAAGAGGAGCAACATCCATGGCGAGTGCATCTGCTGCGAGTGCTCTGGCAAATGGGTTGACTTCAACCTTTCTCTCCGGCAGCTCCAAGAGATCCACTCAATCTTTGCTCGCCAGCTCTAGCAAACTCGCCGGCCCCAACGCCTCCGCCAGGAGGTTCACCGTTGTTGCTGCAGCCGCCAAGAAGTCTTGGATCCCTGCCGTTAGAGGCGGTGGCAACCTCATCGACCCCGAGTGGCTCGATGGCTCGTAAGTTCTCACCTTGCAGTGAATCTCATGCTTTATGATACTTGATTAAATTTTACATAAAATGCCTAAAACCGAAATATCATAATTTTGATGTCAGTACATCGATTATACAAAGAAATCAAGCCTCGTATCGTATATAAGTGTAGAATGTTTTGTTTCTCAAAGATTTGAGATTGTTTAGTTTGCTTAAAGGAAAAGAGGTCGATATCTATCCCACATCGATTATATAAACAAAATCTAGTATATAATTGAGTACGGATTATTTGGTTTTTGCGCAGGTTGCCAGGGGACTTCGGATTCGATCCGTTGGGGCTAGGGAAGGACCCGGCCTTCCTGAAGTGGTACAGGGAGGCGGAGCTGATCCACGGGAGGTGGGCAATGGCGGCGGTGGTGGGGATCTTCATAGGGCAGGCGTGGAGCGGAATCCCGTGGTATGAGGCAGGGGCGGCGCCAGGGGCGGTGGCGCCCTTCTCGTTCCCGACGCTGCTGGGGACGCAGCTGCTGCTGATGGGGTGGGTGGAGAGCAAGCGGTGGGTCGACTTCTTCAACCCGGACTCACAGTCGGTGGAGTGGGCGACCCCATGGTCCCGCACCGCCGAAAACTTCGTCAACTCCACCGGCGAGCAGGGGTACCCGGGAGGCAAGTTCTTCGACCCGCTGGGCCTGGGCGGGGACACCGTAAACGGGGTGTACGTTCCGGACACCGAGAAGCTGGAGAGGCTGAAGCTGGCCGAGATAAAGCACGCCAGGCTTGCTATGTTGGCAATGCTCATCTTTTACTTTGAGGCTGGCCAGGGGAAGACTCCTCTTGGTGCTTTGGGTCTGTGATTTGTGAATCTGTGCTTTGTTTAATTATGTAGAGACACGGACCAACGGAACGACGTTGTTTCAAACCCAAGAATATGTATTAGTTGAATCAAATTGATTGATGGCCGGTTGGGTGTTCCCTTGCTTGGATTTTGGATTTATGTTTAGGGTCTCGTTTTGGTGGTTGATTCGAAAAGGGTATTTCGCCCCTTATAATGGTATTATAGTCGCGCGAAATTGACTCTTGACTCTCCGAGAATGTGCGTAAACAAAATTTAGAAGCTACTTTAGTAATGTGGCATTAAAAAATTAAAGAGCTCGGATAAGCCACATTATCATCATGAATTTCAGATTACTGTGAAGAACCCAACCATCACTGTGGTCTGTGGCAGTTGCTTCCTCACTGCTCAGCGTGTTACCTTTGTTTCCTAATTTAATCATGCTATGATAATCAATCAAGCTATTGATGTGGGAAGATAAACCAACATTCTGAATAGTAGTAAACAGCAATTGAATAACCAAGCAATATATACAAGAGTCAGTGAACACCATCAATCACTAATAATTAAACAAATGAAGAACTCAAACAGATTATATACACGTACATCAATTGATAAACTGTAACAGACTATGAGCTGAAGTTGCTAATAATCAACTAACATGGTAGCAACTAGCAAGTAAGTTTTGTCTTTCTGAGTAGCTTGTTTTTTAGCAGCAACAATCATATTCTACATTTCAGGAGTGTACAGGTATAGAGGAGGACGACGACGAGGAGCTCCTCAGAGAAATGCAGCCCTTGAAGCGATGTAGGAGGAGGTTTCCACTGACCTGCAGCCTCTTGTGAGAAGGCAGAGGGAGCCCCTCCTTGACGCACTCGTCGTACTCCTCCAGTGCCCCGACTATGTAGCTGAAGTCTGGACGCTTCGATGGGTTTGCTGCCCAGCATCTTTTTATCAGGTGTGCCAAAGCAGGCTGGCAGCTCGCTGGCAGCGGAGGTCTCTCGTTCTGCTCATTCCCAAAATTCACGAAAATTTTAACATATAATTTTTGCTGGAAAACCCATTAATAGCGACGAATATTGAAGTGACTGACTGACCTTCTCAGCCACGGCGAAAGCAGCCTGGATTGGGGTCATGCCCTGGAAGGGAAGCAAGGCAGTGGTGAGCTCCCAAAGGACGATCCCGAAGCTATACACATCGACCTTACGGGTGTAAGGCTTCTCCTTGATCATCTCTGGAGCCATCCAGCGGTAAGTTCCCATGTTCCCTTTCGACTCCCTCAGCTGCGTCTCCAGGCAGGAGGTGCCGAAATCTGCCACCTTAACGCGCATTTCGTCATTCAGAAGCAAGTTGTTGGATTTGAGGTCCCTGTGGATCACCCCCTGTGAATGTAGGTACTCCATTCCCCTTGATATGTCGAGGGCTAGCCTCAGTATTGTCTCTGTCGACAGCGAGTAGGGCTCTTTCTTGTTCAGGTACATCCTTAGCGTTCCTTGCGACATGTATTCGGTTATTATACAGTACACTGGTGGCTTCTGGCACGCCGCAATGAACTGCATCACCAAAACAAGAAAGGCTTAAAATCTTCATTCTCAGTATGATTGAATACAACAATTAAGTCGAGATGATGTTTCTGAAAGACCCTAGCGTCCTTCGGGAGTTAATTACCTGAACGATGTTGGGGTGATAGAGGCGGGAAAGGAAGGCGACCTCAGACCGAAACTGTTGCTGCAAGCGAGCTCGGGTCTCCTCCTTGTGGGTAGGAATCCTGACCATCTTCACAGCAACAGCCCTCTGCTTGTAAATCCCTCGATAAATCCGGCTATGAGCGCCCGAAGCAAACTTGTTGCCGATGAACAGCTGGGAGAGATCAGCTGTCCACTCCTCCTGATCCTCCCTCGCTCCGGCCTCCCAAGCCTCCACGTTTTCGGAATCCAGTATCATCGACCACGACTCCAAGCTATCGAACCTCTTCTTTTCCATGTTGTTGTTACTGTCGGTGCTGTGATCATGGCCCTCCAAATTCAGCCTCGACGATGAAAACGAAGACCGGATTGTTGGAGGCCTTCTTGGCTTTCTAAGCCAAAAGGCATGGAAACATGAAACCGATCCCATCGGGATACACTCAGACCGATGGCTTATAGAGATCGACGAGAGGGAACAACAAACTCAATCAATCAAAATTCAAAACAGACAGACAGTTATGAAGAGCTCTAATCTCCTCCTGAATGTGTGAATTGACTTCAGAAACCTCATGAACTGATTCAAATGCATGGTTTGATGTCCACATAAATCTGATCAGAACCGAAACCAAATTCATATCAAACTTACAAATCAACCAACCAATCTCACTTACCAACATCTCATGGACATCATAGGAAAAAAAAAACAGTAATAATGAAGTGATCAAAAGGCCAATGAATTGAAGCTCTTTTGCAGGAGAGTTTAGGAAAAGGATAAAGGGTTCTCAACTTGTCATCTTTCTTCGAGTGCTTCTTTGAGTTTTAACTCAAATGCAGATCATTCAGGGATGTCCCGTGAATTCACAACTTTAAGATAGTAGAAAGTCACATAATACTTGAATAATACGCAGCCACATGAACACAACAGTACAGAAGAAGCTACTTTCTGGTATAGGTACTAACTGTTACTCATACTAAATGGAATCTGCATATTGTATCGACGCAGCGAAATGTAAACTTTATCTATCCACTGTCGCATTAATAAGGGCAAATCGACGATGTTGATGCCTCAAAAGTGTACCGCCTAATCCGAGAAACCTGCAATTTAAGATGTTGAGCTTAAATGGAACAACATGCCGACAATATACATTTATTTATGCAAGCAGGAATTGATCTAAAGATGAACAAAGAGTAAAAATGGCGAGAGGGGAAAAAAAACTTATGGCTTAAGTAGGAACCCTTGTTTTTGGGTATCTTACTCTCCTTTTTGGAATGTGACCAGCACTTGTAAAGTGACAGTAGCTTTATCAACAACATATGGATTGCTTGAATGAATTCATAAATCTACAACCACCAATGAAACAAATTCATTTGAAGGCAGTAATGAAGATGTGCTTAGGTTTTGATGATGCAAAATTGGGATTGAAATTTGTGGTGATGAATGGGTTTAAAATGAAAAGCAAGAGATTAGGTTAGGTTTCGCATGGCCAATTGGGGCTTTCGATCCGTTCGCTTATTATCGACAAATTAAACACTCAAACATGCTGGAAACAGAATCGACGTGCTGAAATTGAAACCAATTCCGGCTAAATCCACGAAATTTGAACGAAAATTCCGCAAACTCATTCGAACATATTAAGCAGAAAAGGGGTTCAAATTTTCGAAGGAGAGCATAGCAATAGTAGACAACCGATCGCCAATTCAAGCTTTGCTCCAAGAAAAATGAAATCGCTCATCCCGGCGCCCTCACCCTCCCGCCCCACATAGAGAGGAGCATAGCAATAATAGTAGACAACCGATCGTCAATTCAAGCTTTGATAATATAAGGAGTGGGCAACTAGTTGAGCCTTTGATAAAGCATCTCATTCTCCTAGTCCTCTGGACGGTCTGGCTTTATCGCTCTGATATTATACCGAGGTCTTATCATCTGTATGGAGGTCATGCATTAGTAGTTTACCACACAAGTTGAGAGTTATTTTATCTAAATAGAAGAGACAACGCTTTCATTTGGTCTTGAGATACTAAATTTTGACTTGGCGGCTTTGTCCGATAGACTTCATCTTCATATTCGCAACTTCGTGTTCGCAAGCAGAGAATTCGAATACCACCATACACATCCTTTTTCCTTTACTAGTTGTATTCCCACGAAGCACGTCGGTAATCAACCTTCCTTTGTTAGTGGTGGGGTAAAAGTAAAATTAATTGGTAAAAATTGTCAAAAATCACAAAATAGATTAAACATCTAAAATTGTTTCATGAAGATTGTTTCTCGAGATGAACACTTGTATCACGGGAGATGTTGGGTAGCTATCATTGGACAAATGAGCTCGTTGTGAGTTGAATGTGGCAAGAAATGGCACTAAAAGAAGAAATAATGGAAACTTGTGGGATATCCTCCTTGGCCTAGTTGTTTGATATCTTGTATCAAGTCTAGAGATGTTATACTTTCAAATTAAAGTTGCTTCATGAAGTTGTTTCTCGAGATGAATGTTTGTATCACGGAAGAAATGAACACTTGTAGCACATGAGCCTAGTTGCTTGATAGCCATCATTTTATTTGTTTTAAACCTAAACACATGCATTTCTAAAGCAATTTTTTTTGCATATATAGTTGAAATGCGTGTATATATAAGCGAGTAAGAAGATAAATATAGAGTCAAATTAATATATTTATCGAATTTCAAAGATAAATAATTAAACATATTAAAACTTTTAGAGATAAAAATTGTTATTAATAAAATTACAATGATAATATATTAATTAAAATATATATTTAAAATAAATCATCTATAACTACAACATTTTTCAATTAAGTTTATATTTTATTGTTTTTCTTAAACCTATACACATGCATTTCTAAGGCAATTATCATTTTTTTTGCTTATATAGTTGAATTGCATGTAGAAGTGAATAAGAAGTTAAATAGAGCCAGCCAAGTTAATATATTTATCGAATTTCAAAGACAAATAAACATATTAAAACTTTTAGAGATAAAAATTATTAATAATAAAATTACAATAATAATATATTAATTAAAAAATATATTAAAAATAAGTCTCGTGCGTAACACTGGTATGCTCACTAGTTATAATAAATATTTGGCTCTTCCAAACCAATTAAGATCTTTTTTTTAGCTACCAATGACCTCTTGCCCTAGTGGTAAGAGTGAGGTGCTTTCTTCTGCCTCACTACCATGAGGTCAAGAGTTCAAATCCCACTATGAGCAATTTGTATTTGAGTGGGCACTCATGCCTTGGTTTGCCTTGGCATGGGTTAGCCTGTCTTGCGGCTTACCGCTTGGTTTACCCGGCTCGAGTGCTTTGCAGGCTAGTGTTCGGCCCGTGCAGGCCTAGTCGATAACCTCGGAACCTCCATGTCATTATTGAATCCGGCCTTGACCCGACCAATGGTAAGTAGCAATTTATTTTTTAAAAAAAGAATAGAAAAGAAATGGAGAGAGATTAGAGAGTGGGCTTACCACATTGGGCTCATGGGCCCAACTTTGGTTCAAAGCCCAACGTGCAAAGGCGTGGACACTGAACCAGAAAATCTCCCGCCGATCCTTGTGAAATGAAGTCCCAACACACATAACATTGTTGTGTCGCTAACCAACAAAGACCGATTACCGAGATTTGTCAAATGCAATGCTAGATCCTCAAATAAGGTTCATGATTTGGATTCTGATACTGTGATTTGTGAATGAGTAAACAAATCATGTCCCCAATAAACCAATGCACTAGCTAGATCCGAAAAGTAAACTAGATAACTCAAAAAATGAAACCAATGCACTTGGGGTGTCAACCCTTTCCTTTTGGATTTAAATTAATGCGACTTAACTTGAACCCAAAGATGGAGCTAAATTAGAGGCCCGCATCAAAAGATTTTAATCTTGAACCCAACTTGCATAGAATCATATTTCCCTTCATAATTAAATTATCACAATCAATGGAACCAATTTAGCCATAATAATAATAATCATTTCATGATCATCCAAATCTTCTATAAAGCCTAATTTATTCCTTACTCTTAACAAATTTATTTGTAATATACCTAATTCTTGTGTTAATTTAAATGTGATGTGGACTCATCCCTAACCACATATCATTGACCTCATTTCTTTTCTATACCCTCTAGAAATTTCAAATTAGTTTGGTAGATTACGTGCGTACTTCAACTCTCCGAACGCCACATTTTCCAAGTTACTCCATCCATCTCAAAATATAAATACAACATATTCTTTCATATATATATATATATATATATATAAAATATGGATCAAATGTTAACAATTCTTACGATGTTAAATGTTAATAAATCCCGAACATTAATTAAAGATGAATCAAGGGTGGAGATTAAACTGATTTACTGATTTTTTAAAAATAAGGTGATGTGGGACCCATACCAAATCAACACAAACGTTATAACAAGCGCGTGGCACAATATGTTTTGAACAAAACTCTAACCCATCTCTCATCCCCATCTCTCACCCACGTTATAATAAGCGCGATGGCGATGGCGATGGTGAAGCGGCGACGAGTGCTACCGGGCACAACGGCTGCAACACGCCGAGGATGATGGAGACGATGAGTGTTATCGGGCGGCGACGATCGGAACCTGACGGCGGTGATTCCCTCTATTCTTAATCGCTTGGTGGTCGGTGGTGACTCCCTCTGTTCTCAATTGTGGCAGTGCTCGATGTTGAAGGAGGCGGTGCCAGTGCTCTTGATGTGGAGGCGGCGCCATTGCGTTCGACAGGTGAACCTTTGTTGCCCTTTCTAATTCTAATATACTATGTGCCAAAGAGATTGTCAGTGCTCTTGAATTGGGGATTTCTTGATTTGGGGATTTAGTTGGTTTTGATCGTAGTAGATCTAGATTTATTATTCATTGGTATTCATAGTTTTGTAATATATTATTCATTGGTATGCAATAGATTATTCGATGGTATGTGATAGATTATTCGCTACTATTTAATTAGTTATTATTTGAACATATATATTACCGAATAATTGTTCAAATCTTACTGCATAATTAAAGTATCTATGAATAATGCCTAATAACCAGCTATTCATTGAATTTCAGGTTCAGAGTCACTATTTAGCAAGTTCAGGGTTTCTATTTGTTGATAAATACGGAATTATTCATATGTATGTGGTTAATTAGATGTGGGAAAACAAGAATTACATTCACATACTCTTTCAACCTAGCGAATAATTACTATCAACTTAGCGAATAGTTGCAAAATTGACCAACTCTTTTGCTATTATCTAAATGATAACTCCTCTTTACAGATGAATATTAACATCAATTTAGCGAATAATTACTAGTAACCTAGCGAATTGTTGCAAAATTGACAAACCATTTTACTATTATCTAAACGATAACTACTCTTTACACACGAATAAATCGTTACACCACAAAAAAAAAGTACAACACACGCGCACGTAATTCAGCAAATGGGCAAGGAAAGAGGTGAGTCACATTGATTTTTAATTAAAGAAAAATGCCAAAATTGTCAAATAATCTCAGGCACCCATTTTATTCTATCAAAGACCCAAATCTGTTAACATTTAACACCGTAAAAGATAGGAATACAGGGCGAGGTCTCTGGTTCAAGTCCAGGATGGCCCAGCTGCGCCGGGGAAAAGAATAGAAGAAGCATCTGACTCCTTCATGGCAGCAGAGCAGCGGGGCATAGCGGCGCCCTCGCTTGGCACCATTCCCGGACCTAGCAGCAGACGGGCGGGGGCCGTGCCTGAATTCAGAGGAGTGAATACCTGGAAGTGGATAGAGATGAAAGGGTTTCTGCTTCAACAACCTCTTTTCTTATACGACAACCTTTGGACCGACTCTTTAAGGAGCTGGCTAGGAAGTGCCGTACGTGACTGACCCAACCTATATATATATATATATATATATATATATATATATATATATATATATATATAGGAAGTGCCGTACGTGACTGACCCAACCTATATATATATATATATATATATATATATATATATATATATATATATATATATATATATATATATATATATAACATTTTTAAAGTGTAAAATGTGAACGCATTGATTATTTGTATGTAATAACATAATTATTCATCTGGCAAAATGTAATTATTCGTATGCAATAACAGTATTTTGCAACATGATTATTCGTATAAGTTATGTACGAATAATCATGTTATTTCAAATGAATAATTTTCCCTTCAAATTTTTATTTAAATCTCAACCATTGATCTTCCTAATCCAGCCTTCTAGATTTGTTGAAAAATCACATTTTAAGAGGTGTTAACAAATTATCTATATTTTGAGATGGATGAAGCATTGATTTACAAGTATTCGTCCCATATATGCAAATGAAACACCTGTACGACCTTGATTAGCCGTGGTTTACAATAACATAAATTTTTAAAAATAAAATAAATTGAACGATTAAAAAATGTCAAGGACGTCGAGGATAGAGCGGTTGCAGAGTGGGCAAGAACCACGGTTAAGCCAGAGCTCGCGGGAGCACACCCTACAAAAGGTGTGTCCGCACGGGATGAACGCCGCGCCCTTCTTCCTCTCCATACACACGCAACAGCTCCCCGCGCCCCCACTCGCCAGCTCCCCTCCTACGACCAATTCATCCTCCACTGCCGCCTCCGCCATCAGCCTCATCAGCGACACCTTAGCTGATGTTGGCGTCCCCGGTACGCTACTGAAGATTTCGCCCTCAGCCTCAACCTCCGCCGGAGGGATCGCCATCGTCGCTAGTTGGCGTGATTGCCGCTCCTCCGCCAACGCCGTCGCCAGGTTCACCCCTGGCGTCTCCAGAATATTCGTCGTTGGCTCCTGATATATTTGGAAATTGTTGACTTTATTTAAGGAATTTCCAATTTATTAAGAAAATTAAAAGTGAAATAGTATTAACTTTATTAATAGTACTCCATATTGTCGTATTGCAAACAAGATACTCTACTCCACTTTTCCTACTCCACTCCCTACAACATTAATTTATTTTAATATTTCTTTAATCTTAAAAAAAATAAAAAAATTATATTTATATTCCTAACATCTATTTTTATATATTTATAAAAAAATATTTTAAAAAATCATGTTTTAAAATTTTTAAAAATTAATAAGGCAATATTTTACAAAATATAATTATTAAAAATATTAAAACATCATTTTTCAAAATAAAATTTTGTAAATATATAAAAATAGATGTGAAGAATATAAATATATTTTTTTTAATTTTTTTTAAAATTAAATTAATGTTAAACTAATTTGGTGGAGTAGGGAGGGGAGTAGGGAAGGAGGTAGAAGATCCTTACTGGTCATATTGATGATTATATGAGTTTTCATTTTCAACACCCATATTAAGACAAAGTGAAATCTTTTTAAAAGTTTCATAAATTTAAATACAAAATTTTCAACATATACAATTTTCAATACTGAAAATAATCTCTCCGTGCAATAGTAATTACCGTTTTCTTGAAAATTATGTTAAAAAAAATACTTATTATTTTAATATTTTGGATTAAATTTTAGACCATCTCTCTAATAATGACTTAATAAATTGTTAGTAATATAGAAAGTGAAATAACATTAAGGAGTATAAAAGTGTATAAAATATTAGAAGGGCAAGTATTGTTAAACTAATGGAGTATTATAAAGCTGATAAAAATTATTAATTTTTTTAATTACAAGTATGAAATCATTTTTTTTTTTTTTTTTTTGGGTGAAAAAAAACCTGGGTAGAGCCCAGTGGAATTGAGAAGGAACAAAGAGTGAAAAAAGGCCCCTACTCAGGGCACAAGCGAGTACAGGTCACCCCTTGTGCGTCTTCTAGTAGGAGCCGCTCGGCCCCGGGCGGCGGTGAGTCCAACAAAATGAAATCATTTTTTTAAGTTCTACTTAGTATTTTATATAATTTTTCTCATCATAAAATATATTTTTTTTTCTCATCATAAAATATTGAAAATACATGCATTAGTCGAAAATGTAATATTAACAAAGTAAACGAATTTTTTTTCATTTGTTAGTAAATGATTCAAAATATCAAGTATCAACACCACTATTAAAATAATAGATTATATTAATAAAGAGTTAGAAAATAATAAAATGAAATGAAATACAACAAACAAATAAGAGTACAAAATAGTGAAGTAAATTTGAAAATATAAAATCTAAAACCCCGCAACAACTTTAATTACCTCGTTACGGTCATCAGGTGTTGACGGACGGGAGTGGTCCTCGTCGGCCTCGGGGTCATCGTAATCCTCGTGAACGGCGGGCAACAAGGCGTCGGAGAAAGAGCGGTTGTGGTGGGCCCAACCACCGCCACAGCAGATGATGGCGTTCAATCCGAGCCGTTGCGTGAGCGTGCCCCACCGGCCGAGCTGACCCTGCGACGATGAATCAGATCCAATTGGAGTCGCCGTGGAAGTGGCGACGGCGGAAGGATCGGAGCCGTCCATCTTCTCGGTGGTCAACAAATCAAGAAGCGTTCTTGATGCTTCATCGTGGGTCTGTAGATCAGCTGCGTCAGTGGTCGCCGGAGCCGTGACTGATACGCTGCTCATCTCTCGATGGATCTCCCTAATTAAACGACGAAAAACAGAAAGGCGGGATTTTTATATGGAATTGGGTTATTTGCGGAAACTGGCAGATGGAATTATTGGGGGGAATGGAGGAGAGTGTGAGGCAATTAAGACGTGCTCACACGGAGGGCTCGTGAGAGGAATTCAAAGGCCTAATCTAATTTGGGGGTTTTGGTTTGTGGAAATAAGAAATTAGAGCTTGGTTAATTTTGATGAGGATGAAAATGACACCAAATAGTATTCAATTGAAGCGGGGGAGAGAGAGAGAGATTTAGAAGTCAAATGAAGTTGCACAGAGGTGATGAATTCAGGTTTTTCCAAAGCAAGGAAGAGAACATTGGAAGAAGGAGAAAAAATTGTTAAATACAGTAAATAAAAAATCATTAATTAATGGATTGAAATGAGGACGATATTAGAAAGGTATTGGGGCTGAGAAATTAGCGCAATCGCAGGTGCTCGTAAGTTGAAAACCCCGGAAGTAGTAGCTTCGCTTTACAGTTCTCAATGTTGCCCCGGAGGCAGTAGCTTCCCATCCGCTACAGTTGTGATTGCCTGATTGGAGATCTTGTATACGGATACCGCCGCGGAGCCAAGGGGCCTGGAGAGGGTCACGTGCCCCCTCATATGACGATTTCTGAGGCGTATTTTCCTCGTTTATAACTTAGTTTTGATCTAGGAAGCACGGAAATGTTATTTTTCAACTTCTGGAGGTGTCCGACACGGGGAAGCGGGGAAGCGTCGGGGAAACGGTCAAGAACGGTAGGAAACGGTCAACGAAACGCCACGTCATCTGGACACATCGAGGACACGGATCGGCGATTTTTGGAAACGAACCGGAAACGCCACCTCATATTTTTTTAATTTTTTAATTAAAAAAAAGGGAAAATTGCTTGTCTATGCCCTAGCAGTCACACTCAGCACTTCAGCAGACGCGCGTTCACTTCCAGTCTTCTCTTTTGCCGATCAGCACTTCCAGTCTTCTGCTTCTCAGGTTCACTGTCCAGATCTCCGGCGACTCGGCGAGGGCCGGCGGGCGGGCGGCGCTTCCAGTCTTCCGCTTCTCAGGTTTGTTGTGTGCTTTGAGCCTTTGAGTACCTTGAATCCTAAAAAACCCTTTGATTCTTCTTCATCAATCTCAGTTGCCCTATTTTTTTTTATTTCAATTTCATTTCAGTTTTCAAATTGATATGGCTTCTAGTTCACATCCTAGTACTGGAAGTTGAAGTATTTCTTCTATGCCTCAACATAATGAAGAAGGACGTCCACTGTGGGCTTATGTTGAGAAAAATTGGAAAAGTGAAGAGGGGGTAATTGGTCCTGGACATGTAAGATATGTAATGCTGAAAAACAAGGGACATATACAAGGGTGAAGGCTCATCTCCTTAAACTTTCACACAAAGGAATTGCAGCTTGTAAGAAGGTGTCATCCAGACAAATTGCTGAAATGACACGGCTAGATGCAGAATATGATGCTAGAATGGCTGTAGCAGCGTCTAAACTAGTGTCTCTCCCTGCCGAACCTTCAGATGAGAGTCACTTTGCAATTCCATCACAAGAAGGTAGTGTTTCTGATCTTGGATCATCGAAAAAAAGGAAATCTAATAACCCTGTTTCTCAAGCTTTTGATATGCAAGCTAGAGACCGTCTGGATTGTGAAATCGTAAGGATGTTTTATACTGGTGGCTTGCCTTTTAATCTTGCAAGAAATCCTCATTTTTTGAGATCTTATTCTTTAGCTTTTGCTAGTGGTAAAGGTGCGGGTAGTTATGTGCCACCCGTGTACAATAAGCTAAGAACCACATTACTTGAAAAAGAAAAGAAGCATGTTGATTGTTTGTTAGAGCCTATTAAAAGCATGTGGCCAGCTAAAGGAGTAACTGTTGTAACTGATGGTTGGAGTGATCCACAGAGGAGGCCTTTGATAAATTTTATGACAGTTTGTGAAAGTGGTCCAATGTTTATTAAAGCTGTGAATTGTGCTGGTGAGGTAAAGGATAAAGAGTTCATTGCTAAGTTAATGAAAGAAGTAATCGATGAGGTCGGCCATCATAATGTGGTGCAAGTTATCACTGATAGCGCTGCAAATTGCAAGGGGGCTGGAGAAATTATTGAAGGTATTTACCCTCACATCTATTGGACTCCTTGTGTTGTTCACACACTTAATCTTGCTCTGAAAAATATTTGGGCTGCAAAGAATTTACCGAACAATCAAGTAACTTATGATGCATGTCACTGGATCACTTTAGTTCATGATGAAGTTCTCCAAATTAAGAATTTCATCATGAATCATGGTTTGAGATTGTCCATGTATGCTCGGTTCACTCCTCTGAAGCTATTGTCAGTTGCTGAAACTCGTTTTGCCTCAGTGATTATCATGCTTAAGAGGTTTAAACTTGTGAATATGCTTTGGTATCCATGGTTTGTTCTGATCAATGGACTACATATCGAGAGAATGATCAACAGAAGGCAAGATTTGTGAGAGAGAAGATACTGAGTGAAGCATGGTGGGATAAGGTGGATTATATTCTTACATTTACAGCTCCTTTGTATGATATGATTAGAGCATGTGATACCAACAAACCTTGCCTCCATTTGGTGTATGAGATGTGGGATTCCATGATTGAAAAGGCGAAGAAGATCATATATGAGCATGAGCAGCTTAGTGAGTTTGAACATTCGGAGTTCTTTGAGGTGGTGAATGGTATTCTACAAAGTCATTGGCTTAAGAGTAACACACCTCTCCATTGTGTAGCACACTCCTTGAACCCAAGGTAAATAGTCTACCTTTAAATTTTAATCAACCTAGTAATTATTCAATTCATTTTTCTTAATTCTTACATTTTGATTCTTTAACTTCTTGAAGATATTATAGTCAAGAATGGCTTTGTGGGGATGCAGCTAGACATCCCCCTCATAGGGATGAAGAGATTTCGGTTGAACGCCGAAAATGTTTTAAAAGGCTCTTTCCAGATGAAGATGTGTATGATAAGATCATAGATGAATTTGCTGATTTCTCTCTCGATGGAGGGGCTTTTAATGATCCAGATGCTATTAAAAAAAGTATTCAATGGATCCAAGAAAGTGGTGGGTAAACTTTGGAGCAGCAGCACCTAATCTTCAAGGATTAGCTCTCAAGTTACTTGGACAACCCACTTCTTCTTCATGTTGTGAAAGGAATTGGAGCACTTACTCTTTCATTCATTCTTTGAGGAGGAATAAACTCAATCCAAAGCGTGCAGAGGACCTCATGTTTGTTCACAATAACCTTCGTCTCTTATCAAGGAACTCGACACAATACCAAGAAGAAAAGACTAAAATGTGGGATGTTGGTGGTGATGAGTTTGGATCTTTTAAGGATACTGGGATTCTTGAATTCGCAAATCTCTCCCTTGATGAGCCAGAGATGGAGAGTGTGCTTGCTCAAGATCATGGAGAAATTTGATGTTATCATTCTTGGTTTTATATTGGCTTATTAACTATTGCTTTCCTCATCTTTATTTGGTTGAATTGTGGCATTGTTGAAGGGTTGAACAATTAATTTTCTGTTTCCGCAGCTTAACTCGTTTGCGTTTCCCGTGTCTGTGCAACCTAGGTTTTGATATATATAATATGAATAATCCCATATCTGACTAAGAAGTTATAAATGTTTAAAAATTAAAAGTATGATAATAACTTTAATTTTATTTCAATAGACTATAGTGTTTTTATATGTTACTTAAATTAACATTTACATACTATAATTCATCTTGAAAACTTCGAAATGAGATATTACAATAATCATTTCGACAATTAGATAATAAGTTACGCAAGTTTAATTTTTTTATGCTTGGTTTTATACATATTATATGTTAAGAGTGCAACAAGTTACATATATATTGACTAGCTAGGGTTGTTATTCGAGCCGAACAAGTTTAGTATTGCTTGATTACATTTAACTCGCGCATTTCTAAACAAGGCGAGCTCGAGTGGGCTTGTTTAGTAAATGAATGAGCTAACACTGAGTTTTTTTCGAGTATTATGAAACCTTACTAACGAAATTTTATAAATTTCATAGAATTCGAGCCTAACTTGACTTGATTCGATCTTTGAATCAAGCTTGAAAATGTGCTCATGCTCAACTCATTTAGTAATTGAAGTTGGAGTCAAACTTTTATTTAGCAGAACCTGAATCATGCTCGAGCTACTTGACTCATATAACAATTGACTTAATGTTTAGGATATTATTAACGAGAGGGTTTCTCGACCAAATAAATTTGTAGTCAAGACCCCGCTATAGGATAGTGGAGCCAGGTTCGTCCTCAAGAGAGAAGTCAGCGGTTCTAGGTTTAGTGTGTTTTGGGTTTCAGGGATAGCGGGAAAAGGGGATGAGGTTGCTTTCGACATTGGCTAAGAGTTGGTCGATGTCGAGGGATGGAGGGGGAATGGTGGTCGATGTTGGATATCTGTGCAAAAACTTTAAAATAAAGAAAGTAGAATAATAAAGGTGCAAACTCCCAAGGTTAGGGATCACCACAACAATAAACATATGTGTAGATTTATAACTCACATAAAGATGCATGCTTTATATTAAATAACTTTCGTTATTAACAAATATGAATATAGAAGCTTTAGCATAAACCCTAATTGTTACTACCTTTTCTTAATTAGGATTAGTTGGCTTTCGCAAATAAACCCTAATTACTATCCAAATTCATTATAAGATCACTTTCGCTTCAATATTACAAATAAGGAATTTCCTGAACTTTCGCAAAGGATTAAGCACATAGGTATATGATGATAAAGACATACAATTCATAAATTCATAAATCAAACACATATATCTATGTTGGGATCACCCCAACCCTAGAAGAAGGAAATTAGAAACAAGACATAATAAAAGAAACTAACTTTGTCATGAAATAAACTAAAACTTACAAAACCTTCCAAATGTTCCTCCTCTCTTGCCTCTCTTGCCTCCTCTCTCTCTCCTTGCGCCCGAAGACGGCTTTGCTTGAATGTATGAAAATTAGCCCCCTAGGGCCTTATTTATAGTGCTCCATCTAGCTAATCTAGGAAGGAACAATCTATCTCTATCTAAAACTATCTATCTAAAAGCTTAAGATAAAAATCCACTCGATCTCGACTTGGATTTCTTCTGGATAGTACTCGACATCGAACAAAGTACTCGACGTCGAGTAGGTCTTCTTCTCCTCGGATTGCACTCGAGCTCGGCTACATTCTGGACTCGGCATGGGTACTCGACTTTGAGTAGTTTACTCGATGTCGATTAGAATTGTGCTCTCAAGTGGTTTGGTGCCCGTTCTCAACTTCCGGGAGGCCACTCGACCAAAAAGGTACTCGACGTCGACCAGTTTGATCGACGTCGACTAGTTCTGTGCGCTTTCAGCATCCTGCTCCGTTCTTGAAACGCACTTTCCCGAGTCCTTGTTGGTCCGATTGACGCATATGAGTATGTGTTGCAAAGCTCTTTTCGAGGGCTACAACTCTCATGAAGACATCAGAACTTGATTCAGAATGATGAATGGCAAAAAGTGGGCTTTTCCCCAGCTGCACCATCCTTAGCTTCTTCATAACTTTCCTTTAAGCTCCAAAGTGCGTCCGATTTATGTGAAATAAAAAAAAAACTTTTGTAGACTTCCATATATTGCAAATAAACATAAACTACAAAAATTCTGTACTATTCTAACCCAAATGTATGAAATGTATACAGAAATCGATATAAAAGTAGATGTAAAATATGGCGAAATAGACTCAAAACAATTACGTTTCCTATCTTTATTTAGTTCATTTTTTTCCAGATATTTCATTTTTTAAAATAGGAAAAATAATAGCTTTTTATCATAAACCGATGATATTTTATATTAAATTAACATCATTTATTGTCGTATTATATAAAATTCTTTATGTTGATTTAATCCAAAATAATATTCTAAATGTATCATCATGCCCCCTTCCCAAAGTTTATAGCTTCGCCACTGGATACACATAACGCTAATAGAACAACATACCAGCATGTTAAAATTTTATTCTAAAATTAATTGGCAAAAGAAGAAGTTCCACAAGATCTCAATTCGACATGGCCTGCAACTGCAACTGCTATTTTTTCTTTTCTAGTTGACACTTGGAGATCGATCGGGTCTAACATCTCATTCTCTTTTTAGCTAACACATGATTGAGAGTCGGGTCGTTTGGCTTACCACTCTGAGACTATGTTGCAGTTCGTTGGCACTCGTTATCGGGGTTACATACAACAAACATACAATACCTTCAAATAGGAAAATCAATTAGGATTGTTTTTGTGATGCATAAAGTCCGTACTTTTGGTTTTTTTATTTATGCTACGCAATCAAGAAGAAAGATGAGAGTGAGAGAGTTGCCAAGGCCTACCATTAAAGAGCAGTTACTGCATTCTAGACCTGTGTGTTTGAGCTACATGTTTTTTTGGACTTCAGGATTGTGTATTGTCAGCCACTGACTTTCGATGGCTTCCTCTGAGGGCCTGCAACTGACATCGACCAAACATCACATCCTTCTCCTGCGATTGTCAACCACCCAATGTCGCCTCATTTATCCTCTGATTGTCGATTGTTTGCCACTGACTTTCGATGGTCCACTCCGATGTCGGCGTGGATGCGCCATTGGGAGAGCGAGGGATGAACGACAAGAATGAACTGAATTTTTTGATGTCGCCTCCTTTCTCCTCCTATTGTCGATTGTACGCCACTAACTTTCGATGGTCTACTCTCATTTGCCAATTGTTAGCTGATAGCATGCATTTAGGTAGGCATAATAGGCTGCATTTAGCTTAGTTAAGATGCATTTCATGGATGGATTAAGCATGATTTGCATATTAGTTCTCTATGTTGTCGGAGTCGGAATCTACACGCTTTTATTGATTATTTCAGGTAATGGTAGATCCGAGGAGAAGACATGAGTTGATAACGCATTTGATGAGAATGTCTAGTTGATCGAAGAAGCTTACATGAAGATCTCAAGAGGTCCTGAGAAGAAGAAGCGAACCTAAACGAAGAAAAAGTCCGCAGAAGTTGTCGCCAGACATGCTGAACTTGTTTTGCACTTTCTGAAGGCCTCGGTTGTCCGATCGACTATTATGACCATGCGTTGGAAAGCTCTTTCAGAGAGCTACAACTTTCATGTTGACGTTGAGAGCTAGTTCGAGACGGAATTTTCGGGAAAAACCAATGCAGCGGCCGCCACATGGTTTGCTGCGCCCGCCGCCAGGGGCGGTATTCATGCTGCGCCCGCCGCTTATTTGCTGCGCCCGCCGTAGCTGCCGTCAGCGCGCAGCATTTTTGGAAAAAACCCTAGATGTTCTAATTTGTTTTGAGGGCCGACTTGGATGTCTTTTAGGCCGACTTTTATGTTATTTTTCATGACCTCCATTCTATTCTTTCAACCATCAGACAATTAGAGAGAGAGCGATGTTCGCCATGGGCGACTAAACTCTCTTCGTTCTACTTGCAATTTGAAGCTTTATTTGGATTGATTGTGAGTTTCTAAATCTTGTTCCTTATTTCCTATATTGAATGCTTCAACTTCTTTGTGCTTGATTGCTTATTGTTTTGTTCTATCTTGTCTGGCCAACTAGTTAGATCAATTCAATTGCTAGGGTTTTGTAGATTCCTTGTTGCGAACCTTAACCCAAGTAGCAAACTTGTTCCTTTAGGGCTGGTTGAACTATTTGAATGAGTAGGAAGTTGAATGTGTTGTTAAATCCCTCTTTAGGGACTGCAAATACCTTGGCTAATCTCTGAACTTAAAGCTATCAATTGGGTTAAATCCTTCTTTAGGGACTGTTCGATTGATAAGGGTTGCTAGGACTGGTTGGACTAGTAACTATATTAGGTCGGGACAAGGGCATTCATAGGAAGACTAAAAGGACAAGAGGAAGTTACAATATCAATTCAACCAAATAAAGTGGATAGTTGTAGGTAGAGCGATCTTCTCTAAATTGTTTTGCATCAATTTTGTTTATAGTTTATTTTGTTTTCTTTCTTATCTCAATCAACCAAAACCCCCCCTTTCTACTAATTGGTAAATACACATTGCTGAGAAATACTTGATTCTCTGTGGGATCGACCTCTTACTTGCTTGCTATACTAGTTTGTAGGTTTGAGTTTTATTTTGATACGGTTTATGCGACTAAAAACCGCCCATCAAATTGGCGCCGTTGCCGGGGAATCAAGTTTATTTCTTTGTTTTGTGTATTTATTAATTTTTGTTTATATATCTAACTTTGTTGTGAACCTATCTTACGGTTCACAACACCCTTGCTACTAACTTTTTCAAGATGTTGAGATTAGTGCAGTTTGAAGGTGAGAACTTTCACCAATACTTCAGGAGATTGCATGAGTATGTTGACGACCTTGGTTCATGGGGTTATCATTTCAGCATCCGGGATATGATTATTTGCATAATTGATGGGATGACTGTTGAGACACGAGCGCTTGCTGAGCACCCGAGTAACGGAGGCCTGAAGCGGTTAGGAGGATTGTCGGGGTTGTGGGATTTTTTCTGTTATATGGATTACCATGTTGCACAAGAAGAATTGCTCACCATGTCTCCTCCGCCAATGGAGAACTCTGTCACATACCTGGAGGATCCATTCCATAGCCTTACACAGAGGTTGCAAGAGCAAGCTGAGACTCCTGAGAGTAGTAAGAACTTGGAGAATCAGTTGAACAAACTCATTCAAATTTTAAGTGCAAAACGTGAGAAGGAAAGGGGCTTAGAAGAAGGAGTTGAAGTCATAACGGAGGGTGAAAATTTTGAGGAGCGGCAACCGTCGCAGGAGGGCGGCGATCACCGTACTGCTACTAATGAGCCCCCATCGACTTCCCTTGGTTTTGAGAAACCCACCCCACCACGTCTTTAAAGGATGAAAGAATGGAAGATCCTATCGAAATCATTACACTTAGTTCATTCCCTCCTATGTGGTTTCAACATGACAATGACATACCGAATGAGGAGGAATTGGTTGCAGACAACGATAGTTTCTTAGATGATGGAGGAGATGGTCTAGTGCTTCCTGGCTTGGAATCTCATGAGTCGACGCATGAGGTTAGATGTGATGTGTCTCCTACTCCATCTGCACCATCCATTCTGAGCTTGCCCATTGATGAACCAAGTCTAGAGCCATCAACTGAGGCTCAAGAGATAATAAAGGTAAACTTTTGCAATCTTAAAGGTAATGGTGATTATGTTGATCCTTTTGATTGCTATTTTGAAAAGCCACCAACGGAACTGTGTTGGTGGTATCATATTCCTTCTGCAGAGAGTCATGCTAGACTCTTTGATAGATTGAAAGGGTTCGTGAGTTCCACATTTTATGCTTTCAATTTATTGTGCTATGATGTGCCTTGTAAGATGTGTGCACAGGAATATGATAGGCTACTGAGGGCCTTGACGATGTCTGAGAGATAAGGTCTTGAGATTGAGAATAAGTCAAGCCAATGACATTAAAGAAATGCGCTTCTCGGGAGGCAACCCGAGGTAAGTTTTTCTTTCTTTTTTTTTTCTTTTCCTTCACCCTGATTATATTTGATTTACTTTTCTTGTCTTTATTGTTTCATTGAGGACAATGAAAACTTTAAGTGTGGGGGGGGGGGGGGGGGAGGAATTCTGTATATATAGATGCATATAGGAAATCATATTTAAATTTTTGCATCATGTTTAAGTTTCTGTAATTTCTGTTTAGTTTAGTTAATTTTTAAATTCTAATATTCGTATTTAAAAAAAAAACAATTCGAAAAAACCAAAAATAGAGCATGCATTGCATACATATGTGTTATTCAAATACCCATCTGGCTTAGTTTGTCCTCTATTTTAAATTTCAAGCATGATTCATAAAAATCCCATGGAGTTCTGGATGTTTTGATTATTATTCCTATTTGATTTTTGTGGAACATGAGCTAGCAAATATAATTGAGCATGTATGATGGAGCTAAAAGTATGATTGAAGTCCTAAAAACATGACCCTGTGAGAATGTTTGGCCTTATTTGAATTCTTTTGCTCAATTGTGTGAATTACTCGCCTAGTGTTGCTACCTCTTGGTATTGACTGCATTATCTATTTTTGAAGACCGATGCACATGTTTGTTGCTTGCGGAGTTTATGTTTATATTTTGAGTCTTTTTATTTTATGCATATTTAGTGAATAAGGTGGCAATGGTTGATGCACTGAGTAACCGGGTCTACGCATGACACCCATGGGTATGATTCGCGCAAAAAGGTGTTGAAAACTATCCACTAGGAAAGAAAGCTTGATCATTGAGTAACCAGGTTCATTCATGACACCCATGTTTGCAACTTGCGTCAAAAGATGTTCAAGTGGACTTCATTTTAGCAAGTTGAGGTGTTGATAGACCGGGGCCATTCATGACACCCATGTTTGCGCTTCGCGTAAGGAAAGCACCAAGACAAGAAGAAAAAAAAAATGAGAAAAGAAAACAAAAGAAAAAAAGTGTTGCATTTTATTTTCTTTATTGTGTCCCGCAAGTACTGACATTTCGGTAGAGAATTGGTGATATGGTGGTCAATGTCTATGAGCTTAGTGCATGATTGGTTTGAGTTGAGAGTTGTACCTTAAAGCCTAAACACATGAGTGAAACACATATTTCGGGTGAGGTTGGATGATGTTTACTTCTAAGCTTTGATCACTGGAATACATGCTAAGACGTTTGTTTGCTTGGTTTATGTTTTCACCTGCTATGATGTTGCTTTTTGATGAGGTTGAAACTTGAAGGGATTTCCTGTGGGATGCGTTGATTCATGTTCATTCTATCATTGCTTGAGGACAAGCAAAGGTTAAGTGTAGGGGAGTTTGATGGCATGCATTTCGGTAGGCATAATAGGTTGCATTTAGCTTAGTTAAGATACATTTCATGGATGGATTAAGCATGATTTGCATATTAGTTCTCTATGTTGTCGGAGTCGGAATCTACACGCTTTTATTGATTATTTCAGGTAATGGTAGATCCGAGGAGAAGACATGAGTTGATAACGCATTTGATGAGAATGTCTAGTTGATCGAAGAAGCTTACATGAAGATCGCAAGAGGTCCTGAGAAGAAGAAGCGAACCTAAACGAAGAACAAGTCTGCAGAAGTTGTCGCCAGACATGCTGAACTTGTTTTGCACTTTCTGAAGGCCTCGGTTGTCCGATCGACTATTATGACCATGCGTTGGAAAGCTCTTTCAGAAAGCTACAACTTTCATGTTGACGTCGAGAGCTAATTCGAGACGGAATTGTCGGGAAAAACCAATGCAGCGGCCGCCGCATGGTTTGCTGCGCCCGCCGCCAGGGGCGGTATTCATGCTGTGCCCGCCGCTTATTTGCTGCGCCCGCCGCAGCTGCCGTCAGCGCGCAGCGTTTTTGGAAAAAACCCTAGATGTTCTAATTTGTTTTGAGGGCCGACTTGGATGTATTTTAGGCCGACTTTTATGTTATTTTTCATGACCTCCATTCTATTCTTTCAACCATCAGACAATTAGAGAGAGAGCGATGTTCGCCATGGGCGACTAAACTCTCTTCGTTCTACTTGCAATTTGAAGCTTTATTTGGATTGATTGTGAGTTTCTAAATCTTGTTCCTTATTTTCTATATTGAATGCTTCAACTTCTTTGTGCTTGATTACTTATTGTTTTGTTCTATCTTGTCTGGCCAACTAGTTAGATCAATTCAATTGCTAGGGTTTTGTAGATTCCTTGTTGCGAACCTTAACCCAAGTAGCAAACTTGTTCCTTTAGGGCTGGACTATTTGAATGAGTAGGAAGTTGAATGTGTTGTTAAATCCCTCTTTAGGGACTGCAAATACCTTGGCTAATCTCTGAACTTAAAGCTATCAATTGGGTTAAATCCTTCTTTAGGGACTGTTCGATTGATAAGGGTTGCTAGGACTGGTTGGACTAGTAACTATATTAGGTCGGGACAAGGGCATTCATAGGAAGACTAAAAGGACAAGAGGAAGTTACAATACCAATTCAACCAAATAAAGTGGATAGTTGTAGGTAGAGCGATCTTCTCTAAATTGTTTTGCATCAATTTTGTTTATAGTTTATTTTGTTTTCTTTCTTATCTCAATCAACCAAACCCCCCCCCCCCCTTTCTACTAATTGGTAAATACACATTGCTGAGAAATACTTGATTCTCTGTGGGATCGACCTCTTACTTGCTTGCTATACTAGTTTGTAGGTTTGAGTTTTATTTTGATACGGTTTATGCGACTAAAAACCGCTCATCGTTAGCCTTGGAGTTCCAATGTTCCATGACAACAAAAGCCTCCTGGCATAAGAAATCCATACAAATTTATTGTGTTTCAAAACATATTTCATACCACTGACTGAAGAGCATACCTGTGAGTAAGCTCATACTAGCCAAAGATTCTGTGTCTACTGGACAAAGGTTCAATGTCAGCCCACTTTCCTTGAAACGTTTCTCTAAGTACCTGCACCCTCAATTTTTTATCAGCTTGTTAAGATCCAGGTGGGAGAGATAGAGAGGGGTTGGTCGGAGCTTGGTATCGCCGACACCATAGTTAAAGCTTGCACAAACATAAAACTGCATCTCAGGCGGCGTTGATGATTTCAGCCCTTCTAGATCTAAGTCTTCACAAATCTATATCTCCACATCCATGTTAGAAGCACAGACAACCTCCATTAATGAGGGAATTGATGAGGGAAGCATGCGATGGATCTCAATTGAAAATGGCGATGGTGAATCGGCATCGAGTGACAATCGATGTTTGATGTTGATTGAGGACGACAACAACGATGAAAGGTCTGATTCGAGGGGGATTTGAATCTTCAGCTGCATCTACAAAGAAGACGACCACCGACGGTTTAAAAAGCCTCAAAGTCAACAGAGATCTGATCGAGATCGGTGAAGAGTAGTCTTCTTCCTCTAATGAAGGCGGAGAATGGAGGTCTTCGATCAAAGATGAGATTGAGCAAGATCTAGAGGAGCATCTCAAACATGGAGGAGCATATAAGGTTTAAAACGGAGGAGCGACTGAGATCTAAAATAGAGGAGCTACTGAGATGGAGAGATAGAGAGCTATGGTTTGTGTAACTTGGACTACCCGTGGATATTTGTTTAATTTAAATTATCCAGTATAAAATCAATTAGTTGGGTTAGGAAATTGGTTCTTCCTATCAAATATCATTTTTTTTATCAGGAAAGAATTCGCGTGAGCAATCTCTACCCGGCAGCATCCTTACGGATGAGGTCTGAAAGACCAGAATTGTTGTAGATATTGACTCCCCTGGCAGAGTGGCAAAGGTGTGCAACCTTGCCAGTCACTCTATTTCCAATCCGAGGAACATGAAAGAAGGAAACTTCTTTCATAGTCGATAGTAAAGTTTTAACATCTGACAGAATGAGCTCAATTTCCCAATGGTATTTAACGCGCTTGTTTAAATGATTTATGATTATGCTCGAGTCACATTCGATATGGAGTTTTTCGATTTGGATTCAAATAGCGTGTTGGAATCCTAATTTTAAGGCTAGCGCTTTTGCTTTGGTGACGCATTGTTTTCCTAGTTTTTGGTAACATATGGTTATTGGTCGACCTTCCCAGTCATGAATAATAGCCCCGACTGAGCTGTCCAAATTTGTCAAGGTAGACCCATCAAAATTTAATTTTAGAGTTTCTATTGGGGGGTTTTCGCCATTGTGTTTTCCTGTTTATGCGTTTTTGAATATGTGTTGGTTTTGAGTGTACCAAATTGTCCACCAAACAAAGGCAGGCTCCATCTTGGCCGTGGGAGTACAATTATTCCCGAGAAAGGCTGAAATAGGTTTAATGTCCCGAGATTGGCTTGTCATGTTGGAAATGCATGAGTCAATTAGAGAAGGAAACTTTTGAAGCGAGCGTACATAAGGACATTCAACCAAAAGATGAGTCTCATCATCAACTGGCCCATCACAGAGGCAACAGGTGGAAGGTATAGACACCCCGCGGGAGGCTAACCTAGAGGGAGTGGGGAGGCCGTCCTGACAGATTTTCCATAAAAAAAAATATCTTAGACAGAACATTAATATTCCAAATCCATGCATTGGAGTCAACATTAGAGGATAACCGTGATGTGATTAGCTTGTATGCACTTGAAGTCGTAAACCAACCAGTCCTATTAGGCTATCAATATAACCGATCCTTGAAAAAGGATATTGGCAGTTGAATGTCCATTATTTCTGTGACTATGTTGGAGGGAAGTGATGTACGCCTAATTTTCCATGTTTGGCATTAACTTTCATATCGATTTCTGTACACATTTTATATTTCTAGGTTAGAATAATGCAGGAACTGTGTAGTTTATGCTTATTTGTCAATTACGGAGATCTACACTAGTTCTTGTTTAATAATATTGCAGAAATCGACATATTTTCGGAACAATTCAGAGAGATGGAATTCATGTTTGAAACCTACTAGACGTCTACTGTAGGTCACTCGATGTCTACCAAGTGACTCGACATCGAGTGGAAGTTGGAACCAACACATCGACCAAAAGCAATGAGGAACACAACCCTCAACAACAGAAGTCGACGTCGAGCGAAGACCTCGACACACACATGTCGAGTGGAGCCAGAGGAGACAAGGTCGAGTGAAGCTGAGCCGAGATACCACACATGTACTCGATGGTGGGATGAAATGTCGTGTGTTTTACCTCGCCAAAGATAATGATTCCCAAACTAACAACTAACTAGTAAACTAGTATAGTGGATAAGTAAGGGGTCGAACCCACAGAGAGAATACCATTTCTTGTCTACTCAAATTGCTATCAAAGTAATGAAATTGAAGGAAATTGAGATGGTTGAAACAAATAAATTAAGTAAGAGTAGGAATGGTGATTGATTAATAACAATAGGGATGCAGTAGTTTCACCTATAAATTCTCAACAATGGTTGCTTTATTGATCCTTGGCTCTCTTTCTAGTTATTCTAATTATTTGGATTAATCCGACATTGGTTTATATGGATTGACACTCTTCGCATAGATGAAAATCCCTTACATTTATATGCAAAACCCTAACCCTACAGGATTTAAACTACAAATAACACAAATTCCCAAAAGTTCTAGGCAAAATAGTCCCCCAAACTGTCATTACCCTACACAATCAAGATCATCCTCGCGGAATCACTTACTTGTGGTTGCTACAAAAGGCACAATTAATCTCGCGAAACAATTGAAACCCTAGCACGATATAGTTCTATCAAGGTAGGTAATCAAAAATAGAATCAACAACATAAAATCAACGCAAAGGTAATGAATCAATCATTGGAATAAACTAGATTTCAAGTCTCACAAGTTAACCAACCATGTCTCTGAATTGTAGGCGAAACGAAAGCAGTTTAGTGAATCATACCAAAGTAGAAAACCTCCTTTCTTCTCTCCATAGTTGTCTAATGAATGAATAATGAAAAGAATAGTCTATAAAAGCTCAAAACCGGCCCTTGAAAACCCTAGGAAAAGATAGATAAAATTTCCCATAAAAATAAACTCGGGCCGCGTATCGCAAAATCCGGATATGAGAGGACGGCGTGCGTTGTGGAAAGGACGGCGGCCGCCATCGGTACAACTTGGCAACATCGACAAACTGAACTTGTAACACAATTTTTCAGAGTCATCGTTTGTTCGATTGACGCCTATGAATATGGGTTGGAAAGCTCTTTAAAAGCACTACGATTCTCATGAAAACCTTAAAAGCCAAATTCAACTTCTCAGAACCTCAAAGATGGGATTTCTCAACGTTCTCCATTTCTGCTCTTGTTTCTTAGCTCTTCTTCGTCCATTTTGTTCCAATTTTTCTCCACCTTTCGAGTTCGAATCATAAGACCTACAAATAAACACTAAAAATCGTAGATTCCGAACTTCGAATACCAAATGATCAAGAATATGAATAAGCTTATTAAACACGCAATATGACTACTTAATGCACCTAAGACCTACCTATAATGCATATCTTAAAAATGCATTATCAAACTCCTCTACACTTAAGCTCTTGCTTGTCTTCAAGCAAAATAATAGAAAGCAATCTATACCTATGAGTTTATCATTCATGCAATAGCCTTAATCAAAAGCAACATCAATTGAAATGAACATATGATCAAGCGAATAAACATCATAGCATGTATTTAGCGATCAAAACATAGAAGTAGAAATCATCCAACCTCACAAGGAATATGTGTTTCACTCATGCTCTCATGTGTTTAGGCAATTAAGTTCAATTCTCAACTCAATCCAAAATGCACTAAGCTCATAGACATTGACAACAATATAATCATATCTCCATCGAAATGCCATTACTTGCGAAAAGCAATAAAAATAGACAATTTGGCTATAGAATTTCACCCTTTTTTTTTCGTTTTTTTTTTCTTGTTTTGCTTTCTTTCGGCCTTGGTGTATTCCTTATGCGAGTCGCAAACATGGGTGTCATGAATGACCCCGGTCTATCAACAACTCAACTTACTTGAATAAAGTCCACTTGAACATCTTTTGACACGAGTTGCAAACATGGGTTTCATGAATGAACCCAGTTACTCAATGATCAAGCTTCCTTCCTTAATGGATAGCTTTTTACACCGTTTTGCACGAATCATACCCATGGGTGTCATGCGTAGATATGGTTAATAAGTGTCTCAACCATTGCCACTTTATTTTACTCAAAACTCATAAGCAACTAAAGCCAAATATAAACATAAAAGCATAAATTCCGCAAGCAACAAACATGTGAGTCGGCTTTGACAATAGCTAATGAAGTCAATATCAAGAGGTAGCAACATATGGAGAGTAAATCACACATCAAAGAAAAAGGAATTATAAATGATTCCAACAAGGCTAAAAACAATCTCACAAGGGTAATGTTTTGTAGGATTTCAATCATACTCAAGCTTAATCATACATGCTCAATTACATCACCAATCATGCTCCATGAGAAAATTTTTTTAAGGCGATAAGGCTAAGCACTTCAAACTTATCGTAGGATTTACAAGTTCATACCAAAAGAAATTGCAGAGTTTCGCTAACTAAGGTGGGTATTTGGATAACAACATATATGCAATGCATGATTTTTTTTGGATTTTTGACATTTTTCATAATTTTTTTCTTTTTCTAATTCAATAAAATAGAGTAAAAATAAACATGAGACTAAATTTAAACATGACCTAACACACTATCCCCTCGCCCACACTTAAATCTTTCATTGTCCTCACTGAAAATCAAATAAAGATAGCAAAATTTAAAATAAAATCACAAGTGAAGGAAAAGGAAACTTACTTGGCCGTGGCGGTGGTGGCGACAATCGTCAAACAAAACAAGTTTCGAAGCACTGAGGCTAGCGGTGGGTGCCGTGGGTTAGGCGGCGAGCGCCGCTTGTGCAGAACCGTGAATCTGAGTTACTTTTGCATTGGTTAGCGCAAGACTCCTACAAAACACTTATTGATATGGAACTCTATCCTTTTATTTAATTTGAAAGACTAAAGACCTAACTAAAATTTGAAAAACATGAAAACTAAAGAACTTACCTTGGGTTGCCTCCCAAGAAGCGTCTTTGTTTTATGTCTTTGGCTCGACGTGATGCATTTCTTGATCAAGTTATTCCATCAAGGTCCTCCACACTTGTCTTTTTCATGACAAGAGGGGGAACCTTAAGAATTTCTCCAATATATCCATCAATTGTACCAATCAATTCCTTTTTTAAACGAATTTCTCTTGGAGGTTGCCATGAAATTGAAAAAAACTCAACATTGTTAGGAATCGATTTCTCATAGGGGAAAATAATAGAATCATTTGAATTAGACACATTCTCATGTGACTTAAACAAATTCTCAATTTTTCTTTCAATATCATCTTTTCCTAAATCAACTTTCTCTTTGTTAGATGACTCAATCTGCAATGGTTCATTCTCAATAGAAGCATCTAATAAACTATTTGATTCATTCATGTGATCACTTTTATTAGAGTCAAGAACATCTAAAGAATCATTAGTAGAAGAAATAATATGCTCAAATATAGAAAACTCAATCTTTCTACCATCAAATTCCATAGTTAGTGAACCTTCAAAACAATCAATCTTAGTCTTAGCCGTTCGCAAGAATGACCTTCCCAAGATAATTGGGGTTTTAGGCGTACCTTGTTCCATATACAATATAAAGAAATCAGATGGAAATATCAAATCATTCACCTTAACCAAAACATCCTGAACAACTCCTCTAGGCTTAATATTAGAACGATCAACGAGTTGTATAGTAACACTAGTTTCAGATAATGCATTAAGATCCAAAAACATGTACAAGTTATAAGACATCACATTATTTGAAGCACCGAGGTCTAACATAGCTTTGGTGAAGCTAACATTACCTATTGCACATGGGATAGTAAACATACCTGGATCTCCGCACTTTTCAGGCAATCTTTTCTGTAGTAAAGTAAAAACGTTTTCACTTAAACTTACCTTTTCTTTCCTTCCCATCCTTTGCTTGCGTTTCATAGTGCATAGCTCTTTCAAAAACTTCGCATAGAGAGGCACCATTTTAATTAAATTCAAGAATGGAAAATCTACCTCACAATGCGAAAAGGTATCATAAAGGATTTGTTCATCTTCCCACTTACGATCAGGTCTTAAAGCATGAGGAAAGGGTGGTGCAGGTCTTCGAACCTCAAAAGACCACTCCTTGGATGATTTCCTTGGGGATTCAACCACGTCAAAAATCGGTTCCGTCACTAGAGGGGGCGGCGGGCGCCGTTATCACAGTGAGCCTCCGTCTCGGTTTTCTCTTCTTCTCCCACATCAATCACCTTCTTAGGCATCTCTTCAATATTCCCAGTGGGCACGTTCACTTGTTTACCTCCTCTAAGGATCATGGTGCTCTCATTCTCCTTCGGATTCACTACCACTTGTGATGGCAACTTCCCCAAATCTTTTGCTTTCAATTCTCCAATCTCCTTAGCCATTTGACCCAACATCTTCTCTTGAATGCTCATCACTTCCAACAACAATCTCAATGTTTCATCTCTAGGTGAATTTTCTTGAGAGGACTCTTGAGGTAATTCATAGATAGAGCTCCTTATAGAATTGACCTCTTCGACTCCATCCTTTTTATCTATGAGTGGTTGTTGTAATTGAGATATCTGAGTAGCCATGTTCCTTACAATCTCTGTCAACTTAACAACTTCTTCCTTGCAACCCCTTTCAGAGTTATCCAGACTGTGAATTTCCTCGATTCCTTAAGACTTTCTGTATTACTGAGAAGCGTTAGCTAACCCATCAAAGATTTGCATAGCCTCTTCAAGTGTCTTGTCTAGAATACCCCCTCCACTAGTAGCGTTGATGAGGGTGCACTCATGATCAAGTAGCCCTTCATAAAGATAGAGAATCAAATCCTCATCTAGTATACCATGTTGAGGAAAACATGTCTTGAGTTTCCTAAATCTCACAATGTAGTCATACAAACTCTCCTTAGGGGATTGCACTACGCTTGACAATTGCTTCTTCAGTTTACTCAAATGCGTAGCAGGGAAGTATTTTTGCAGAAAAGCCTTCTTCATGCCTAACCATGTAGTCATGTTTCTTGCTGGCAAGTAGTGAAGCCAATCGCTTGTTATGTCTTTCAAGGTGAATGGAAACAGTCTCAGCATAAGTTGATCATCAGTAAATCCTTGAGGTCTGATTCTGTCACAGACACTAATAAACTCCATAAGATGCTTATTTGGTTCATCTTCAGACAATCCACGGAAGATTGGAAAAATTGAAGACCAATCAGATTTGTATCGAAATGTGGAGCCCTCAGAAAGTTCAGGAAGTTTGATTGCAAGACTCTGCGAATTCAAATAAGGTTCCTTTAAGTCTCTCAATGTCCTCTTGAGAGGGGGATTAATTGTTTCAGACATTGCTGCCTATCATGAACTTCAACAAATATTGATTAGTAACCAAAGTGCAATCCACCGAAGTGAATCATACTATAGATAACAATAAAAGTAAACAAACAAAATAAAGTATTCTCACCGGCAACGACGTCAAAATTTGATGGGATGAAATGTCGTGTGTTTCACCTCACCAAAGATAATGATTCTCAAACTAACAACTAACTAGTAAACAAGTATATTGGATAAGTAAGGGGTCAAACCCACAGAGAGAATACCTTTTCTTGTCTACTCAAATTGCTATCAAAGTAATGAAATTGAAGGAAATTGAGATGATTGAAACAAATAAATAAAGTAAGAGTAGGAATGGTGATTGATTGATAACAATAGAGATGAAGTAGTTTCACCTACAAATGCTCAACAATGGTTGGTTTATTTGATCCTCGCCTCTCCTTTTTAGCTATTCTAATTATTTGGATTAATCTAACTTTGTCTTATATGGATTGATACTCTTCGCAGATATGACAATCCCTTATATCTATATGCAAAACCCTAACCCTGTAGGATTTAACATACAAACATCACAAATTCCCAAAGTTCTAGGCAGAATGGTCGCCCAAACTATCATTACCCTACACAATCAAGATCATCCTCGCGGAATCACTTGCTTGTGGTTGGTACAAAAGGCACAATTAATCTCGCGAAACAATTGATACCCTAGGACGATGCAATTCTATCAAGGTGGCTAATCAAAATAGAATCAACAACACAAAATCAACGCAAAGGTAATGAATCAATCATTGGAATAAACTAGAATTCAAGTATCACAAGTAAACCAACCACGTCTCTGAATTGTAGGCGAAACTAAAGCGGTTTAGTGAATCATAACATAGTAGAAAACATCCATTCTTCTCTCCATAGTTGTCTAATGAATGAATAATGAAAAGAATAGTCTATAAAGGCTCAAAATCGTCCCTTGAAAACCCTAGGAAAGATATATAAAAGTTCCCATAAAAATAAAATTGGGCCGCGTATCGCAAAATCCGGATCTGAGAGGACGGTGGGCGCCGTGGAAAGGATGGCGGCTGCCATCCGTACAACTTGACAACATCGACAAATGAACTTGTAACACACTTTCCGGAGTCATCATTCGTCCGATTGATGCATATGAATATGCGTTGGAAAGTTCTTGTCAAGAACTCTGATTCTCATGAAGACCTTAAAAGCCAAATCCAACTTCTTAGAACCCCAAAGATGGGATTTCTCAACTTTCTCCATTTCCGCTCTTGTTTCTTAGCTCTTCTTCGTCCATTTTGCTCCAAGTTTTCTCCACCTTTCGAGTCCGAATCATAAGGCCTACAAATAAACACTAAAAATCGTAGATTCTGAACTTCGAATACCAAATGATCAAGAATGTGAATAAGCTTATTAAACATGCAATATGACCACTTAATGCACCTAAGACCTACCTATAATGCCTATCTAAAATATGCATTATCACTCGATATCGAGTAACTTACTCGATGTGGAGTAGACCACAAAGTCGAATCCAAGTCGAAGTCAAATATGAATCCCAGCGAGAGCTTTCTTCCACACCAAGGCACGAGATTCTATCATTGTGGAAGATATTTTATCCACATTAGTCATTCCCACATTTACGTTAGGGGAACTTAATTGTTTTATTTTACTTCATTATTAAAAATTAATCATTAGGTTATAGATAGATAGAAATAGATATAGGTCAAATTTTCCCTTTCTTAGATTAACTAGAAAGAGAACTATAAATAAAGCCCCAGGGGCTGAGATTTAGATTCATTCCATTCCACAGGCAATTGTGCACCCATAGAGTAGAGATAGAGAGAGAGTTGGGCGATTGTAGTTATAGGAGCGAGAGCAAATTTGGCTTCGAACGGTTGTAAGCTTTTGTTTATTTTAATGCAATTAGTTATTTCTTTTATATTATTGATGTTTGTTACCATGATGAGAAACGAGTAGTCACCCTACTTCTAGGGTCGTGGTGAGCCCGACGGTAGCCATGTAGAGTTATGCATCAAAGGCATCAAAGGTATGAAGCGAAAGTGATCTTAATATGAATTTGGATTAATCATTAAAAAGGGTTAGTAACAATCAGGGTTTATGTGAGAGCCTCTATATTCTTAATTGTTAACGACGAAAGTTATTTGATGAAAAGACATAATCTTTTATAACTTGGCATAATTCTTACATGATTATCGTTATGACATTGAAACCCTGATCTTGGAAGTCTTTAGTTTATTGATTTACAAAACCCCAAATCTGTGTTATTTCTGTTCATCATCTTTGCATCCATCCTATATTCTTCGGACATCCTTTCCGACATCTTTTATTTTATTGCAAGTTACGGTTAATTTTTCTGCACGGACACACTCGACATCGACTACTTTAGTCGACATCGAGTACGCTAAGTCGACATCGAGTGCCTTTACTCGACCTCGAGTTCGTTTTCGTCTTTTGCTGTGTAGCTTTGCAGGTGAGATCGACTGACCAGTCGACGTTGAGTGATCTTCTGAATTCGACAGTAGGGCAGATTTTGGAACTATTTAGGTGAGCGCTGACACGCTTCATCGTGGATACGATCCTGAAACCCTACCACTACAGCGGAAGGGATTCTTGTATTTTATTTGATTGGATAGGGAGTTGGTTTAGTTCGTTTATATTATATATTTATTTACTTACCTAGTTTCCCTCCACATCAGGAAGCACATTGTTGAGTTTCTCCGTCCACCATCTCCCTCCTAAACTATAGTCACTAACCGTCTCCTCGACATTGCCACTCGCAAATATCATTTTTTTTAATCAAAAGGAGGAAGCAACACATTAGCATAATTGAGATCAATATATATAGGAACTAGCATTTTAGCAATACGTGGAAAATCGAACTGAAGCTGAGCAGGTTGGGTTTTGGCAGTTTCGGTTGAGGAGCAGTTCTGCGGCCCTGGTTGATCGAAGTGATCGTGTTGGTGGTGTTCGTGGTCTCCGAAGATCCTTCATCTAGGTGAAGGGAACGTCGTGTGATCCGCACTTCCCCAGGAGTCGTCTTTGCCCTTCGTGGATTGCTGTTTTCCGTCTTTTCGGCGGCGAGACATCGTGTCAGTTGTGCTGTCCCATGCGCTCGCTATCCACTTCACCACGCCGGGTCTCCACATTCTCGTTCCTGTGTCCGCATGTCTGTTTAGGGTTTGGGGTTTTTCGGGTTTTTTAGTATGTTTCTTTTGTTGTATTTCTTTTGCTTTTGTTGTATTTCCTTTGCTATGTTGTATGTTTAGACGGCTTGCCGTCTGCCGACTTTGTCGGCCTCTCGAGGTCCGGGCCTGTCCGGCCTCGAATTATTTCCTTATAAAAAAAAAAAAAAAAAAAGGAGGTTGGGTTTTGGCATTATTTAGAGGGAGTGTTTCACTTTACAGTCTCGCAACTTAGATTAAAGCATTTATCCTAATTCCTAACCCATGTGATCGATCATGTGCTATCTATTAAAAGATGTAGCTCCATACATATGCTTATAATTGTACTACAGTACTCCGTACTATAAGTCTGTGACTACAAGAATGAAGAAATATTTACTTTTATGCATGTGTTATATAATAATATATAGATTTTACCCTATGAAGCAAGCTAGCATTAATGTATAGAATATGGATATGTTACCCTATCAAGCAAGCAATATAATATATTTGGCCAAATTAATTTCATATGCGGTATAATGACAAGGGCCGTCCAATGTATTTTGGGGCCCTGTTCAATACTACATCCATTTTATTTTATATAGAATATAACTATATAAAATATAACAATATATGAAATTATCTATTAATATTACTAATTCTGTTAGCATTTTACTGACGTGTCACGCTCACAATTAAATTTGAATTTTTTATTCAAATGAGCTTTTCTTATTGGTCAATATCATTATGGAAACTTTAAAATATTTGTTTCCTATTTTAAATATGATTTGAATCCATTTCCTTTTTTATTTATTTTCGGGTATTATTGTCGTAAATATTGAGACATGTTTCCATTTTTTTTCCGATTGCAATCTATTATCTATTAATATTACTAATTCTGCTAGCATTTTGCTGACGTGCCACGTCCACAATTAAAGTTGAATTTTTTATTAAAATGAGATTTTCTTATTGGTCAATATTATTGTGGAAACTTTAAAATATTTGTTTCCTATTTTAAATATGATTTGTTTCGGTCCCGATCCGGTAGAGTTGTGGGGAAACTCTACATAGTAGAGTTCATTTTCCCCTCACAAAAAATAATTTAAAAAAAAAAAAAGTTGGTGGGCCCGGGCTGGTGGGGGGTGGGGGGAAGGAGGGGGCAAGATCTTGTCCGTTAATTTTTATTTTAACGGTCCAGATTTTGTCAAATCTACCCATAGAGTTTTTTTAAAACTCTACTGGAACCGAATCCGATTTGAATCCATTCCTTTTTTTTCGGTTATATTGTCGTAAATATTGAGACATGTATCCATTTTTTCCCGATTGCAATCTATTTTCGGTTATATTGCTGATGTGCCACGCTCACAATTAAACTTGAATTTTTTATTCAAATGGTATTTTCTTATTGGTCAATATCATTGCTGAAATTTTAAAATATCTGTTTCCTATTTTAAACATATTTGTTTCCTATTTTTATACTAAAATATTATTTAATTTGATATGTTGTATGTCAATTTGTGATCTATTTTAATCGTCTACGTACATTGAACATTCGTCAATTCTTGGCTGATTTTTTTCTTGGATATTGAAATTGTTGATTTATCATTTTTAACCGATTGCAATATTCCCCACAATGTCTACATACAACGAACATGTAATAATCAATTTCTAAATATTCGATTTCAAAAATTAATTATAAAAATGAATTAGAGCCAAATAAGTGTTTTTTTATAATTTAATTATTTTAGACATCTTAAATGACTATCGAAAAATAAATAATATTTTAAAACTCACAAGCATTACTAATGCTTATTTTACATCTTGGATGAGGCTTCTTAGATCACTTTTCTACCTTTAAGGATCCTTTTTTTTTTACCATCTTACCTTTATTTTCACTATTTATTTCTCTATCTTTCTAACCATCTTTCTCATGAAAATAATCAATAAGTTATGTACATCTACATATTTAACTTCAAAATTATTCACACAATCATGTGCTTATGATTTTTTAATATTTGTACGGGAGCTTATATTTTACTTTTTAGATCTATGCTAATGATAATAATTATATATTTATTTCAAATTATATTAGATGGTGTGTTTTAGTATTAATACTACTTTACCTTATTAAATCATTTTCAAAATTTGTATCGTATCTTTTTTGAACTAATTTATAAATTATAAAAAAATATTTTATACATATTTTTGTTGTAAACACGTATATATATATATCAATATAGTATTATATAGATATATAAAATGATGTTCAAATTAAAATGGATCAAGCTCCCGTGCCTTCAAGGCACGGGTATTACACTAGTTAAAAAAAAATTAAACTCTATGAAAAAACCAAATATAACTATTTTATTAGTAGGTGTATTTATTAAGATTTACTAATAAATTAGTATAAAATAAAATTTAGACTACATTCTATTAGATTTTTAGCCATTTTTACTCTTTATGTTTGTATCAACATAATAAGAGGTTGTGTTAAATTAACATATATAAAAATATATAATAAGAAGATCCCAAAAATAATTATAAATAGTTGAGAAGAAGGCCCCAAAAAGAATGTAGTTTATCAATATAATACGAGGACGTGTTAAATTAACTAATCAAAATAGTGATCTAAAAAAAAACTAATAAAAATAGTTAATAGGAAAGCCCAAAATTAATTAAAAAAAGTTAATAAGAATGCCTCAATAGTTTTCCCTATAGAAAAGGTAAAAAAATTAAACAAAAAACCCAAAACCTTACAAGAGAACAACCACCACCTGAGAATCGAACTCGAGTTCAGTAGCGAATTAAATTGGTTAGGGCCGATTATCACTGGGACAACACGGAAACATGATTCATGGAAACAACAAATAATATAAGTCTTAATTTTTTTTAACATGGGGTCCTCAAAAATTTTGGGACCCTGTTCCATTGGGCTTTTTGAACAACCCATTGGACGGGCCTGATAATGACATAACTTTACCCTCAGAAGTTTTACATTTATCAAATGGCATGGGGTATAATTTTGTATTATTCAATCACATTAATTCTTAGAGATTTTTTTTCCTAAAATTTAATTATAAGATCAAAATAATTGGATTTTAGTTCAAAAATTAAACAAAATTCATTTGTATAATATATTTTTTCTCTTTAAATGAATAAAATAATATCATTTTACCCTATAACAATGCTTTTGTTAAAAGGACATCATTTTAAATCTAATGAGTCAATTTGTAACGTTGTTCTTTTACCATGTAAATTATCCGTAAACGGATATAAAAATATTAAACTTGTATAAGTTCTATATCTAATTGTGAAATTGAATAATATAACATTTATTTTAGAAACTCTCAAGCATAATTGTAATATCAAAAATATCAAGTTATGTTGAATATAAAAGGATTGCGGTGTATTACAAGATTTTTTGAAGTGATAAATTTGTGTTTGATTTTTCAAACATTCAAAACTTATTTTCACTCGGCGTATTAAATTAAACTTATAACATATTAAAACAAAACTAACGACAAATAGAACATACACAAATAACTCATCAAATGAGGGTTTGTCCCCCCCCCCCCCCCCCTCTATGGACGTCGATATGATAACAGAGAACAAATCAACGTCATTGATTATGTTATATTTAGTTTTAAACTGAAACCCTAGCCGCCATCAAGTCTTCAACATGTAACCAAACCTCTCCCCACCTCCGGCTGCCCCGCACCACCAAATCATCCACCATCTCCTCTTAGCACAACTCTTAAAATAAAACTTAGCCCACAAATCCTCCCAAAAAACAAAAATCCCATCTATGTTGTTGCAGATTCCTGCCACCCCTTGCGGGCCTTTCCGATGGGCTCCATGGCGTCCTAGTTCCTCCCGTGGCAGTTCTTGGGCTAGTTGTGGCCGTCGGTACAACTTCTTCTGCCGCCACCTTCCTCCTCTTCTTCTTTACCATCCGTCGGTGTCCTGCAGACAGCCTTTGGGTGAAACACAAGTGTGAGAAAGTCAATCGATTCGAAGCGTTGCTCATCGATTTAACAATTGGTTTTAGATCTTGCTTGGTTTGCTTTGAGTTCATCAACCTCGCGAGAGATTGATGATCATGGTAATCACAAGTCCCCCCTTGTGTCCCCCCTTGTGCCTCCAAGTTGTCCGCTTGGTTGTGTAATGTAAAGGCTTGGATTTTTAAATCCTAATGTCTCGGAGAAAAGAAATTTAAAATGAATTTAAATTTGGAATTTAAAGGAAAAACTCATTAAATCGGATTTTATTTCCGCTTTTAGATTTCGAAAGTAAAATAAACGATAATAATAAAATAAAATAAAATAAAATAAAAATTAATTATTAGATCGATTCCATCTTTCACCTCGACGTTTAAATTCCTTCCGTCGACGATATCCTATTCAGGTTTTCTAATTGATTGAGAAAGCGGAATTGAATTCGAAAGACCCATCATCGAAAATTCAAATTTCTGACTCGGTACCACAATTCCGTCATCTACTCCCATCCTTATCCATTCCATGTCATCGCATCTCATTTGGGTAAAATATTATCTCTATTTCCCTCCCCTCTAGTTTACCCATTCCTAATTCCAGCTAAGCCTAAACAACTCTTCCCCATGTTGCACCTTGTTTGGTAAAATGACAATTAAAGCCACGCTAAAGTGATCAGAAGACCAATCTTTCTTCCTCCCATTTGATTTCAAAACCCATCCTTTTATCTCAATTTTTTTTTTTCCTGAATTCAGAACTACACTCACCCTACTCACCTTGTTTGCCATCAATCCCTCACACAAACAACAACCCATCAATCCCTCACCCTATCTTCGTCCTCTTCACCCCCTTTGAGCTTGCCGAGAGCATATGAGCTCCCTTGCTGCCGGCTCAGCCGCACCACTGCACCACCCATCCCCGTCGCCGGCCACCACCACCACAACTCCATTCCCCCGCCACTGTTTTGCCGAGCCAAAGAAAGATCTTAGTGCACACACACCACATCTTCCTCCTCCGAGACAGAAGCAGCAGCAGCCCCTCCTCCTTGCGAAGACCGACTTCCGCCGAGGCGAAGCCACCGCCCAGATCCGGAGACGCCGGCGCCACCTCCCCGAGCCCCGGCCCCTGTTTCCCCGATACTCCCGGTAAGACTCTCCTCCTCCTCTTTTCCGATCGGGAGCCCCAAAGGTTTCACCTTTCTCACACCCCACCTTCAAATCAGGTCCGACGAAACTCCCCGTGTCACCAGCGAACTCCGGCGAAGTCGACGCCCCTCGGTGAGCTTCCGAAACCTCTCCTTTTCAATCCTAGTTCCGATTTCGTGCTTCCTGGTGCTAATTGATCGAAAAGAGAGAGTGAGAGCGGGTCGGAGTGAGTACCGGCGAGATCGAGAGCGCGAGTCGAGAGCGAGCACTACAAGGTCGAGCGAGAGGGCGGAGAGAGCGAGCGTGATCCGAGAGAGAGAGGATGAGACGAGAGCGACGAGCGAGCCCAAGGACGGAATCCAGGGAAGGAGGACGAAACCAAGGAGGACGGAGGAGGAAGCCCAGGCCGGCGGCGGTGTCTCCCTTCGAACAGGAGAAGAGCAGAGGAAGGAGAAGACTAGGCCCACAGACCCCGCTCTGCCACGTCGGAGCCAGCTCAGCTCGGGCCCCACCCTTGTTTCTTCTTCTGAACTGCCGAGAATGAGAGAGAGAGCTGAGCATGAATTTGAGTTGGGCTGGGTTTGTTTTGGGCCGGATTGATCTGATTTAGAATGAAAATGAATGGTGGGTCTAATTGACAAATGTATTTCGGTTTTGGAGGGTAAACAAGTGGGCTCGGTGTTGGTATTCTACAAATAAAAGGGGCTGATTTTATGAACTAAAAAAATTATTGGGATTTTAAGGGATTTGGAAATGTTTTATGAAAGTGGTTAATAAAAAGGTATTTAAAATAATATAAAGTGTTATGTGAGATTTAAAACATAAAATATTATTTTGAGATTAAAGATATAATACTATGGCGATTAAAACAAATATAATATTATGAGACTTGGATTTTAGAAAAAAAAAAGAATTTGATGAACATTTCCCAATGACGGAGTTTCTAATTAGTCAACTTGGTTTTCAAAACGGGTTTCGGGACTAACTCGGAAATTATGTGCTCGATGACTAACTAGCATGATTGGTGTGATGATTGTCTAATATCATGATTTGTGCGGACTAATGACATGATTGGTTGACTAATAGCATGGTGAAATATTAAGATTATTTATCGTTAACTTATGCGTTGAGATATGATGAATATGATGCACTTGAGCTATGTGATATGCAAATATATGGTTATGAACACATGAATGTGGCCGAATGGAATGATGAGAATGATATGGTCTTGTGGGATGTGGCAATATGATGAATGGTTGAATTTGACGGAACGATGATTGTGTGCTTGGATGATATGCTTGAATGCTTGGATGATTAGACGTAGACTTATACATATATATTCTGATGTGTATCTAGGTGATACCCTGTAATTATGAATGATGTATGCCGGATCTTCTATTTTGCTGTTCTGCACCGCCAGGTAAGTCTCTTCGGAGCTTACTCATATTGAATAGAGATATTCCCTACCTTAGGTGCATGATATACTAGGTGCTTGCATTCATGATCAGCATGCCATGTAGTACCATGCTAGGTTGCATCGATCATTGAGCATTCTATTTCTTTGTGCGTGTGTAAACAGAACGACCGTTATCTGTGATAGTCCTAGAAGTCTTTGCTAGGGTCATAGGGTAGCCCAGCCTCATCGGGTACCCTGAGTCAATCGAGTGCTTCCTTATATTATGATATGCCTGCGGGCTTTATTGTGGAGCGGGTTAGGCATGCGTGCCGCCCTATTATGAATGAATGCATTCACGAGCTGGCCAGTCTCCACCTGTCGGAAGGGGTGGAGGTAGGAGAGGGATATACCACTTGGTATTCTGTGCTAAGGCCTTATTATTATTATGCACTTGATCTTAGGAGCATGTTAGTGTGTTAATATTCCGCCATGCATCTAGAAGCATCTTTATTAGGTATAGCGTATATGTGTGCTTATGGTTGGGATGCAGAGTTAAGTGGGCATCGATCTGATCCCGCCCCATATCAATTTTTTTAGGTATTATTTATGTTCATCCTATCGGTGTTGTTTGCTTATTGCGCGGGTCATTTTATCGGCGGAGAGTGAGCGCTGGAGTTATAGACTTCACCAGACTCTGATTACATTTTTGGATTTCACTTTAGACTCCGTTTTGACCCGGCTCTGCCGTGGCACCCTCTTGTATTACACTTATTTCCGCTAGTCGCACTATTTCTGATTTCCACGCTTAGACTTACGACAGGTACAGGGGACTTCCCCGGGGATTCCAACGATCCCTTCGATTTTGGGTACGAAATCCCCCTTTGAAAACATTAAAGTAGGTTTCGAAACCTTCAACCTGTACTCGGGGCGCAAGGTCCTAACGAGGGGTTTTATCCCTCGAAACGTAACCTGGGAATCATAATCCTGGGCCGTTACAAAGGGGTATCAGAGCTGAGGTTTTGCAATCCGAGTATGATAGGTTGAAGTGGCTTTAAAAATGGCCCAAGGTTTTCAAATTGCTTTCGAGTGGTTTTTAAATTGTTTTCAAGGGGAAAAATGAATTTAATTGAACATAAGAATAGATTAATCAATTATGAATGGCAATCTCGTGGGGTAGAGACTATGCGATAGGCATCCCTTATGGATGTAGAATTCGAGGAAGGTAGGCAAACACTAGCTTTCTTTTACAGATGGGTTGTGAAGACTCCAAGGAACTCGAGGGTTGGAGTACAATGGGTTAGGATACCGTGAGGTAATTGCCCCTCTGGTCGGCCGTCCCTCGAAGGACGGCATAAATCGTTTCTCTAATTGTATGCATTTTATCCAATTGAGCCCGAGGGCGATCCTCCTCGAAGGGGATCATATTAATCTCGTTGACTGCTTCCATGCCGAGTGTTATTGTGCTTAGGATAGATAACTAATCAGTATGCCTTGACTTGAGTCATATATTGAATAACTGTGCAAACGGGGTAGCGGGAGAATACCTTATTCTTATGTCGTTGGAACTCCTGTCTTGTCAGAATAACTCTTCCATAATTTAAACCTCTGATGATTTTGACTCCGTTAAGCGTCCCACCAAAACATTTAGGCATGTTAGCAAGGGTCGAAGAGCATCCGCTCTCCCCGTTTCGAGTCCTGTTTTGTATCCCACCACCAATGCTTCTATCGAGTCACGTACCTTAGGTTGGTGTCTTCCACGGGAAAATTTGGGTCGGTCAACTAGCTACTTTCGGGGTGTGTCAGATATGGGAAACTCATGAGTTTTTTTAGGGAGGGTGATTAATGAAACAATTTCGAGTTAGAAGTGATTTGTCTTATGGAGTTATCCTTCTTGATTCTTATACTGGTCAACTGTGTCTTTTACCACGAGAGTCTAAACACAAATTATACCCTCTCATCTCGAAAACAGTGTGAATGTCCTTGTGTCATACCGAGTGAGTCATACTAGTGTCCCACAGGGAACCGGGGTGATGAGTCAGTGGTTGCCCTTGGAGAATTTTTTGAGGTTATGGTAGTAGCCCACCTTGTGATTGCATGACATAATGCATTGATATATTTCAACATGACTTGTCTAACGTCTTGCATGATTACAATTGTGAATGAGTATATGTGCCGCGTGTATGAATTTCCATGATTATTGTCTTCCCATGAATTAGGCCCATGATAGTGTGATCAACCCTCGTTGTATGATCAATATATGAGGTGAATTCCTTAGCATGCTAAGTTGATCAAATTGAACCTCGTTGACTGATACTTGCTTAATGAGTGTTGATAGTATCATGTAGGGTATATATCTCCTAATTATAGACCATCGTGCAATTATGTGTCATACTTGTCATACTACATGTACATGGTTGTATGTGATGTGATAGTTGCTATGTCCAAATGACTCCACCCTATCCCCTGACATGATTATTAGAGTGCGTCTTATCATACTTACCTTGAACCCACATTGTTTTGAGCTGCTTATGTGTACACTTAAAGCAAGAAATGAATCATACGTGTTTTATCCTATAATGCTCGCTATGTTATATATAACTTATGCTACATATCTCTATTGTCGGTTTGTGCATACATGATCTTAATATGACAAGCATGATTAGTGCATGAGATGATAAGTTTTAGCCTATCCGCTTACATGTAAAGTTGATTATGTGAAATGTTATGGATGCATAGGATGCTATTCCTTTAATAGGTACATGATAGTGTGGAATGATATGATTGAAATATTTTGTGATTACCATGTGCGCCTGTAACCTTATAGAATACCTTAAGGGGATTGTTGTAACTCTCGAGTCTGTGTCTTGTCTTGAGTCTTGTCATCTCTAGTCCTGGCTTGTGTCTGAATTCTTAAGAAAGTCATTTTGTCCTCCCTTGCCCTCCCCTATCTCCGCGACTTCTAACCCCTCGCGATCCCTTTGATGGACGTCGACATAGAAGAGAAAATGAGCGATCGAATGACACTAGAGTGGCGCAACGGAAGTGTGGTGGGCCCATGGCCCATGGACCCTAGGATCGATGTCACCAAAGGAAGGACGCCTTTCGAAGATGGCGGTTGCAGACGTAATCCTCCTAGATGACTCAAGGAATGACGTTCTTCGTCCGAATTGTGATTTCTCCTATGCGATCTGGAATCGGTGTCGTGCGATAGGCTTGGAACTAACTAAATTGATGTGTGATGACTGATAAGCTGAACTAGTAGTGAATGATTGCCTGACTAACTTGTGTTTGTGACGATGTGCCTATATGCTTCAGTGTACTGACCTGCTAGTAAATCGGTTATGGGTTATATATGTGGTGGTGTATTCTTCTTGGGAATGAGTCGAGTGTTTTATTCGGTGAGACAGGTCGGATAGTAGCAAGTAGATTGAGGCCTTCGGATTGGGTTAGTGGTTGTGTGAGGTGGGGTGCAAGAAAGATGTGTCAGCAAGAGTAGAGCCGAGTGAGTTGGGATTTGTCTGGAATAGTAGTCATCGAGTATAGTTGAGCTTCCAAGTAGGTCTTAGGTGAGGAGTGGAGTTAGTATGGGAGATTCTGAAGAAGAGGTCCTAGCTAGAAGTGTCGGTAGGTAGTGGGTGCAAGTATGGGTGGTTAGTGTAGTTCTAGAGGTGGATGAGTGAGCTAAGAATGGATCGGAGGGATTCTCAAAGGGAAGCATTATTAGACGGATTGGTGAGCTAAGGAAGGTGTCTAGATAGTCTAGGAGCGGATCGTGGGCGGCATCGAGGATGCTTGGTTGAGGAATGTCTAAGGAATTGCAGAATTAGGGACTGGGTTCTATGTGCGGTGATTGGGAACTGTTTATGGTAAAGGATGAGATTGAGGAATCGCTAAGAAAGAGTAGTAGCAGGCTGTATCTGGGATGAGTACTTGGGGTTGCTTAAATAGGGTTAGTGATGCTTCGAGAATTCATGAGTGAAGGATTTCTAACGCATTGTTGGAGGATTTTAGCATAGGGAATGAAGCGCGATTTATGAGTGGAGGTTATTGTGGCTATTGAGGTATTTGGAGATGTGAGATGAGTCTTCGGGGAAAGGCTGGTAGCTAGGCAAGGACGTCGTTGGGATTTCTAGTAAGATTGCGTCCTTGAGGTTGAGATAGAGAGATTCGGAGCTTGGAATTGGGAATTAGAGCGGAATGTATTGGGAACGTTAGAGGATGAAGGATTTTAGAAGTTTGGCGAAATGGCGGTACTTGGGAAACTCGAATGAGGAAATTTGGGAATATGCTGAGACGGGGATCTAGAATAGGTCGGTCGAGGAATCGTGGATGTTTAGGTTTCATGAGAATTGAAATGGGACAAGTAGGTGGAAGTTGTGATTGGTCATTGAGGGTAGACGCGGGTGATGAGGAACTCGGTGATACGTGGTTATGAGTTAGCACTAGACAATTTTCTGCGTTAGAGTTGTCGAGAGTAGGCGGTTGAGTGGATTCTAGCAAGGTAGGATGCTTGTGTTGGTAATGTCGAGAATAAGGATGGGAGTGTCAGGTGTGAGATGGTCGGTATGAGTTGGGTTCTTAGAGGTGGATGGCTAGTGAGAGTGATTAGTGGTACGGGAAGTGTGATCATGTTAACAAAAGTATTCGAGATGTCTCTTTGGGAGATGATGGTCAGGCGGAGTCTTTAGAGCCTAGGAAGAGTCGACGAGATTGTTGAAAAGCGTCTAGATCGATCGTAAGAGGGGTTCAGTATAGGACTTGGGATTTCTATTAGAAGGTAAAGATGGGACCGGTAGAGGGCCCCTAGGACGAGGGTGTGCATTATAGAGAGTCTTGGTAGTCGATCGAGTTGCTAAGCTTGTCGAAATAAAGGAATTGTGTGATTGGGAACTCCGAGATATGGTTTTAGGTGGTCGAGTAGGATTTGAGGTCGAGATGTCGAAGTGGGCTGGTCCTTAGATTGCTTGACGGTATGGGAATTGGGATATCTAGTAGCTGGATTGGGCATTTGGCCCTGATTGCGGATAGTAATGAGACTGGAGAGTTGTATATGAGCGGAATGCAATGGTGTCTAGAACTAATATTGAATTTGAGTTGTTTGACCTAGGTGAGGTTAATCTTGCCTTGAGAATTGTTGATGATGAGTGGCGATCGTGTTCTAATGTGGTTGGTAATTATAGGCATGTTTTCTCGAGGATGCAGCTTATGGTTATGTGATACTTGGGACCGAGTGATGTGAGAGTCTATGTTATAGACGATGCTGAGTCTCTGATGTGTTCCATAGGCGATAGTGAATTGTTAGTACTAACATAGTTACCCATGAACGTGATGAAATGTGATGATGATGCTTGGTAGTTAGTATATGATGTGATTATCTGATTGATATGATGTGCAACCTCTGTAATGTGATGTGATGAGCCCCGCTATGTATGATACTATGCTAGATCTGTTATGGTACGTAACTATCTTTGACATGAGTATGACCTGTTTATGAGTGTGTGATACGATTTCTATGATGTACGATTGCTATGTGTATGGTGCCCTGACTTGGAAATCGCTAGGATGATAGAACCGAATTGATGAATTTGATTATGACTTGGAACCTAGGAAGGAAATATGGAATTAGCCTTAGAGGTGGATGATTCCACCTCTCGAGATTTGGAATTTGCTAGACAAACGTCGAATCTAAGGGATTTGAAAGATGTCTAAAAAGAACTAACTTGGATTTTGGGAATTGAACGCGATCAAAAAACTTTAATGATTTTGAAACCAAACCTTTTCGAATTGAGGAAACCTTTTGAAACTTCTCCGATCCGAGCTTGCGTTATAACACCCCACGAAGTGGATACAGACATTTTATAGGGGCCCTTATAGACTGTCTGCTAAGACCTAGTGGAGATGCTATAATGTCTTTCGAGTTATGATATAACCGAGAAGTCGGGGTAAGGATGTGGTAAGGGCCCATATTACATTCTTGCAACGACCTATCGGGGATATTATGATCATGATGACGATACTGTGAGAATCTCATAGGGGCACTTATGAGGCACTTACGGGATCGACGACGTGATCCTTGGACTCACCTATTTCAAACTTCATCCCCTACTTTAGAATAATTTTAGTCTCGGGGACGAGACTTGTTTTTAGAGGTGGATGATGTAAAGGCTTGGATTTTTAAATCCTAATGTCTCGGAGAAAAGAAATTTAAAATGAATTTAAATTTGGAATTTAAAGGAAAAACTCATTAAATCGGATTTTATTTCCGCTTTTAGATTTCGAAAGTAAAATAAACGATAATAATAAAATAAAATAAAATAAAAAAATTAATTTTTAGATCGATTCCATCTTTCACCTCGACGTTTAAATTCCTTCCGTCGACGATATCCTATTCAGGTTTTCTAATTGATTGAGAAAGCGGAATTGAATTCGAAAGACCCATCATCGAAAATTCAAATTTCTGACTCGGTACCACAATTCCGTCATCTACTCCCATCCTTATCCATTCCATGTCATCGCATCTCATTTGGGTAAAATATTATCTCTATTTCCCTCCCCTCTAGTTTACCCATTCCTAATTCCAGCCAAGCCTAAACAACTCTTCCCCATGTTGCACCTTGTTTGGTAAAATGACAATTAAAGCCACGCTAAAGTGATCAGAAGACCAATCTTTCTTCCTCCCATTTGATTTCAAAACCCATCCTTTTATCTCAATTGTTTTTTTTTCCTGAATTCAGAACTACACTCACCCCTACTCACCTTGTTTGCCATCAATCCCTCACACAAACAACAACCCATCAATCCCTCACCCTATCTTCCTCCTCTTCACCCCCTTTGAGCTTGCCAAGAGCATATGAGCTCCCTTGCTGCCGGCTCAGCCGCACCACTGCACCACCCATCCCCGTCGCCGGCCACCACCACCACAACTCCATTCCCCCGCCACTGTTTTGCCGAGCCAAAGAAAGATCTCAGTGCACACACACCACATCTTCCTCCTCCGAGACAGAAGCAGCAGCAGCCCCTCCTCCTTGCGAAGACCGACTTCCGCCGAGGCGAAGCCACCGCCCAGATCCGGAGACGCCGGCGCCACCTCCCCGAGCCCCGGCCCCTGTTTCCCCGATACTCCCGGTAAGACTCTCCTCCTCCTCTTTTCCGATCGGGAGCCCCAAAGGTTTCACCTTTCTCACACCCCACCTTCAAATCAGGTCCGACGAAACTCCCCGTGTCACCAGCGAACTCCGGCGAAGTCGACGCCCCTCGGTGAGCTTCCGAAACCTCTCCTTTTCAATCCTAGTTCCGATTTCGTGCTTCCTGGTGCTAATTGATCGAAAAGAGAGAGTGAGAGCGGGTCGGAGTGAGTACCGGCGAGATCGAGAGCGCGAGTCGAGAGCGAGCACTGCAAGGTCGAGCGAGAGGGCGGAGAGAGCGAGCGTGATCCGAGAGAGAGAGGATGAGACGAGAGCGACGAGCGAGCCCAAGGACGGAATCCAGGGAAGGAGGACGAAACCAAGGAGGACGGAGGAGGAAGCCCAGGCCGGCGGCGGTGTCTCCCTTCGAACAGGAGAAGAGCAGAGGAAGGAGAAGACTAGGCCCGCGGACCCCGCTCTGCCACGTCGGAGCCAGCTCAGCTCGGGCCCCACCCTTGTTCCTTCTTCTGAACTGCCGAGAATGAGAGAGAGAGCTGAGCATGAATTTGAGTTGGGCTGGGTTTGTTTTGGGCCGGATTGATCTGATTTAGAATGAAAATGAATGGTGGGTCTAATTGACAAATGTATTTCGGTTTTGGAGGGTAAACAAGTGGGCTCGGTGTTGGTATTCTACAAATAAAAGGGGCTGATTTTATGAACTAAAAAAATTATTGGGATTTTAAAGGATTTGGAAATGTTTTATGAAAGTGGTTAATAAAAAGGTATTTAAAATAATATAAAGTGTTATGTGAGATTTAAAACATAAAATATTATTTTGAGATTAAAGATATAATACTATGGCGATTAAAACAAATATAATATTATGAGACTTGGATTTTAGAAAAAAAAAAAGAATTTGATGAACATTTCCCAATGACGGAGTTTCTAATTAGTCAACTTGGTTTTCAAAACGGGTTTCGGGACTAACTCGGAAATTATGTGCTCGATGACTAACTAGCATGATTGGTGTGATGATTGTCTAATATCATGATTTGTGCGGACTAATGACATGATTGGTTGACTAATAGCATGGTGAAATATTAAGATTATTTATCGTTAACTTATGCGTTGAGATATGATGAATATGATGCACTTGAGCTATGTGATATGCAAATATATGGTTATGAACACATGAATGTGGCCGAATGGAATGATGAGAATGATATGGTCTTGTGGGATGTGGCAATATGATGAATGGTTGAATTTGACGGAACGATGATTGTGTGCTTGGATGATATGCTTGAATGCTTGGATGATTAGACGTAGACTTATACATATATATTCTGATGTGTATCTAGGTGATACCTTGTAATTATGAATGATGTATGCCGGATCTTCTATTTTGCTGTTCTGCACCGCCAGGTAAGTCTCTTCGGAGCTTACTCATATTGAATAGAGCTATTCCCTACCTTAGGTGCATGATATACTAGGTGCTTGCATTCATGATCAGCATGCCATGTAGTACCATGCTAGGTTGCATCGATCGTTGAGCATTCTATTTCTTTGTGCGTATGTAAACAGAACGGCCGTTATCTGTGATAGTCCTAGAAGTCTTTGCGAGGGTCATAGGGTAGCCCAGCCTCATCGGGTACCCTGAGTCAATCGAGTGCTTCCTTATATTATGATATGCCTGCGGGCTTTATTGTGGAGCGGGTTAGGCATGCGTGCCGCCCTATTATGAATGAATGCATTCACGAGCTGGCCAGTCTCCACCTGTCGGAAGGGGTGGAGGTAGGAGAGGGATATACCACTTGGTATTCTGTGCTAAGGCCTTATTATTATTATGCACTTGATCTTAGGAGCATGTTAGTGTGTTAATATTCCGCCATGCATCTAGAAGCATCTTTATTAGGTATAGCGTATATGTGTGCTTATGGTTGGGATGCAGAGTTAAGTGGGCATCGATCTGATCCCGCCCCATATCAATTTTTTTAGGTATTATTTATGTTCATCCTATCGGTGTTGTTTGCTTATTGCGCGGGTCATTTTATCGGCGGAGAGTGAGCGCTGGAGTTATAGACTTCACCAGACTCTGATTACATTTTTGGATTTCACTTTAGACTCCGTTTTGACTCGGCTCTGCCGTGGCACCCTCTTGTATTACACTTATTTCCGCTAGTCGCACTATTTCTGATTTCCACGCTTAGACTTATGACAGGTACAGGGGACTTCCCCGGGGATTCCAACGATCCCTTCGATTTTGGGTACGAAATCCCCCTTTGAAAACATTAAAGTAGGTTTCGAAACCTTCAACCTGTACTCGGGGCGCAAGGTCCTAACGAGGGGTTTTATCCCTCGAAACGTAACCTGTGAATCATAATCCTGGGCCGTTACATGTAAGGTTGTAGAGGCGGGCTTTGTAGTCGTTGATACTTGGTTCCTGCCCTCTTAGGAGATCTGGGTCTTTATCTCGTTCTACCTTAGTTCGAATCACCCTTCTATCGGTCTTGTTCTTTCAATTTCGGTTCTTTATTGTTCTTGTTCTTTTCGAGTTCTTGTCCTTGTTCTTTAGTCAATATCGAGTCTAAATTCAGTCCAATCGAGTCCTTTTATTGCTGCGTCGTTTGTTGTTTCTTGAGTCTTTGCTTCCGTTCTTGAGTTTGTTATTGATTGTCGAAGATCGAGCCATCCTACGTCTAACCCTGTATCAAGGCACCAGAGGGTGTGGAGTTGCGGGCGACCAAGAAGTGTAGGAGGGTTGACTTGCCGGCGCCCCGGGTCCTATCACGGCCATGAGTTTAGGTTGGGGTTTTATTTGGTTTGAAGATCGGGTTACTAGGAGTGGCTAAGAGGATGGGTGGACCAGGGTTGAAAGTCAGATCTGAATGGATGGGGAGAAGGAAGAGAGGGAGTCGGCGAGGAGAGGCAAATGAATTAATTAAAATAATCCTAAAATAACATAATTAAATAAGATTTCTAAAATAACAACTTAAGAAAGGTCCATTTTGGCCCAAGAAGAATCCTAGGCGCACAGGGTGTCGGCACCGAGGCCTTGGTGTTGGCGCCGAGGGCAGCAGTGAACAATATGTTCTTCAGGCATCGGCATCGATGCTCCTGGTGTCAGCGTCGATACCAACAGTAAGCAAACATCCTCTTCAGGTCTCGGCGTCGATGCTCCTGGTGTTGGCGCCGAGGCCATCAGCAAGTCAAGAACATAGAGAAGACTTCAAGGGCTCTTCTTGAAGTTGAACCACACTTGAGAATAGGTATGTCCGGAGGTATCCTTGATGGTCCCGCATCAGTCTCCCTTTCTTGAAAAGGATTCGACCTCGAATCCAAGGTCGCATAAGAATCCGCAAATGCACCCACACGAGCTCATGAATCGAATACCTCATGTCCATGAAAACTCCTCTCAAGACCCTTGGAGCTCTCTACAAAACCAATAAAAGAAACCAGATTAGTGCATAATTCAAATGTTATATCATCTTCATAATTAATATGCACTCTAGCTTGTTCATTTATCTTTAAGCTTCCATCAAAGGCTAACAAGTTTTCTTCCTTTTTCAAGGGTGGATTTTCAATCAAGTCAAAGCTAACAATTTTCTTCGCCTTTTCCTAAGCTTTTAGTATGACACAAATCGTCACTTTGATTATCATCACAAGGCATAAGTTGAACACCTAAAACTTTACTAACAACCAAAGAATCTTCATGCTCGTATTCAATACAATCTTCATGATCATAGGCAAGTAAATTAAGATCTTGATCATTATTATCAACATGCTCTACTTTTTTAGCAATAAAAGAATTATCGATGCTAGAAGAAGCATGAAGTTGATTAGAAATAGGATGAGTTTCTGCCCTTTCATGTGGTGGCACATCATCTTTAGGCGGTACTCCTCGCCCGGGCACCGTGTTAGAGCCAAAATAAGAACTAAACACGGGGTAAAAACAATCAATACGTTGTACCGGTAAGCCGAACCGAAGCTCTTGTGCCCTCAATCTTTCATCTATCTTAGCCAAGGTCTCCATCATGGTTTTCATTTGGTTGTTGAACACAGTGGCGGAGATAGTTGCTTCGGAATTATCGTCATCGTTGCCATTGTTGGCATTGTTCCCGTTGTTAACCTGCTGAGACATTACAAATAAAGACAAACACGGAACTATGTCAAGATTAGCAAAAAAAAAAACAATCTCACAAGTGTTTCACTCACAATCTTCTCTCTAATTAATTGGTAAGACAAGCTCGTTGGGGCAATCCGCTTTGGGCAAATCAACACTCAAGCAAGGACTTAACAATGCAAGGCAAGAGAACAAGAGAGAGAACAAAACAAATGACAAACTCAACAGAAGCTGGAGAACAAGGTCGAAATCGACCAAAGGGCTCAAAATCGACCAAATGCAGACTCGACAGAAGCTGGCACCCGAGCAGCACTCGATCAGTTGAAAAACACACTCGACCAGACCTGGAATGGCAATCGACATAGCACTCGACACTTGCAAAAAGGGCACTTGACCAGCACCAGAAACACGCGACATAGAAAAATTAACAAAAGAAAAGAAAGGAAATAAAAGAAACTTGGACTTTTACCTTTTTTTTTTTGATTCAAACCCTTAGCAAGGACGTTGTAGTTGCAAGGTAGGGCTTAAATTTTTTTTTTTTTTTTGTGTTTTGGGAGGTATGTCTTTAAGGCTTTTCGAGTAGGGCTATGAAATGTTCACCAAGAATGGTCCTTAAAGTTTCTTGCACTAGACTCAACAATCCTTCCTTTTTTTTTTAAGCTACTTTTGCCGCTAGTGAATTTTATCCTCCTAGGTCAAAGCTTTGAATGTATTCTTTTTTTTTTGAAATTTCGGACTCTCTGTTTTTTTAACCTAATGCAAGAGACCTTAACAATGAAATAAAGGACTTGAAAAATTTATGCTACGGTGAAAGAAAATAAAATATGTAGCCCTATGAAATATATATATATATATAGGTGATGGTTTGACTATCTTAGAAAAGTAGATCTATCCAAGGCCTTTTATAATCTATGATAGATAAAAGTAATTTAATCTACCAAAAATCAAAATTAAATAAGGCAATGAATAGATAAAACAAGATAGATAAAAAGATAGAACAACAAACTAGGGTTTGTGAAATGTGGGAGGCCGAAATCAACTATGATGGATCTCCTTGGGTGCCTTCGGTTATGCTACTGCACAAAGGGTGCGAGCACGAGGTGATGTCAGCCTTAATGGTCTTGGCTTAAGTTGTGTTTGGGCGAGGTGCAACACAATAATCACAAACAAGAGTTAGTAATAATCAAATCCAAAAATTCAAGAAGTAAAAAATCAAGAACAAAGAAAGACTCTATTTTTTTTGTAGGGTTTTGTGTTTAAGAATGAAAGACACAACTTTTGATGTTAGAAACCAAAGCTCTGATGCCAATTTGATACGGGATTAGCCGTAGGATGGCCCGATCTTCGACAATCAATAACAAACTCAAGAACGGAAGCAAAGACTCAAGAAACAACAAACGACGCTGCAATCAAAGGACAAGGACAAGAACAAGGACAAGAATAAGAACAAGGACAAGAACTCGACAAGAATAAGAACAATAAAGAACCGCAATTGAAAGAACAAGACCGATAGAAGGGTGATTCGAACTAAGGTAGAACGAGATAAAGACCCCAGGCCTCTTAAGAGGGTAGAAACCAAGTATCAACGACTGCAAAGTCCGCCTCTACAACCTTACACAACCAAGCGGACAACTTGGAGGCACAAGGAGGGGACTTGTGATTACCAGGATCACCAAGCTCTCGCGAGGTTGATGAACTCAAAGCAAACCAAGCAAGATCTAAAACCAATTGTGCAATCGATGAGCAACGCTTCGAATCGATTGACTTTCTCACACTTGTGTTTCACACAAAGGCTGAAATTTCAATAGTGATTAACGTCAGTTCTACAATGGAGATAGCCGACTATTTAACCTAATCAAAGCTGATTTTCGGCTATACTAATACAAATAATTAATAAAAGAAATTAATTAAAATAATCCTAAAATAACATAATTAAATAAGATCTCTAAAATAACAACTTAAGAAAGGTCCATTTCGGCCCAAGGAGAATCCTAGGCGCCGAGGGGAGGTTGGCGCCGAGGGCAGCAGTGAGGCCTTGGTGTTGGCGTCGAGGGCAGCAGTGAACAATATGTTCTTCAGGCACCAGCATCGATGCTCCTGGTGTCGGCGTCGATACCAACAGTAAGCAAACATCCTCTTCAGGTCTCGGCGTCGATGCTCCTGGTGTTGGCGCCGAGGCCATCAGCAAGTGAAGAACGTAGAGAAGACTTCAAGGGCTCTTCTTGAAGTTGAACCACACTTGAGAATAGGTATGTCCGGAGGTTCCGGAGGTATCCTTGATGGTCCCGCATCATGCCTTCTACCTGCCTCCTCCGTCACCACCCTTTCCTCCATTAATCAGAATCCATCCGCCTGAAGCCATCCAGTGAGAAACTCCTCCGCTGTCAGTCACCCTCTGCTTGTTTCTGATTTCCCCCCTTGATCTTTCTAGTGGCTATGCCGTTGGGCTTCAGCTATTGGGTTCGATCTATCAAACCCTCTCCTCAGATGTCTAACTTTAAATCTCCAAAAAAAAAATCTTTCTACCAAACCAAAATGTGAAACCCAAAATTGCAGGCTTCTCTATGCAACCTTGAAAAAACACCATTTGAAAATCAAACCTACTCTCTACTCAAATTTCAAATCTGTTAAATCCAAACAGTTCCACGTAAGTTTTCCTATCCCTTAACCTAAAACATCAAACGAAACCTATTCACAAAAGATTCATGTCTTTTGTCATTCAACCTTCTAATTTCAAGTTTTTTAGTTAGAGACATCACATGCAACAAGATTGATGAGGAAAATCACCGCCTTCTAAGCCAACAATGCCATGTCTACTGTTTGCTCGGCTTGCATGCAAGCCGTCTAAGCCGCCGGTTTAGATTTGAAGAAATAAGAGTTTTAATTTTCTAGATTTTTTAATTTTAAATTGATGTAATCGTAGAGTTTAGATAATTTTTTCTTTTTGACTGCAACCGTCCGCGTAGGGTCATCCAAGCTATCTGTTGATCACTTCAAAATCTCTTTGTCGACGTTAGATAGAATATACATGTATATGCCCAATTACCCATTTGTAATTAGGATTACCTATCTTGTACTCTTATATATATATATATATTCTAATGATAGCGAAGGCAACCCTAACGGGGATTATTCTCTCTGACATGGTATCTGAGCCTTTGGGGTTTCATCAAAATCAACCCTAATTTTTTCGATCCCTCCCCCGCCTACTCTTCTACCACAGTCCGATCATCCCCTTCCTCTAGCTCTCTAGATCTTGACCTCTCTCGACCTACAACTCTCTCGTCGCCTCTCCCTGCAGTCCTCGTCCATCCTACATCGCCTTCCCCTTTTCGATCGATCCCTTCTCTCTCCTAGGGTTTCTCACTCCTCGTTCGTTCACCGTTGAAGCGTGGACTCGTAGTTAGGTAAAGCAAATCTGCGAGGCTGATTCTTCAACTCTCCAAGGAGGAATATCCCCGCAACTCACTTCCAATTTAGTCAAATCTTGGAATCGGTCATATATATATATATATATATATATATATATATATATATATATATATATATATATATATATATATATATATATATATATATATATATATATATATATATATATATATATATATATATTCTAATGATAGCGAAGGCAACCCTAACGGGGATTATTCTCTCTGACATGGTATCTGAGCCTTTGGGGTTTCATCAAAATCAACCCTAATTTTTTCGATCCCTCCCCCGCCTACTCTCCTACCACAGTCCGGTCATCCCCTTCCTCTAGCTCTCTAGATCTTGACCTCTCTCGACCTACAACTCTCTCGTCGCCTCTCCCTGTAGTCCTCGTCCATCCTACATCGCCTTCCCCTTTTCGATCGATCCCTTCTCTCTCCTAGGGTTTCTCACTCCTCGTTCGTTCACCGTTGGAGCGTGGGCTCGTAGTTAGGTAAAGCAAATCAGCGAGGCTGATTCTTCAACTCTCCAAGGAGGAATATCCCCGCAACTCACTTCCAATTTAGTCAAATCTTGGAATCGGTCATATATATATATATATATATATATATATATATATATATATTCTAATGATAGCGAAGGCAACCCTAACGGGGATTATTCTCTCTGACATGGTATCTGAGCCTTTGGGGTTTCATCAAAATCAACCCTAATTTTTTCGATCCCTCCCCCGCCTACTCTCCTACCACAGTCCGGTCATCCCCTTCCTCTAGCTCTCTAGATCTTGACCTCTCTCGACCTACAACTCTCTCGTCGCCTCTCCCTGTAGTCCTCGTCCATCCTACATCGCCTTCCCCTTTTCGATCGATCCCTTCTCTCTCCTAGGGTTTCTCACTCCTCGTTCGTTCACCGTTGGAGCGTGGGCTCGTAGTTAGGTAAAGCAAATCGGCGAGACTGATTCTTCAACTCTCCAAGGAGGAATCTCCCCGCAACTCACTTCAAATTTAGTCAAATCTTGGAATCGGTCAAAAACCCTCTCCCGGCCTATTCTTTTTGCGGTTCCAATCCACTTTTAGACTTTCAGTACTTGCTCAGTGTTTGCGCGGTTCCGACCACCACGCACCCTCCGGCCTCTCACCTACCCTCCTGCCTCTCCATCCCCTTGCAGCCCACTGACAAGAGGAAAACCTGTCGTTGTTCTTGCCAAAGAATACTCAAACTCACAACTAGTATAGTGTGTAAGCAAGAGGTCGATCCACAGGGAAATCTATCAATTCAATTGCAAGTCTAATCGCTAATAGAGAATATGGGGGTTTTTGGTGTGAAAAAGATCCGCCTTTTATCAAAGCGGAAGTAAGCAAACAAAGTGAATCAGTTTAAGAATGCAATGGAGAGAAATAGGTTCACCTACAATTTATCACTTCGATTGATGAATTCGATCCTTGTTTCAGCCTCTAGTTCTTGTCTTTTCCTATGAATGTCCTTGTCCAGATCTTATGTAAATTACTAGTCTTACGAGTCCTAGCAACCCTTATCCCTAAATAACCCTAACACGGTTAAGATTTAACCTAGAAATAGCATTAAGAATATGAATTAACCATGATACATGCAATATCAAGCTACGAGTCGATATTTAACATATATTCAACTTCCTACACATCCAATTAGTCCTACGAGTCATAAAGGGATATGATTGCCACTTGGGTTAAGGTTTGCTACGAGGAATCTACAAAACCATAACAATTGAATGAATCTACTTTAACTAGTCGGCCAGGCCAGAGAGAATAAAACACATTCAAGCAATTAAGCACAAAGAAGTCAAAACATTGCAATAGGAATAAGAACTAGATTAAGAAACTCTAAATTAAACAATCAAAGATCCAAACTGTAGGCGAAACCTTGAGAGTTTAGTCGCTCATGCTCAACGGCGCTCTCAACAATGGAATAATGTGCATAAGGTTCATGAAATAATAAACTAGAAAAGTCTTATAAAGCCTCTAACAAGTGGGCCAAAGAATAAAACAAAAACCCTAATTAAAGTCCAATTTTGAACGACGTGTTTCTGCGAGGGCCGCGGGGCAGCCAACGCAGGCCGCGGTGCAGCTTTTACTGTTCACAGCGATTTTTCCGTTTCGAATTTGGTCTCAATGTCAACACGAAAGTTGTAGATCTCGAAGAGAGCTTTCCAACACATGGTTATAATAGTTAATCGGACCACCGAGGCCTCCAGAAAGTGCGAAACAAGTTTAGTATGTCTGGCGACAACTTTTGATGACTTGTTATTCACTTAGGCTCTCAAAATTCGACTCTGCTCCCGTGCTCTTCACTTTTCTTCCTCAACTTGAATCTTCCTTCATTCAAGAGTCTCCTAATTCCTTGTCGGATCCACATTTACCTAAAATTAACCATAAAATTGCATAGATTCCGACTCTTCCAATACCAACGGTAAACCTGTAATTGTAACTAAAATATGCACTATTCACAACTAAACTATGCTAAATGTAATCTATAATGCAATACTAAAGATGCTCTATCACCCACCCTCGCCTCTCCCTCCCTCGCATCCGGCATCCACACAGCCGCCCCATCCCCTCACAGCCCAGATCTGGGCTCCCTCCGGCCTAAACACAGCCGTCGGTCACCCACCAACACCCGCTGCCTCTCTCATTCTCAGATCCATCTAATTAGCAGATCCCAATTCCAAAAAAAAACAGAAAACAAAAAAAAAACATTTTCCAATCGACGACGATTGTGGCTTTCTACAATCCACAACAACCTCCCGTCGAGGTTATCGCCCCTTCAAGTCATTTACAAAGGGGGTATTCTCCTATTAGAGCCCTTCCCCAGGGATACCCGACCTATACTCTTCCGCCTCCCCCGTACACCTCTCCAACGCGGCCATACCCGAGCCAATAGGGACTCCTCGGGCCCTCTCCGTACCATCTACATCGGGCCCTAGCAGCGGGATCATCGTCCTCGTCCCGACACAGGCAGCCAGCCATCATGACACCTGCAGGCGTGTCAACTGTCAATCCGAATTGGTACATGGATAGCGGAGCCAATGCGCACATGTCGCACAACCCAGGTATAATTTCTGTTCCTGCTTCTAAGAGCTTTTCTACATCCATTATTATTGGCAATGGTGAACGCATTCCTACCTTGGGTCTTGGGCAAACTACATTACCGACCCCTACCACCGACCTAAGCCTTAACAACATCCTCGTCTCCCCCGGCTTAATAAAGAACCTTGTGTCCATCCGTCGCCTCACCACCGACAATAATATCTCCATTGAGTTTGACCGCTTTGGGTTTGCTGTCAAAGATTTCAAAACTGGGGCCCCGCTCATGAGATGTAATAGCGCTGGAGACCTATATCCTGTCACCAATAACATTCATCCTGTCACCTCCCCTACAGTAACCAATCTATCAGCAGTTGCCCTTTCGGCATCTCTCTGGCACGCCCGTCTTGGCCATCCAGGCTCTTCGGCTTTCGAGTCTCTCAGGTCCAGACTTATTTCCTGCAATAAAGCCCCTCCCTCCACTAGTTGCCCGGCGTGCCAGCTTGGAAAACACACTAGATTGCCCTTTGCCACGTCTTATACTCAGGTGGACGCTCCATTTGACATTATTCATGGTGATCTATGGACATCTCCTATTATCAGTCATGGCGGTTTCCGCTATGCACTTGTTCTGGTTGATGCATTCTCTCAATATTTTTGGGTGTTTCCCCTAAAGTACAAATCTGAAGTTGTTACACACCTTATGATCTTCCATAGCTGGGTTCGCACCCAATTCAACCTCCCCATTAAATCCTTTCAATGTGACATGGGTGGTGAATTTAACAATAATGCCCTTACATCCTTCTTCGCTACTCATGGCATTCAATTTCGCTTCTTTTGTCCTCACACCTCCTCCCAGAATGGGAAAGCCGAACGAAGCATTCGCACCCTTACCACTGACATGAGGACTCTCCTTATCCACGGGCATGTCCCCCTGCAGTATTGTCCATATGCTATTGAATCGGCATGTTATCTTATCGACATCACTCCTTCCACAACCTTCCAGAATTGGTTCCCTGTTGAGATATTATTCCAAGTCACTCCTAAATACGACCACCTCCGTGTGTTTGGCTGCTGGTATTACCCCAACCAAGCATCTGTTGCCCCTCATAAACTTGCTTCTCGATCCACACCTTGTGTTTTCCTCGGCTACCCCTCCAATCATAGAGGGTATAGGTGTTTTGATCCCATTACCAAACGTGTCATCTTCTCTCGCCATGTCACATTTGATGAGACCATATTCCCATTTTCTAGTCCCCCTACATACCCAAACACCCCGCCCCCTTCTGAGGACTACCCTACACCCCACCTCCTTCATCAACTATATCCCTCTTCCACTCCGAATTCTATTACACCTTCGGTCAGGGCACCCAACCCTACCCTACCGCAACCTATCCTGCAACCTCCATCCCCCGTCCAGCCCCTCTGTGGCCCCTGTCCCATCACCTCATGCCTCAGTCCCGTCAGTTACAGCCACTACCCTGCCACCTAACCCCACACAACCGGTCAACCAGATCCACACTCGGAGCATGAGTGGCATCGTTCGCCCCAAACAGAGTTTTGACCTCTTTGTTTCTCACTTATCGCCCATCCCTACCTCCCACAAAACAGCCGCCTTAGACCCAAATTGGAATGCTGCCATGCTCGATGAGTACAAGGCTCTTATTAGCAACACCACTTGGGTCTCTGTTCCTCGGCCTCCTGGGGCCAACATTGTGCGGTGCATGTGGCTCTTTTGGCACAAGTTTCGCTCTGACGGATCTCTTGAGCGCTATAAGGCGTGACTGGTCGCCAATGGGAACTCTCAGCAGGTGGAGGTCGATTGTGATGACACTTTTAGTCCGGTTGTCAAACCAGCTACCATCCGCATTCAGGTGACACTTTCATGGTGACCTGAATGAGACAGTGTACATGTTCCAGCCGCCTGATTTTGATGACAGGACCAAACCAGGCCATGTTTGTCTCTTGCAGAAGTCTCTGTATGGCCTTAAACAGGCACCTCGGGCATGGTATCTTCGCTTTGCTACTTACCTGCACATGCTTGGCTTCATCAGATTGCTTATTTGTTGTTACATGTCGATGATATCATCCTTACTGCATCTTCAGAGACTCTTCGGGCTACCATTATTACTCAACTCAGCAAGGAGTTTGCTATGTCTGATCTCTGGCCTCTCAGCTTCTTTTTGGGAGTCTCTGCATCTCGATCTGCATCTGTAAGCCTGCTGCAATGCCGGTTGAGACCACGGCCAAACTGGCCCAAGTTGCGGGTCCACCTGTGTCTGATCCGACTTTGTACCATAGCCTTGTTGGTGCTTTATAGTACTTGACATTTACTCGCCTTGATATTAGCTATGTTGTTCAGCATGTCTGTCTATTTATTCATGACCCCAGAGAGTCTCACTTTGCTGCTCTTAAGCGCATTATTAGGTATGTTCAGGGTACTACTTCTCTTGGCATCACTATTACCCCATCAACTTCACCTCTCTCCATGGTTGCTTACACGGATGCTGATTGGGCTGGTTGTCCGGACAGCAGACGGTCTACGTCAGGTTATTATGTGTTCCTCAACGACTCTCTAGTCTCTTGGTCTTCTAAGCGTCAACATGTGGTTTCTCGCTCTAGTGCTGAAGCGGAATATCGCGGTGTTGCCAATGTTATCGTTGAGTGTGTCTGGCTTCGCAACCTATTGCTTGAGCTCCACTGTCCGCTCAGTCAGGCGTCTGTTGTGTATACAGACAATGTCAGCGCTACTTACCTTGTTGACAACCCGGTTCACCATCAGAGAACCAAGCATGTGGAGATTGATATTCACTTTGTTCCTGAGAAGGTAGCTATGGGACATGTGCGTGTCCTACATGTCCCCTCCCCGTACCAGTATGCATGCATCTTCACCAAGGGATTGCCTCGCCATTTATTTCTTGATTTTAGGTCCAGTCTCACTATTCGCTGCCCTCCTGTTTCGACTGATGGGGTATGTTAAATAGAATATATATGTATAGGCCCAATTACCCATTTGTAATTAGGATTACCTATCTTGTACTATATATATTCTAATGATAGCGAAGGCAACCCTAACGGGGATTATTCACCCTAACAGATCTACTTCTTACCCACTGTAAAAAAAAACATCATTGATTATGTTTTTGAACCATATCAATTAAGTGTAACTTGTGAAAAATAGTTAATTCATCCCATGTTCACTCAATATACCAAAAAGGTTGAGTGTTGGCAAAAGTAACCACCCTCTACTCAAATTTGCAAAAGTAGCATATTGGTTCAATTTTTTGCAAAAACAACCGGTGACACTAACCTAAGATTGGAAGTAAAAGGATAGAGCATTAAATGCAATCAAAATGAAGAGAAAGAGGGGAATCAACTTTTCAAATGAGCGGGGGAGGGGATTAGCAGCTTTTTAGAGAAGAGAGGGAGGGGGTTGCTAACAGCTTTTCAGAGGATCAGAGGAGAGAGAGGAAGGGGAAAAGACAAAGGAGAGAGGGGAAAGAGAGACGGGGAACCAAATTTTCGAATTACAAACGACTCGTGATCGATTACATGCCAGACAATGCGAAATACGTGACAGCAAATCAATATTCCGTGACAACTGTCATAATCATACAATATATAATAACGAATATGGGTAAGTTTGCTTACGATTTTCGTTTTGCGCCATTAACTATTATCCACCCTCTTCATATATTCCCAATCGAAAGTGATAAGACCATCTTCTTCTCTTTCATTCGCAAGGGAGAGAGTTGGTCTTTGTTATATTCGGACTTGGGTTTATTTGTCGGAGTCAAAAAAGTTGGCATGAAGTTTACGTATACTGGCACATAAATAGACGTTAGTGGCACGAAGAACGAATTGACTGGCACATAAATAGACGTTAGTGGCACGAAGAACGAATTGACTGGCACATAAGAAACCATCAGGAACTTTGGCTCCTTGATGGGTCTCCTTTGGGTGACTTTTTTGTTGCAGACAAATCCACCACCATTGACCGGGCCCAATTTGTGTTCCAATTTCGTTCACCGAAACTTACAACGGAAAGAACCATTGCTAAATCTCACTTCAGAATTTTTTTTTTCCATAAACATATATAAAGTAGATGTCTATAGATAAATAAAATTAAATTAAGTTCAAAAATAAATTTATTTTTTAATTTTAACAAATGAAAATGGCTTAAAATTAGTTTAAGATAATTAAAGTGTGTGTTTATCTCTCCCTCTCCCTCCTAACTTGTAACCGGTGCATAGAGTAACATATTTTTTTGCAAAAATAGCCCCCTTGTAAATTTTGACATGGCAATGCCATTTTTGCCATGGGATGATTTGCCAAATATTCAAATATGAAGACCAAATTAGCCAAATATACAAGATCTTGGGAAATTTGCAAAACTATACACAACCCTTGCCCCTCCTATGTGCCCCTGCGCCCCCCTCCAGCGTGCCCCCCTTGCCCCCCTCCACGTCAGCAATTTTTTTTTTTTTTTTCGCGCGTCAGTGCTGACGTCATCGTCGGAAATGCTGACGTCAGCAATGCTGACACCGTTTACAAGGAAGGTTTTTTTTGTTTCTTTTTTGTTTTTTTTTTTCGCGCGTCAATGCTGACGCCGACGTCGGGAATGTTAACGTCAGCAATGCTGACACCGTTTTACAAGGAAGTTTTTTTTTTCCGCGCGCCAATGCTGACGCCGACGTCGGGAATGTTGACGTCAGCAATGCTGACACCGTTTACAAGGAAGGTTTTTTTGTTTTTTTTTTCGCGCGTCAATGCTGACACCGTTTACAAGGAAGTTTTTTTGTTCCACGCGTCAATGCTGACGCCGACGACTGGAGTGTTGACATCAGCAATGCTGACGCCGTCTACAAGAATGGTGACGCCGACAACAATGACGTCGGGAATGCTGACGTCAGCATTGCTCACACCCTCTACGAGGATGCTGATGCCGACAATGATGACATCGAAATCAATATATTTGACGTATTAAGTCATTAAAAATATAAAAGGGGAGAACAAAGAGACAAAAGGAGTGTTCTACCAAAAAAAAAGAAACAAATATTTTATTTTATTTTTGGTAGTGAGAAACAAAGAATAACGGTAAACAATTAAAACAAACAATTTTTCGACGCCGACAATGCTGACCTCTTTCCTCATCCATCTCTTATATTGCAAAAACGATGTCAGCAAATATATACCTACACAAAAATATGCATGAAAACGATGTCAGCGCTAAAAAATACGTATAAAAACGATGTCAGCACTAAGAAATAAACCAAAATTTAAGGACTCAAGCATACATATATACTTACATATATAATATCAAATTAAAAACGATGTCAGCACTAAAAAATACGCATAAAAACGATGTCAGCACTAAAAAATAAACCAATTTTTAAGGACTCAAGCATGCATATATATCTACATATATAATATCCAACTAAAAACGATGTCAGCACTAAAAAATATGCATAAAAACGATGTCAAGACTAAAAAATACGCATAAAAACGATGTCAGCACTAAAAAAAATACGCATAAAAACGATATCAACATTAAAAAATATGCAAAAAAACGATGTCAGCACTAAAAAACAAACCATTTTTTAACGACTCAAGCATACATATATACCTAAAGAGCAACCTAAACAAGGTAATAAAGACCATGTCAACACGAGGACATACCTTCAATCTGATGATGTACTCCTCTTCCTTCAATGAGTTCAATATGATGATGTCAGCACTAGAATAAATTGAAAACAAATTGCATTACTCACAAAAAAAAAAAATTCAACCAACCTAAAATAAACGTGTAGCTATACAAGCATACATAATTACCCAATACAACCTAAATAATATCCCCTAATTCAGTAGAGATTTGATAACCCATTCTTATTTTGAAATGGAATATTACACTCTCTACAAAATCCATCCACACCTTCTTTAAGCCCATCATCACTTGATTACTAATTTGCTTGGGTCCTTTTTATTCAAGACTTGATATCAGAAAACCCATAGCCAAATGAGAATCATTCATAATTGTTTATGTTTAACCATGCAAAGGCATCAAGAGAGACTACATTGATTTCCATGACGTGCTTACTTCATACAAGGAATCAGAACTGCCAAAATACTCTCAAGAACGAATGAACATATAAAAGTAGGCAGATTCTGGAAGGGGCAAAACAACGAGCAGGTGGTGAGCATTCCAAACCCCACTTCAAGATCAGCTTAACTTTCCATGATTAGGTAGACTAAAGTAGAAGATGAACAAAATACCAGCAAAGCAGAAACAAATCCTTGATCGTCGTTGACAGCAGCGGCGCAACGGTGGAGACGGTGGTGTGCTTCTCGGTGGCTAACTGGTGGCTCAATAGCCTTCAAATCTAGGCGAGATTCAAACCATTAATAGAGATAATCTCAGTCAAACAAAATCAGTATAAAACAACACTATATAATATACACTATAAAGAGATCATCAAACGGTGGAGACGGTGGCTAACTGATCCAACCTTCCTTGTTCGATATAGGAATTGAAGCACTGTCAGCAATGGAGGTCGGCAGCTTATGATGTACACTCAGCAGGTTCCGAAATCGATCTTTTCCGGCGTCATCGGAAGCTTCAATATATATGCTGTCAGCAATGAAGATGCAGAGGCGGAAGGAGAGATGCATTCACCAAAACATAAACCGGAAGGAGAATCAACAAAACCAGGAGAGATGCATTCACACACAGATTAACAAACAAAAATGCAGGAGAATAAAATCCAAATTGAGGATGTGAAGTCCAAAAATGCAGGAGAGATGCATTCATATTAGTTACCTAGCTCAACTCATAATTTGAAGTACAAAAAAATAGATCAGAGAAATCAACAAATTGAGCATGTGAAGCATCCGAACACGACTTGGAGTAAGCAAAGTCAGAATCCGCAGTTATCAAAACAAGAATCAATCAACAAATCCGAACCTGTTTCCACCATTGTCGAATTCCTCGCTTTTCAAAATGCAGACGAAGGCGCAAGAGCCGGAGCAAGTGAAGGTGCCATCGAAACCGATCCTGAAGATTTGCACAGAAAATTGCGGACATCAACATATCGGAACCTGTTGTTCGCTCTGTCCTCGATCTTCCTCGGCGACGCAAACGGCGTCGTACTGGCGCAATCGGACCATGAAATGGTGCCGACGTGCCAGTGGAAGAAGTGGATCTAATGTGCAGGCGTGGTGTATGGCGGCGATGGCGGCGTTCTTCGAAGGTGGCGGATCTTGTAGCTACTAGATTGTCGGAATCCATAAGGAGATGGAGAGCTCCGGCGAGGCTAGATCCAGAAGAACGAGGCGATGCAATCTCCGGCGATGCGAGGCAATCTCCGGAAGAACGAGGCCTCCAGAACGGGGAGGGAAGAACGAGGCGAGGCGAGAGAGAAGAAGAACAAAGAGGAGAGAACGCTGAGCGGCTAGGGTAAAATTAGGGTTGTATAGTTTGCTAATATTTACAAAAACGTGTATAGTTTGCTAATTGGGCGGAAATTTGCGCCTTCGGCGCAAATTTTCTCTTTTTGCCAATCCATTTTATTTTTGGTATATCGTTGCAAATTTTCCTAAAAAAATTTGCACCAGTTTAAATAGTGCACAATTAAGTTTATGTTATACATACAAAAATTAGTGTAATAATTTATCTAAACAAGTGCACAACTTAATTTGATAGTATATACAAATATATCGCATCTTATATTATACGTAAGTACGTGCATCGATTAAAACATGAACGTGCTTTTATACACAAAAATGGTGCATTTTAACACCATTAATGTCAAGTTCGAATATGAGCGGCCGAACTAAAACGAGCACCGCCTCTCTTTGTCACGAAGAAGAAGAAATCTGAAATCTTATGCGCATGGAAAACTCGGAGCGGTGAAAAAGTGAGATACGCAAATTAAATATGATTGATAGTGCACAACGCTAATTAGGATTCCGTGGTTAAGTGCAATGGTTCTCCAACCACTGCATTTTCCATCAATGTTCCAACTTAATCATTTGGCTTAATTATATAGGTAAAACTAATTCAAATAACCCAAACTTTGATGGGGTGAGCAGGTAGCACTACGAACTTTATAAATTGACAAAAATAACTCAAACTTTTACTACTATGTGCTTATATCACCACTAGGCACCAATATCTTTTTTAAAATAAAAAATAACATCTAACTTTTATAGTTTTGAAATAAAATCTAAAACACTACGTAAACTAGGTTTTTTAAATCGAAATAACACAAAAGGTAAAAAAAAATTTAATGAAAAATAAAATTTTGACTTAAGATAATTGAAAAAAAATATCGCAAATTTATGTCATATTTTAAAAACCCAAAATTTGGTTTGAACAAATGATATAAGTTAGCAATATTTTTGTAAAATATTTCTCAAATGAATTTTTTTAATAAAAATTACACAAAATATAACTTTTTATGTATATTACCTTTAAATATTTCTCAAATGATATAAATTTTTACATTTTTCAAATAGGACCTAAAAAATATTAAACTAGTTTTTTTAATCAAAATTACACAAAATATACATTTTTTAAAATATAAAATAAAATTTTCTGCTTAAGATAATTGGAAAAAAAATCTCTAATTTATTTCATATTTCAAAAACCCATAATTTGGTTAGAACAAATTATATAAGTTAGAAATATTCTCAATTGAAATACTCCTTATATTTTTAATTTGTTGTATTTTTGTTAATATAAAAAGTTATACCATTTGAGAAATATTTAAAGGTAATATACATAAAAAGTTATATTTTGTGTAATTTTTATTAAAAAATTCATTTGAGAAATATTTTACAAAAATATTTCTAACTTATATCATTTGTTCAAACCAATTTTGGGGTTTTTAAAATATGACATAAATTTGTGATATTTTTTTTCAATTATCTTAAGTCAAAATTTATTTTTCATTTAAATTTTTTTTTACCTTTTGTGTTATTTCGATTTTAAAAACCTAGTTTAAGTATTGTTTTAGATTTTATTTCAAAACTATAAAAGTTAGGTGTTATTTTTTATTTTAAAAAGGATATTTGGGTCTGGTGGTGATATAAGCACATAGTAGTAAAAGTTTGGGTTATATTTGTTACTTTATAAAGTTCGTGGTGCTACATGCTCACCCCATCAAAGTTTGGGTTATTTGAATTAGTTTTACCTAATTATATATATATATATATATATATATATATATATATATATATATATATGATGATCATTTTGATCATCAACTTTTAGTATTACGTGATCACAACAACTTCTTGTCGTCTGCGATTACCAACTTTATGAAATTAATTGCGATGAACTTGTGTGTGATTACAACTCTTATTTATTTTATTAAGATACTGTATTAGTTAATTTGATTCAATGATTTGATTAATTTATGGCCGACGACCCTAAAGTAGACTACCAACTAAAAACTGATTAAGGTCGTGTTTGAGATGGGTTTGGGGGGAGGGGCTCTGGGATTGCTGGAAGCACATGAGCCGGTGTGTTTGGCAAGAGCTCGATGGGATGGACAATGGGGGTTAATGGGGTGGAGATTTGGGCGGATTAGGATCATTTTTTTGACAAAATAATGATGGGTCAACTCACAAACAACAATGATTACCAGACAGTTAGAGGGAGGGACAATGTCCTTCTGTGCAATACAGAATATATAGAACACAGAAAAGCACACAAAACTGATGAAATACCACACACCATTCCATTGATTGAAATTGCAAATACATACCCTTAAACTTGAACAATTGCTCGACACAACTGACCACCACTTACCCACTAACATATCTCCTAGGTAGTGGTCTGACTGAATAGGAAAAACTAACTCCTAAACTGCATAACATTACGAAACCTTACATACAAGTTAATCAACTAACTAACTTCATCTTAGCTTAAGACTTTTAATTACATTCCAACACCAACCTTTAATTCAAATTCCTTCATGCCAAATTTCTCCAAAAAGTAATAATGTTTAGCACCAGTTAGGGACTTGGTGAATAAATTAGAATTTTGATTGTTGGTTCCACAGAACCTGAGCACCACCTTTTCTTCTTCTACTAGCTCTCGAATGAAATGGTGTTGCACATCAATGTGCTTAGTTCTAGCATGGAAGGCTGGATTCTTTGTCATTTCTATTTGCCGACTTGTTGTCACACCAAACCTCAATAGCCTCTATGTGATCACACCCTAAATCTAGCAACAGTTTCTTCAAGTAAAGTGCTTGCCTTGCTGCGCTTCAGCTGCAACATACTCAACCTCGATCAAAATATGACAAAGCAAATGTATCATGCTTCTTGGAGCTCAAGGTTATGGCCCCTAATCCAAGATCAAACACTCAGCCAGAGGTGCTTCTTCTGTCATCAGGACATCTTGCACAATCACTATCTATGTGCCCTCTCAATTAACTTGAAGTCTTTCACTTGCTCATACCATATTTCATGTTTCAAAGTGTTTGCAACATATCTCAAAATCCTGCCAGCTTCTCCGAGATGCTGCTTTGTGGGGTTGTGCATAAACCTAGATACAACACTCACATTATAGACAATGTCATGCGTAGTATGTATGAGATAGTACGTTTAGGCCACCAACCAAACTTCAATTTCTCATTGGTGTTCATAGGTGTCTGAACCACATCACATTTCGCCATCTTAAATTTCTTCAACACATCTTTATCATATTTCTCTTGACAAAGAAAAATGGCCTCCTTTCTTTACTTCACTTCTAGACCAAGAAAATACTGCAACAAGTGTAGATCTGTCATTTCAAACTTTCTCATCATAGCAAACTTGAACACCTTGAGCATTTTTTATGACGGACTGAAATAAATAATATCATCTATATATAGGCAGACCACAATAAACTCATTCATGCTTTTCCTGTTCACATATAATGTTGGCTCATTCTCACTTCTCTTGAATTGATTTTGTAGAAAGAAATTATCTATCTTCCTGTACCAGACCCTTGGAGCTTGCTTTAGACCATACAAGGCCTTCTTCAGCGTATACACCTTTCCTTCTTCAACATCTTTAACACAACCCTGAGGTTATTCCACAAACACCTATTCTTGTAGCTCTGCATTCAAGAAAGATGACTTTACATTCAACTGAAAAAACATGTAGCTTCCATGAAGTTGCTAAAGCCAACACAACTCTTATAGTTTCGAGTCTAGCAATAGGAGATAAGGTTTCTTCATAATCTATACCCTCTTTTTGTGCATATCCCTTTGCCATAAGTCTTGCTTTGTGCTTCTGAACTCTACCATATGTGTTATACTTGGTTCTGAAAACCCATTTCAAACCAATTACATTTTTCATTGAGGTAATTCAGTTAATTTCCAGGTGTCATTTCCCTGATTACCTAATCTTCTTCTTCGCTGCTTGCCAACTGCTCTCATCTTTGGCATCATCAAAGATCTTTGGATCAGAAGCAACAAGGATAAAGGCATAGTTGTTATAGATCTCAATTAGAGATCTAAACTTCCTTGGAGGAGAATTACTATAAGAGCTTGATGGTGATGAGCTCCAACTGCTAGATGAGTTGTACTGAGGCACTAGTATTGTAGGAGAATTCTCATTCTGATTACTGCACGTCATCAGCCATATCATCATTTCCAAGTTCTTCAACGGAACTGACAACATGAATAACATTCCCTGTCACTAAATCATTTCCATGTTTCTCCTAATTATAACCAGCCTCTTCATTTCTTAAACTCTGTATATTGAGATGGCCATATCTCAAATGCCACAACATGGTATCAACATCACCCTTTTCTATCATAGCCTTGCTTGCATTTGCTGCCAAATCGAGTGAAAACATTCTATGCTTGGTCATAGACACATTGACAATGATATGAGCGGTTTCGTTTTCTCTAATTACACAAGCATCTTCATCAAATAGAAGAGAATAGCTAGTTCCTTGAAGTTGACCCAAACTGAGTAGATTATGAGTAAGACCAGGCACCAAATGAACATCATACAAGAGTTTATCACCTTCTTTCACACTATTGATTGCAATTATGCCCCTTTATTTTACCTATAACACCTTGTTGTCTCCAAGTTTGACCTTGCCTTTCTTGGATTCATCTAGATCCTTAAACAATCTTCTTGAGCCGGACATATGGTTTGATCAATCACTATCCAAATACCAAAAATCATTGGCATTTTATGTAACTGATGACAGAGCCATGGACAACCTATCTTCTTTCTCCATATTCTCATAATAATTGTCACACTTCGATTCATTCTCTTACTTCTCCTAACAAAAGGCTTCTTTATGCCCAAACTTCTTACAATAATAACACTTTATGTTACTTCTGTGAGACCTTGACTCACTATTTTGATTCCTACTAGAATCCTTCCATTACCACTTCCTAATCCACCAAACTGTTCTCTTCCTTGGCCTCTTCCTCCACGACCTCTATAGCCATTCTTTTAGCCACTTTTTCATCTATGACCACCTATGTAGCCACCTATACTTGAAGAGTTGTCATGTTTGCCTCTTGATGTTTCATCCTTTACCTGAAATACTTTCTCCTCTTTCTGTTCAGCTGTTTTGCTAAGCCTCTCCTTGTGAGCTTGCATGGAACTTGTCAATGCCTCGAACTTATAAGTTGACAAGTTCTTTGATTCTTCTATTGCAGCAACAACATATTTAAACTTCTTGGTGAGACTCCTTAACATCTTAGTCACCATGGTTTCAGTCCTAACATTATCCCCACATGACTTCAATTCATATGGTTTACAATACTAGACACCCTAGACATGAACACTTGCACTGTTGATAATGCATGTTTCATATAGACATTATAGGTATTTCTTATTTCATTTAGACATGAGTTTTGCATATGTTTTAGTCAAGTTTCATATCTTGCTTGTGAAGTATTCGAGTTCGGAATCTACGCCTTTTTAGTGTTTATTCTATAGAGTTACATTCCGAACTTGGATGGGATCTTAGAAGAGCTTAAGAGACATGTTCTGGAGCATATATAGGCTGAGGAAGAGGCTATAGAGGAGCAAGGAAGCAAAACATTGAAGAAAAGAAGGAAAATCGTCACTGCGTAGGGCGGCGCCCGCCGTGTAGTCGTGCTCAGCGATTGCGATTTGAATCCGAAGATTCTATTTCCTATTATATTAATATTATATTTCTTGGGTTTGCTACACTCTTTATTAGGTTTTATTGGATTGTTCCAGATGTGTCTGGCAGAATATTGTGAGATAATGAACACAATTAGAGAGGGAGAGGTTTTTGGCTTATGAGTTGCTAAAATCATAGTTTCACCTGTGATTTGAAGACATGGTTGTTTAGATTGTGAGGATTTGATTCTATCTAGTTATTCATGATTATATTTATCATCTTGTGCCTATTGATTATATTTGTGTTCCTTTCTATGATTGATCACCATGTTAGGAATTGCATCTTAGCTAAGAATTTGTTGTTCTATTCTTGATAGCAAACGAAGGTATTGAAGTAGTGATATTTCTTTGTCTTTGTAGCAGATGATTTCGATTGATCTATATCGTTAGATGTGTTAGGACCGATTGTGGCTTGCACCTATTTGTCTCTAATTGCATTGAATCGATATGCCAATTGGTTTAATTACTTGAGTCCTTAATGCTATTCTTTAGTGATATTGAATAAGGTGATTGTATCCCTACGGATCCTTCAACTTTAGTCAAGTAGACATATGCTTGTGAATAATTAATGAACCAATCCTAGGACCATGAATCTCAACCATTGTCAGATAATTACATGGGAATATTTTCTCTACTTTATTATCAACTCAAGTAATTAGGCCAATTTGCATATTGATTCAATGCAATTAAGAAAAACCGGAGCAATCCTAAATCTGCCCTAATCGACATATCCACAACATAGATGAATTGAAATCATCCACTACAAAGACAAAGAAATATCACTACTTCAATACATTCGTTTGCTATCAAGAACACAACAACGAATTCATAGCTAAGATGCAATTCCTAACATGGTGATCAATCATAGAACGGAACACAAATATCAACAATAATCACAAGATGATAAATAGGAATATTGATAAGTAATAGAAACAATCCTCACAATCTAAACAACAATGTCTTCGAATCACAGGCGAAACTATGAGTTTAGCAACTCATAGGCCAAATCTCTCTCTCTCTCTCTCTCTCTCTCTCTCTCTCTCTCTCTCTCTCTCGCTCTAATTGTGTTCATAGTCTCACAATAATCACTCTTCCTCTCTTAACTGAACAATGGAAAATAACCTCATAAAGGCTCTCAAAGAGTCGGCAAAACCCTAGTGGAATAATAATAAAATAATAGGAAATAAAATCTTCGGATCCAAAATCGCGAACGCTGGAAACCGGCACACGGCGGGCGCCATGCAAGAGGCGGCGGGCGCCACCATCTCAGTGACGAGATTCCCTCTTTTTCTTCGATTGTCTTCAATGTCGTGCTTTCTTGCTCCTCTCTAGCCTCTTCCTCAGCTTCCATATGCTCTAAAACATGTCTCTTAAGCTCTTGTAATTAAGATCCATCCATGATCGGAATTGTATCTCTGCAGAATAAACACTAAAAAGGCGAAGATTCCGAACTCGAATACTTCACAAGCAATATACTAAACTAGCCTCAAACATAAGCAAAACTCCTATCTAAATGCAATAAGAAATATCTAAAATGTCTATATGAAATATGGATTATCAATGCCTTCGACTTAGTAAAAAAAAATGTGTATTTAATTACAAAATTCACCCACTAAAATGTAGAAATTATAATTGGCATAAATTAGAAATTCGAGTTTCATAAAAAAAACATAAATATTAAACTCGTCAAATATTATTTGCCAATTAATTATAGTGGGTCAATCTCAAACCGACTTCAATAAAAACGAAGTCAAAACCTCAAATCAAGTTTCACCAAATATAAACTTGGTTTTGAAAAAGAACTACATAATTGTCGGTTATGTAGGAAACCCGATAAAAAGCTGAAGCTCGTCGGGTTCAATCATCAAACCACAAACTCAAATTTCTTCTTTCAAAAAGAACTACGTAAAGACTTGACACTTTTTTATGAGTTACATAGGAAATTCGATATTAAAATTCAATATATATCGGATTCAGTCGCCATTCTCAAATTACATCAAATTTTTCTATAAAGAGAATTACGGGTGATTTGATCTCATTCAAACGGGTACGTAGGTAGCTCGACATAAAGCTTAAGCTCATCGGGTACAATCGCCAATCCAAATTATCAAATTGGTCTTTGGTTAGAACTACGTAAAGACTTTACTCCTCCTATTGGCTACGTAGGTAACCCGATATTAAATTCTAAAAATATATCGGGTACAGTCGTCAACCTTTAAATTCCCTTTAAATGAATATGGGGTCAAAACCAAACAAATTAAATTGGTTCGTTTTAGAACTACGGGTGATTTGAATCTCTTCTAAGAGATACGTAGGACACTCGATACAAAGTCAAGGCTCGTCAAGTTCAATCACCAAAAGCAAATACAAATTGTCCATTCCAACTCGATACAAAGCTTTTGCTCGTCGAGTTCAATCATCCCTCTCAAATGATCTCATGATCAAACTCAAATACCAAATTTCCTTTCGTTCTGAACTACAACGACTTGATTCCACCAAATAAGTGGATACGTAGGAAACTCGGTGTAAGTCAAATTCTTACCGAGTCCAGTCACACTCAAACCTTTAAACAAATCTCTTCAAATTCATTTGATGACTCTAAGTCGTCCCAAATATCAAAAATTTCATCAAAGCCAAAGTGTCCACTCTAACTGGATACAAAGCTTCCGCTCGTCGAGTTTAGTCACACCAAAGATCAAAAAATTCAAATTCCACCAAATTCGAATTTGTCCTTTTCAAGAACTATGTGCGATTTGATCCCTTCCAAAAGGATACGTAGGAAACTCACAACGAGTTCAATCACAACCCCCAAATTGACATTTTAAGCCAAAACAAATCCCAAGTCAAATCAAACTCCACATCAATCCCAATCGTTTTCTATGCAAATGATAGGCGGGTTACTTGAGTTACCCTTCCGAGAAGGTGGCATCAGGTTACTCGGATGGAGTGTGGTTCGAGCTACCCTTTCGAGAAAGTGAGCTTGGACTTCATCCTATGATGCATACAAGGAAACGAAACCAAATCCAAACCAAACATAAAACCCTAAACTCTCTGAACTACGTATGGCTTGATTCTTTTCCAAGAGATACGTAGGCAATCCGCTAAAATCTGTGTGCAGCCCAAATTACCCAAACCACTCAAATCTTGGTATCGGTATGACTTCGAATCAAGAGGATAACCAAAAAGGGTCGAACTCAAATATTAAAAATTAAATAAAATGTGTTGTACAATTATTTGCGCATTTTTTTTCATCAGACATTTTCAAGCTCCAGAAGTGGTAATTGAAGCCTTTGAATATTGGCAATTGTGAGGTACCAAGATTTGATTACTCTGTGTTCCCCTTTGTGTTTAAAACTCACCTTTCACTCGATTTCCTTGATAGAAATCCAATAAACAAAGGTTTGACCTTATACCAAATGTTGACAAAACAATGGTGGATCAACTCACAACAACAAAAATGATCAGCAGACAGTTAGAGGGAGAGACAATGTCCTTCTGTGCAATACAGAGCATAGCACATAAAAGCACACAAAACTGATGAAGTGCCACACGCCATTCATTGATTGAAATTTCAAATACATACCCCTTAAAATTGAGCAACTACTCGGCACTACTGACTACCACTTAACCACTAACATATCTCCTAGCTAGTGATTTGAATGAACAAGAAAAACTAACTCCTAAACTGCATAACATAACTAAACCTTACTTACAACTTAACCAACTAACTGACTTGATCTTAGCTTAGGAATTTTAATTACATTCCAACACATTTCAACAATCTCCGATGGGTGGGCTTTCGGGATAGGAATCGAGGATTGGGAACATGTCGCACCAAATTGCCCTCTCCACAACTCTTCCGGGGCGCGATTTAGGTGAGTTTTCTCTTCCAAGATAAGACACAACCATTGGGAAGCAAACAACGAGCTTGAGCGAAGCAACGTTCGAGAGCGAGAAGGTATTTGCATAAATCCAGTTGCAGGTACGTAGGTTCCCTTCTTCCGTTGTCCATAAAAAAATAGTATAACCCCTAGTAGAGACTAGTACGATTCAACTCAATATTTTGTTCATTCGTTTTTCATCCCTGACTGTGTGTCCCTGATTATTGCAGACTCGAGTGACGTCGAAGCAAGCCTTTGGTGAAGCGGCGGAAGCACGAGGAAGGCGACAATGTTCTCAAAGTGTGTCGATTGGTGTGTGTTTGGGATGGAGGGCAGGTAAGTTGATTTGGGGCATTTTTGACATTTCCTTTTTTTACCAACACAAATATAATCCCCACCCAGCTAAACATAAATGGATTATTTCGCCACTAATAATCCTCGTCTTCTTAACCCACACAATCTACATAACATAATTAATCTCTATCCCAAAAATCCCCATTATCCCCTAAAATTTGAACTCACCTTCAATCTAAACACTCAAGCAATGAACAAACTCGATCCTCTAAGCTCAGCGAGAGGAGCCATTGCAATCCCAAGGTTGGATGCAAACCAGTTAGCTTCATTCGTTTGAGTTGTTGAGTGTGGCTAAGATGAATATAATTGACATTCTCTCAATCTGGTTGGGATGATATTGGATCATGATCATATCCCCTATTGGGCCCATTGATAAACAGATACAAGGTTAAGCTCAAACGAAATAAGAGTCCGGAGGCTTTGAAAGTTGATATGCACTTATTCAAGGGGTCGTACAAAATATCGTGTTTTCACCTAAAACGCTATGCTAGCTCTTGACCTAACTATAAATTATATAAGATCCCTTTGCAAACAACTAAGTTGTCTTGTACGTGTTTTTCTTCGATTTCTTACATCGTTTTGCTTCAAATCGCTCCTGCGTTCTTAGTTCTAATCAATTTACACCATCACCTGATGTTTAAACTACATATTGCACAAACCAATATTTGAGGCCTAGATCCCAGCAATCAACACAAATACAAAATTATAAATTACCAGATATTGAACTAATTGAAGGTGGATGCATAGTTCAACATAAAACAACACTTCTATTCATATAAATATATTGTGATCCAATGTAGCGAAAACTCTATTATAACCTGTAAGATACCAATACAGCGTCTATTTATCAACTATAACAAAATAAAATAAAATGCTATGCAACTAATTTTGATAGAGTTCACCATAAAGGTTTAATACCCCTTCAAATCCACACTATGTGAAATACCCAAGAACCAAATTTTTTGAGCAATCAAATGAAAATATGTTGTAGAGAAACCCAATTCCTGGGAAAATACAATCTTAAAATCAAATGAATCAGTAGAGATTAAGTAACAAAAATAGACGAAATAAATTTCCTAAGAAAATTTTCAATTTATGATGTGTAAAACCAGAAGAACATCAAAATAACCAAAAATTTGAAGTCACCCAAAATAAGTTCAAGCAAACATGACTGGTATTCAATGCATAAAGGGGGAAAAAATGAAGTCTGAAATAGATAAAGCATCACTAGTTAACCTACTTGTGGAGTACTAAGCTCTCCATGTAGGGAAATACCTTACTACCAGAAAGATACTGCCGCATAATAATATTCTCCTTGTGGGTATCAAGGTTGTAAGAAGTCACCATCCTATTCCAGCTCAACAGCATTTCACCATTCTGCCTAAGATAAAAGAACCAGTAGCTACCAGCAAGAGTATCATATTCATGGACCATTGATGCGAAGGTGTGTCGTTTAGACCAACTCCACGACTTTGCATCAGCTCCTAAGCCTTCCAGCACCCATATGGATCATGTTCCTCTACTCGAACAATTGATCAGTACAAGAGAAGACCCATTATCATCCATTGATAGCGACAGATCAAACATCGACGATACATCATCTTCCATACGCAACATATTGGAAGAAAATACCTCGCTGCTCAAATCAAATGATACCCATTCTCAGGCGACTGAATCCTCAAAATTTGCAACAGAAAACAGAACGCCCCCTAAGCATAAGGCTTTTAGGGCTCGTTTGGAAAGGGTATATGGATATAGGATATAGGCTATGAGTATGAGATATAGATATCAAGCTATGGGTATTGGGTATGAGTATGAGATTGATATCTATATCTTATATCTTCTGTTTGGGAAGGGTATATATAGATATTAGAATTAAAAAATTGAAGAAAATCCAAACAGATGCATTAGGGTTAGAAAATTCCTCAATTTCGAAACTGGGAATATGAGAAAGAACAAGTGACGTGCAAACTGAAATTTTGAACAGAAGTTAGGGAATGAATTTCTCTCCATTTTAAACGGAAAATTCGAACTGAAATTTCAACAAGAAGAGATGCAAAGCAATTTTAACAGTGGTGCAAGTTTTCTACAGAGATGCAAAGCAATTTCAACCAGAAGAAGAGATGTAAATTCGAACAGAAATTTCGACAGATATTTGAAGAGATGCAAAGCATATTTTCGAACAGAGATTTGAATAGAAATTTCAACACACAGATTACAGGAGGAGGAGGAGGATGAGAAGGAGGAGAAGAAGAAAGCTCAGAACAGAGATTAGGGAAGAATAAGGAGAAGAAGAACGCTCAGTTGCTATGTTTCCTATAGCCCCCAAATTATTCAGATATTAAAAGTTAAAAAAAAACCTAGAATTAGTATATAGAGATATATGATTGATATCCATATACCTGACAGAGGGAAAACCTGTCGATGATCCGCCAAAGTAAACTCAAACTTATAACTAGTATAGAAATAAGCAAGAGGTCGATCCCACAGGGAAATTCTTAATTCAAGTATGATTCTAGTGTCAATCAAAGTAACAAATTTGGGGGGATTTTGTGTGTGAAAGTTCCGCCTTTTATCAAAGCGGATTGAAGCAAACAAAAGTAAAGGTTTTAATTCAGACAATTAGGAGAAGCAATTCTACCTACAATTTTCAACTTTATTTGGTTAAAGCGATCCTTGTAACTTCTTCTCGTCCTATTAAGTTTCCTATGAATGTCCTTGTCCCGACCTAGTATAGTTACTAGTCCAACCAGTCCTAGCAACCCTTATCAATCGAACAGTCCCTAAAGAAGGATTTAACCCAATTGATAGCTTTAAGTTTAGAGATTTGTCAAGGTATTTGTAGTCCCTAAAGAGGTTTTTAACAACACATTCAACTTCCTACTCATTCAATTAGTTAAACAAGCCCTAAAGGAACAAGTTTGCCACTTAGGTTAAGGTTCACAACCCAGAATCTAAAAAACCTTAGCAATTGAATTGATCTAACTAGTTGGTCAGACAAGATAGAACAAATCAATAAAAAATCAAACACAAAGAAGTTGAAGCATTCAAATATAGCAAACAAGGAACGAGAATTAGAAACTCACAATCAATCCAAATAAAGCTTCAAATTGCAGGCAAAATAGATGAGTTTAGTTCCTCATGGAAGACATCGCTCAAAATCTCTAAAGTGTCTGATGAAAGAATAGAATAGAAGTAACTTGGCCTTTTAAAACATCCAAAGTCGGCCATGAAAGAAATCAATAGGTTCTAGGTTTTTTATTAATCAAAACGACGTGCACAGGTGCTGACGACCGATGTTGCGGCCGCCGCATGTGCAAACTCTGGTACCCCGCTGCAAATTGATTGGCGGCGCCCGCGGCATACATGCTGCGGCCGCAGCCAGGGGCTTTTAACGGAAAATATATCCCGAATTTGCTCTTCTTGTCAACAGGAAAGTTGTAGTTATCTGAAAGAGCTTTCCAACGCATGGTCATAATAGTCAATCGCACAACCGAGACCTCCAGAAAGTGCAAAACAATTTCAGCATGTCTAGCGACAACTTTTGCAGACTTGTTCTTCGTTTAGGTTCGCTTCTTCTTCTCATGACCTCTTGAGATCTTCATGTAAGCTTCTTCGATCAACTAGACATTCTCATCCAATACGTTATCAACTCATGTCTCCTCCTCGGATCCACCATTACCTGAAATAATCAATAAAAGCATGTAGATTCCGACTCCGACAACATAGAGAACAAATATGCAAATCGTGCTTAATCCATCCATAAAATGCATCTTAACTAAGCTAAATGCAGCCTATTATGCCTACCTAAATGCATGCTATCAAACTCCCCTACACTTAACTTTTGCTTGTCCTCAAGCAATGATAGAATGAACATGAATCAGCGCATCCCACAGGAAATCCCTTCAAGTTTCAACCTCATCAAAAAGCAACATCATAGCAGGTGAAAACATAAACCAAGCAATCAAACGTCATAGCATGTATTTCAGTGATCAAATCTTAGAAGTAGACATCATCCAACCTCACCAGAAATATGTGTTTCATTAATGTGTTTAGGCTTTAAGGTACAACTCTCAACTCAATCCAAAATGCACTAAGCTCATAGACATTGACCACCATATCACCAAATATCGACCGAAATGTCATTACTTGCGGGACACAATAAAGACAACTAAATAAAGTGTGACACTCTTTTTTTTTTTTTCTTTTTTTTTTCTTTTTTTTTTCTTTTTTCTTGTCTTGGTGCTTCCCTTACGCAAGGCACAAACATGGGTGTTATGAATGGCCCCGGTCTATCAACACCTCAACCTACTAACATGAAGTCCACTTGAACATCTTTTGACGCAAGTTGCAAACATGGGTGTCATGAATGAACCTGATTACTCAATGATCAAGCTTTCTCTCCTAGTGGATAGTTTTCAACACTGTTTTACGCGAATCATACCCATGAGTGTCATGCATAGATCCGGTTACTAAATGCATCAACCATTGCCACCTTATTCACCAAATATGCAAAAATTCAAATAATACACTCAAAATATAAACATAAACTCCACAAGCAACAGACATGTGAGTCGGTCTTGAAAATTAGATACTGCAGTCAATGCCAAGAGGTAGCAACACAAGGAGAGTAATTCACACAATTGAGCAAAAGAATTCAAATAAGGCCAAACATTCTCACAGGGTCATGTTTTGAGGACTTCAATCATACTTTAGCTCAATCATACATGCTCAATTATATTTGCTAGCTCATGTTCCACAAAAATCAAATACAGAAAATAATAAAAACATCCAGAACTTCATGGGATTTATATGATCATGCTTGAAATTTAAATTAGAGGACAAACTAAGCTAGATGGGTGTTTGAATAACACATATGTATGCAATGCATGCTTATTTTTGGAATTTTGAATTTTTTTTAATTACGAAAATAAACAAGAAATTAATTAAAAAAATGAAATAAATTAAACATGGTGCAGAAATTGAAATATGATCTCTTATATGCATCTATATATACATAATTCCTCTCCCCCACACTTAAAGTTTTCATTGTCCTCAATGAAACAATAAAGACAAGAAAAGTAAATCAAATATAATCAGGGTGAAGGAAAAGAAAAAGGAAAAAGAAAGAAAAACTTACCTCGGGTTGCCTCCCGAGAAGCGCCTTTGTTTCAAGTCTTTGGCTCGACGTACTGGCCCTTGATTGGCCTAGGTTCCTCCACCAGGGTCACCAACACCTGTCATCTCATTGACAAATTAGGGCACCCATGAAAGGTGTAGCTTTCTGTCCAAGCTGTCATCCATGACCCTTAGCTTCTCTCCTTGAGCTATGCCCGAGGGCTGTCCTGAAATCACAAAAGGTTTCAATTTGTTAGGAGGCTCAAATTTCCATAAACTATTTTCCTTAGGTGTCTCTAACAAATCACGAAAATTATTGTTGCGATCAATATTGTTAGCAATAGGCATATCTAAAGAATTTTTAGGAGAAAGCTTAGAATGATTAAAGAGAGAGAATTCTATCTTTCTTCCATCAAACTCCATAGCCAATAGACCCTCACAACAATCAATTTTCGTTTTCGTAGTTTTCAGGAATGGTCTTCCTAGTATAATGGGTGTTTCAGGGGCTCCCTGCTCCATATCTAAAACAAAGAAATCAACAGGGAAAAACAAATCATCCACCATAACCAAAACATATTCAAAAACACCTCTCGGCCTGATTTGTGATCGATCAACAAGTTGCATTGTAACCCCAGTCTCAGTCAGAGCACTCAAACCCAAAGACATGTACATGTTATAGGAAATAACATTAATTGAGGCTCCTAGATATAGCATGGCTTGTTTGAATCTAGTATTCCCAATTGAACATGGAATTGTAAACATACCTGAATCTCCACATTTTTTAGGCAATTTCCTTTGCAACATAGCAGAGACATTTTCATTCAAGCTTACCTTTTTCTTCTTTTTCAGTCTTTGCTTCTTCTTGATGGTCCACAATTCCTTCAAAATTTTAGCATAACTAGGAATGCTCTTAATTAATTTGAGTAAAGGAATATTCACCTCGCATTTGCTGAACGTCTCAAAGATCTCCCTATCGTTCTCATACCTTCGTGTATCCTTTAGGGCTTCCGGAAAAGGTGGAACCGGATTTGTCTCCATAGGTAAGGAAGAAGAAGGAGGAGAGGAAGGAGGAGGAAGAGGAGAAGAAGAAGAAGGGGAGAAAGAGGAAAAATGCGTACCTGGCATCGACGGATCGGCGAGCTCACTAGCGGCGGGCGCAACAAGTTTGATTGGCCGCGAGCGCCGCACCATATTGCCTCCGTCTTCTTCGTTCATTACTTCCCTATCATCGTCCATGATTCCCTCATCATCTTTTTGAGGTGTGAAAATCAGTTCCTTGTCACTTCTAAGCATTATTGCACTGACATTCTCCCTAGGATTCTCAATCGTTTGCGATGGGAGCTTTCATGAGTCATTTGCCTCTTTTGCGCTTAGCAGTTGAATGATTTGACTCATTTGGTTCTCCAAGTTCTTAGATCGTTCACCTTGGTCCAAGACTGCCTATGCGAGGGTCTTGGTGCACGTCTCTAAGTTCTTTGTGCGTTCAGCCTTGTTCATGACGAATTGTGTGAGGGCTTGTAGTGCATTTCCATCAGGTGCACTTGCCTGAGGTTGTCCTCCCTGACGAAGGTCATACTGTTGTTGTGGTCTCACCTGATGCCCTCCTTGTTGATTGAAAGGCTCTTGATAGTTGCCATAACCATAGCCCTGCTGATAGCCTCCATTGTAGTTATTATTGTTGAAGTGCCCAGGATTACCAAAGTTGCCTTGCCTAGGCCTTTGTGGAGTAAAATTCCCAATTGCATTCAACTCAACACTAGGTTCTTGCCAAGTTGAGTACATATCCATAGGATGGGATGGATCGCTGTAGGATTCACATGCTTTCAACTGTTGAGATGCTCTGTCAACTACCAGCTTCTTGATCATCTCTTTCATCTCTGCCATATCAGTTTGTAATGCAGCCATTGGGGCATTAATAGCAAGTACACCTCTAGCACGAGTGCTCTTGTTGAACTGCCTAGAGCCCTCAGAGAGCTCCTTAAACACTTCCCAAGCTGCAGCAGGCGCCTTATTCAACATGTTTCCCCCACAACAAGAATTCACCATTTTGCGCTCATCATCAGTAAGCCCATTGAAGAGAAATAAGACCAAATCCTTCTGAGAAAAGCCATGGCATGGGCAGCTAGCGCAGAGTTTCTTGAAGCGCTCAAAGTACTCATGTATCGACTCCGTCGCGTATTGCTCAATGCTGCTGATGGACCTTTTCAAGGCATTAAGCATTGTTGCAGGGAAGTACATCTTCAGGAAGACTCTCTTCATCTCCGCCCAAGTAGTAATAGATCCCGGTGGTAGATAGAAAAACCACTCACTCGCATCTTCCTTCAAAGAGAAGGGAAAAGCTCTCAGCTTGATTTGATCCTCAGTAACGTTATCAGGTTTCATTCCAACAACCATAGTATAGAACTCAGACAGATGCTTGTGGGGGTCCTCCCCACTCAACCCATGGAACTTGGGTATAAGATGAACTACCCCTGATTTCAGCTCAAAGTTGACTCCTTCCCATAGCGGAGGGAATTGGATTGCTAGGGGTTGTTGTGCCACATCAGGAGCGGAAAGCTCCTTAAGAGTGCAGTTTGCGTGGTTCGCCATCTCTGCAATGTTTTCTACAGAGAAGAATTAGTAGCATGGGTATGGACCATATAAGTGGTCCACACCAAAAATCAGCACCCAAAACACACAAGAATCAATAAATTTCCCCGGCAACGGCGCCAAATTTGACCGAGGGAAAACCTGTCGTTGATCCATCAAAGTAACTCAAACTTACAACTAGTATAGCGATAAGCAAGAGGTCGATCTCACAGGGAAATTCGCTATTCAAGTGTGATTTAAGTGCCAATCAAGTAACCAATTTGAGGGGATTTTGTGTGTGAAAGTTCCGCCTTTTTCAAAGCGGATTGAAGCAAACAAAAGTAAAGGTTTTAATTCAGACAATTAGGAGAAGCAATTCTACCTATAATTTTCCACTTTATTTGGTTGAAGCGATCCTTGTAACTTATTCTCATCCTATTAAGTTTCCTATGAATGCCCTTGTCCCGACCTAATATAGTTACTTGTCCAACCAGTCCTAGCAACCCTTATCAATCGAACAGTCCCTAAAGAAGGATTTAACCCAATTGATAGCTTTAAGATCAGAGATTACCAAGGTATTTGCAGTCCCTAAAGAGGGATTTAACAACACATTCAACTTCCTACTCATTCAATTAGTTCAACCAGCCCTAAAGGAACAAGTTTGCCACTTAGGTTAAGGTTCACAACCAGGAATCTACAAAACCTTAGCAATTGAATTGATCTAACTAGTTGGCCAGACAAGATAGAACAAATCAATAACCAATCAAGCACAAAGAAGTTGAAGCATTCAAATATAGGAAACAAGGAACGAGAATTAGAAACTCATAATCAATCCAATTAAAGCTTCAAATTGCAGGCAGAATAGATGAGTTTAGTTCCTCAAGGAAGGTGTTGTAGGAGGAAATCGAGTATGCAAATACAGAATGTAAATAAACTAAGGGAAACCAGATTTCATCCCTTGCAAATAATTACAAGACTTCCTCCCGATGCAGTAGTGGGAAGTCAGGATCGATCCACGAGGAAGCGTGTCAGCGGATCCTAGGAAGCGGAGAAATCTCACGGACAGAAGTCGACCACAGGTTGTCAATCTCGACTAGGGTTAGTCGAGATCAGATCGGACAAGTCGAACAGCGTAGCAGCAGTCACAAGCGATTTTAGTCGATATCGACCAGCCCTTACTCGATATCGAGTAGAGTTGTCGATGTCGACGAAGCTCTTGTCGAGTACCTGCACAGGAAAAGCTATGGTGATCTGGATCGAGAATCAGTAACTTGATATCGACAAGGGGTAGTCGATATCGAGGAAAGCAGAAAGTAAAACGCAACAAAAGTAAAAAAACAAAGGCTTTTGGATTCGAAATAAACTATGTGTAAAAGACTTCCAAGATTGGGGTTTGCAACAACAATAACCAAACATGCATAAGGCAAGAATAAAACAGATAATCATATAATTCGCATCGAAGGACTAAGCTTTCGCCTTTTCCAACAATTAGACAACTCTTTCAAGAAACCCTAATTGTATCTACTTATTTTATGTTTACAATCCAAGTTGTTAGCATGGACCTCCATTAGATGGGTAATAAACACATAACAAGTAGCAGATGCTCAAAACATGATAAAAGTCGGATCTTTACCTCAGGCACGCAGGGCTATCGTCGGGCTCGCCTCAACCCTAGAAGTGGGGGGACTACTCGCGCTTCATCGCAACCTCAGACATTGATGTATGAAAAGAAACTTGCATTAAACTAAGTTCAAAGTCTTTACGATCCCAGCAATCAAACTTTCGTTGAATGCCAAAACCCTAAAACCTCTGAACTCCTAAAACTTCTCTGTGGAACTACTTCTCTAACTTGTGAATTGGATGATCCCTAATATCAGCCCCATGGGCTTTATTTATAGCATTCTAATCCTTGCTATTTAAGGATAGAATATCTCTATCTTTATCTAAATCTATATCTAAAAGCTTAATGATAAATGAATGGAATAACATAATTAAATCTAAAAAGGGAAATTATATCTAAAAACCTAAAATATCTTCTTGTGGATAAATATTTTCCTCCATGATGGATCTTGATAGAATCGGATAGAACTCGGCAATCTTCGGCTCCAAGGAATCCCAATCCGAGTAGGACAGCTCAAACCGCGTTACGAGCTCCCGGACAGCTTTCCTCGATCTCGAGTAGACTTACTCGATCTCGAGTAACTCGGACGTCGACTTCGGCTTGGCACGGCGTCTCGGGTAGCTGGGTCTCGACATGCTCGGGTGCTTGCTTCTGATGTCCTCGATATCGAGGAGTGTCCTCGATCTCGAGTAAAGTGTAACCCGACATGTTCTCGTCCTCGGCTTCTCGATCAAGCTCTCCTTCTCGACTCCGGGCTGACCTTCACTTCTTGTCGATCTCGAGAAACTTACTCGATCTCGAGTTAAACCTCGAAAGTCGGGTTGGCTCGTCTTTAGCTTCTCGGTCTGGCATGTCCTCGACCAGGCACTGCTCGGACACTTTTGGTCGATATCGAGTACTTTTACTCGATATCGAGTAAATCTCTCAGCTTTCTGCTCTGTTCTTAAAACACACTTTTCTGAGTCCTCGTTTGTCGGATTGACGCATATGACCATGCGTTGGAAAGCTCTTTTCGAGGGCTACAACTTATATGAAGACATCAAAGCTTGATTCAGAATGATGAATACCGAAAATGATCTTTTTTCTAGCTGCACCATTCTTAGCTTCTTCATGACTTTCCTTTAAGCTCCAAAGTGCGTCCGATTTCTGCGAAATATAATAAAAACTTGTGTAGACCTCCATATATTGCAAATAAACATAAACTACACATATTTTGTATTATTTTAACCTAAATCTATGAAATGTATGCAGAAAATGATATAAAAGTAACTATAAAACATGGCAAATTAGGCTCACAACAGAAGACATCGATCAAAATCTCTAAAGTGTCTGATGAAAGAATAGAATAGAAGTAATGAAAATAGAATAGAAGTAATGAAAATAATATAAAACTTGGCCTTTTGAAACATCCAAAGTCGTCCATGAAAGAAATCAATAGGTTCTAGGGTTTTTATTAATCAAAACGACGCGCACAGGTGCTGACTAGCAATGCTGCGGGCGCAGCATGTGCAAACTCTGGTACCCCGCTGCAAATTGATTGGCGGCGCCCGCGGCATACATGCTGCGGCCGCAGCCAGGGGCTTTTCACGGAAAATATATCCCAATTTTGCTCTTCTTGTCAACAAGAAAGTTGTAGTTCTCTGACAGAGCTTTCCAACGCATGGTCATATTAGTCAATCGGACAACCGATGCCTCCAGAAAGTGCAAAACAAGTTCAGCATGCCTGACGACAACTTCTGCAGACTTGTTCTTCGTTTAGGTTCGCTTCTTCTTCTTAGGACCTCTTGAGATCTTCATGTAAGCTTCTTCGATCAACTAGACATTCTCATCCAATGCGTTATCAACTCATGTCTCCTCCTCGGATCCACCATTACCTGAAATAATCAATAGAAGCGTTTAGATTCCGACTCCGACAACATAGAGAACTAATATGCAAATCGTGCTTAATCTATCCATGAAATGCATCTTAACTAAGCTAAATGCAACCTATTATGCCTACCTAAATGCATACTATCAATACCCATTTGGATAAATATACCAAACAGGGTATATAGATATTGAGCTTTCTATACCCATAGCCTATATCTATATACCCATCCCAAACAAGCCCTTAGATGTTCTTGTGCGTCATAGTTATAGCGATAATAATGACTATAGCGAAACCTTTGGCGCCATTTGGTGGGGCAACCATCGGCTTGAAACCGATCGTCTTCCATGAATTAGTCGCAACAGAGTAAATCGCAACAGATAGTGAGGTGCATGCATCGATGTTCAGGACTCGAACATATTTATAACCCTTGGATAGGGGATCAAACCCTATGCCAAAGTGGAGAGATTCCAAAATTCCAGGTCAAGGGGTAAGGATTCCACAACAAATACTCATAGCAAAGTAGCCGCGGGGAAATATTGCACTCTATGATGAACAAGCCATCCACCGATCAGGCAACCTTGGGCCAATTGTTGATTGATGGGAAGTTTGTTGGGGAAAGGCGGAGCTTGGTGGCGATTTTGAACGTTTTAGTGTACCTGAGAGTGTAATCCAAGTGGTGAGAGTGTGAGCTTCCATGTATTAACAAATGGATTTCAAGGTGGTGGCGGTTGAAGTTACCGATGTGTAAGCGGGCGAAGTATGGATCGGAACGGATCGGAAACAAAAGAGGGTTCTGACGGGGAACCAAGAGAGGATTTGGGGCCAAAGATCATCATTCATCAGACAGATTGCGCTTAGACCATAGTTTCAAAAGCTTAGGGGTTTGGTTCTTCATCATGTTAAACTTGAGACTCGAAGGGAAACGAGGGAGTTGGATGGATTATTGAGATTGAGTGCACATTTTAAAATGCCAATGGAAAACTTTAGTAAAATCAAGCCACAATTATACCAAAACACCTGTTAAATATATGAATTTTTATTTAAACACCCGTTAAAAGGCAATTTACAGTAAACTACCCGTTAAAATTATCCAATCAATAACTCATTACCCATATCCAATCCGGCGTCAGGTTTCTATAACACCCAAATAGCATGTGGTTTTATTGAAACCAATAGGCTTCTCGATGGTTAATTGATGACGATGTTAAAAAAAAAGTTACATGATAAGAAATTGCTGAATTTGGCGATTGAGTCGGCCGAGACACCTAGTGATATTCTATAAATGGCCCGTGGTTTTATTGAAACCAAAAGGCTTTTGGAGAAGCCAACAACTACAGTGTAAAGCCATGGAACAATAGGGGTGAGCAAAATGCCTCTGCAACCTTGCAGTCACTTTATCCGCGTAAGAAAAAGCCAGCAACTTCTGCAAGAAGAAGATGATTATATGTCCTGAAAGCTGCGAAATCCTCTTGGTCCTCAGGGAGTGAACCTACTTCAGTCAATCTTAGTAGAACAAGGGTAGACCCGGGCAAATGCGGGCGCAACCCGGGCTTGGGACGGGTTTTACCCAAGATATTGTTCCAGTGTCGCGAACGCAGGTTGGGCTAAGCCTGCTTAACAGGTTGAATGTCGTGTCCCAAACCGTCTGTTATTGCGGCCACGGGCTACCCACGGGTACCCGGAAACCTAACCGTGCATGTGTACATTCGATCCATAATTTTTTTTTTATGTATTGTCTGAAATAGAGATGGGCACAAATCCCGCAAATTCTAGGCCCGTCCCAGTCTCATCCTAATCCGCTGAGATTTAAAAAAAATTAGTGAATCCCGTCCCGTCCCGCAAATATTATATTACATAAATGCAATATATGTATGCATATATAAATACATAAATATACATATATCATAAATACATACCGTATACATAAAGACAGTATATATCAAGTATATATATGGATGCATATATCATATATAAATATAATAATTAATATTATTTGTTATATATGTATTTTAATAAATAAAAAAAATAGCGGGTACTTGTTATGGGCCCATCAGCCCATAACGGGTAAATTTGTTGAAGAGGGTAATAGGAGATTCGTATCAAGCGAGACAAGCAAATATACAATCGACGAACATAGAGGACGAAATATAGAACCAAGACACAAGAGTTTTTACGAGGTTCGGATCCGCGATCCTACATCCCCGGGGCCTCAAGAGTTGGCCCTAATCCACTATGATAATCGAAAGAATACAAGGGGGTTGGACAAAGCCAAGGTACAAAATATGCAAGTCTAAAAGAAGAAACGAAAGCAACAACTACACAAACAAAGGAAGAAGAACTCCCTTCGAGGTTCTCAGATCTGGAGATACAGATCCACATCGAGAAGGTAAACCCTCAGGGAAGGCGGCACTGATCACCAGATGAGCCAGCAACCTTGCACCACCCTTGGAGCGCCGAGGAAGAAGAGCTTCAACGGTTGACGGAGGAAAGGGGATCGAAGAGCAAAACCCTAACCCTAGAACTCTATCTTCTCTGTTTTTCTTTTCAAAAGATGGAGTGAACAGTAAATTGGACGTCTGAAGAGTAACCCGAGCTCAAGCCTTATATAGAGCTCAAACCCTAGTTGAAAGGCAACGCTTCGGATGAGGCTTCAACTCAAGAGTGATCAGCTCGCCTTCCACATGGGCTATGAGTAATGGCTTCCGAGTGTGGGCCTGGACTTGGGCCAGTGTTGTGGTTAGGAGATCAAGCCCAATAAAGGCTCAATACTATCTAGTCCACAACACTTAGCCTAATCTAGCTCAAACACACTTTAAGCCTTATTACACATATAACCTATAGTTATTGTTTCATTACACAAATCATATAATAAAAACATTATACAACTTAGACAAATATACATATATCTCAACAATTGCCCCCTATATTTTTCTAAGTCCGCTCCAGGCAAACCATCTCCTAGGTCTGGATTAGGTAACCAGGTCCATCATCGGCCCTTCCTACCTGCTTGTGATCCTCAGCCTCCTTCATCCAAGTGAAGGAAATTCCTGCAAAACATAAACTTTTCTCTAGGCACTATCTTGGTGCCAAAGTCAGCAGGATTATAGTTACCATCTATTTTCACAACATGTATCACATTATCATCAACTTTTTCCCTAATGAAATGATACCTAACATCTATATTCTTGGTTCTTTCATGATACATGGATCACGACACAAATATAAAGCAGATTGATTGTCAATATGCAGCACAGTAGTATAAGTTTTCTTTTCAATCTCATGCAACAAACCTTACAGCCATATGGCTTCTTTGCAAGCCTCAGTGGCTGCAATATACTCTGCTTCTGTAGAAGATAGAGCAACAATGGGTTGTTGCTGGGATTTCCAAGATATGCAATTCCCAGCCCATGTGTAAACTTAAGATGTTTCCTATTATCTTTGTTACTAGCAAAATCAGAATCCACGTATCCATATAACTCATTTACAGAACTGTGCTTAGCAAAACATAATCTCAGCTTAGTAGTGCCAAACAGGTATTTTAAAAGATATTTCATAGCATTCCAATGTTTCTCACATGGATTTGACATATATCTACTTAGAGCACTGATGGAGAAAGCAAGATCAGGACGTGTGCAAATCATACAATACATAACTGAGCCTACAGCAACATCAAAAGGAATCCTTTTCATTTTATAAGACTCAGCAGCAGACAAAACAATATGATTTTTACTAAGGTCAAGATGTGAACCAAGAGGAATAGCATTGGGAGTCACATTTTTAATATGGAATCTATCCAAAACCTTAAGCACGTAGTCAGCTTGATCAAGCCACAACTTACCTTTACTCCTGTCTCTAGTTATTTTGATACCCAGAATTCTCTTGGCAGGGCCAAGATCTTTCATATCAAAATATTTAGCCAGTTCATGTTTAGTGGTATCAATAACAGATTTAGATTTAGACATCAACAATATATCATCCACATATAACAGAACATACAACACAGAATTTGTTTTATGGCCTTTAAAGTATAAGCAAGTGTCAAACTTACTTCTTTTAAAACTCAAGTTTCTTCTCATGCATGTGTCAAATTTGATATTTCATTGTCTATGTGATTGTTTGAGTCCATATATAGACTTTTTAAGCAAGCATGCATAGTCAGGTTTGTTCTTATTGACAAAACCTTGAGGTGGTCTCATATAAATGATCTCATTTAAATCACCATGCACGAAGGCAGACTTTACATCCATTTGTTCCAACTCAAAGTTATAAACAGCAGCCATAGAAAGTAATAACCTCAGAGTTTTGTATTTAACAATAGGGGCAAAAATTTCAGTATAATCTTCACCCTCTCTTTGGGGGAACCCCTTGGAAACAAGCCTAGGTTTATACCTAAGGGATTCATCTTTAGAGTTGCCTTCTTTCAGTTTAAAGACCCACTTACTTCCTATAAACCTAGTATCTTTAGGTTTTAGAGCAAGTATCTAGGTTTTATTTTTCATCATGGAATCAATTTCTTGAGACATAGCATTTTTCCAGTCTTTAGCATGAGTACATTTTATAGCTTATTCATAAGTGTCAGGTGTAAAATGATCAACAACTTCAGACACAGAACAAGCAAACTCAACAATGTTACTGATATACTTCTTATTTGGGATCTTAGTTCTAGGTGATCTATCCATAGTTAACTGCCAAGTGGTTAAATCATGCCTCTTTGAAGATGAAATGCTAGAAGAGCCAGCAACATGAACAGAAGAAGCAAGCACAATAGCAGGTTCTAAAGACTCAGAATGGGGGGAGGGAGCATTAGAACTAATAAAGATAGAGCTTTTACCATCATCATCATTTTCAGAACTATCAGAAGATCCATCAGAAGTATCATCATGAACTTCCCCACCCAATTGGTGAGGTTGCAACGCAGTGGATGGTGTTGCTCCTGGAGTTTCCTGAGCATCCTCAGAGTCAGTGTCATCCTCAGATTCATCATCACTCTCAAATACAACTGGAGTGTAGAACTGGGTTGCATCAGACCCTGTAGGTACCTGCAAGGACTTCTCACCAGATAGAATGAATACATTTTTAAAATGAAATTCATTTTCAACAAACACCACATCTCTACTAATTATGGTTTTATAGGCTCCAGGTTGAATAACAAGCAATTTGTAGTTTTTAACTCCTTTTGGGTAACCTAACAGAACACATTTTTTAGGCCTAGGGTTTAATTTGCCATCACTTTTATGAGCATAAACCACACAACCAAAAGGTCTAATATGAGTTAAGTTGGGTTTTTTGTTATGCCACATTTCATAGGGAGTTTTAAAACCATTGGTGGAGGAAGGAGACCTATTTATGAGGTATGCAGCTGTGACAACAGCTTCACCTCACAAAGAGGCTCTCATTCGAGAGGATATCAACATACACCTTGCCCTCTCAAGGAGAGTCATGTTCATCCTCTCAGCAGTCCCATTCTGCTGAGGGGTGCCAAGAATGGAAATGTGTCTTTTGATACCATATGTATTGCAATAAGAGTTATATCTAGAGTTACAAAACTCCAAACCATTATCTGTTTTTAGACATTTTAAAGAGAGACCAGTTTTAGTAGTAACACATTTATGCCACATTTCAAACATGTCAAAAGCCTCATCTTTGGTCTTAAGTAAATAAACCTAAACCTTTCTTCTATAATGATTTACAACGGATAAGAAATACCTTCTGCCCCCTGGAGTGTTAACCTGTGCAGATCCCCACAAGTCTGAGTGAACATACTCAAGGGGTTGGGAAGCAACGTACGAGGATTTTGGGAAACCCTTCTTAGTTTGCTTTCCAATCAAACAATTATCATACACATCAATATCAACAGGTTTAGATTTAATAATGACATGCTTGTACAGATAAAGTAAACCCTTATTTCCTATATGTCCTAGTCTGTTATGCCATTTTATAGACTCATTTAAGGACATATTATCACCAGAAACAACAAGTATGGTAGCAAAATTAAGCTTAGGAGAAGCATGAATAACATATTAACCTCTTCTCTTTTCAGCATGAATAAGAACTTTATTATTTCTAGATAAAGTCCTAATACCATCCTTGCTATTAACTTCACAGCCTAAGGCTTCTAAAGCACTTTCAGATAAGAGATTTCTTCTAAGATAAGGAACCCATCTAACATCACTTATGACCCTCACCACACCATCATGCATTTTTAAAGCTACTGAACCTATGCCTTTAATTTTCAAGATAGAATGGTCACCAAGCATCACATCTCCACCATCAAATAATTTCAAGTTATGCAACCAAGATTTATGATGAGTGACATGAATGGTGCATCTAGAATCAAGAATCCAGCAATCAGAAGCATTTTCAACAAGCAAAGAAGTGACAACAAGCACTTCATGAGTATAGTAGGAGTGGGTTTCAGACACTATATTGGCAGCAGCCTTCTTAGAAGCTTCTTTTTCATCTCTTTTCTTCTTGTAACGGTCTTTTTCAAAATGACCAGTTTTAGAACAATAATGACACTTCACATTTGATTTATCAAAGTTCTTATCAGATCCATTTTCAGGTTTAGACTGTTGATTATCTTTATTGTTATCTTTCTTCTTCTTGTTATTTCTATTTCTATTACCTTTACCTTTAGGCTTAACCATATGAACTTCATCTTTAGTATTAGCCTTAGGTTCGGATTTAGAGCCATTTGCAGTTTTAAACACTTTAAGAGGTTCATTTTTCTGGATTAAAGATTCAATGATATATTTCTTAACCAACTTAGCATTTGCATATTGGACAACATCCTTATAAATGTCAAACTGATTAGGCAAAGAATTTAACAGAAGCACACACAACTGAGTCTCATCAAGTTTGTCACCACAACGAGTAATATCTTGAGTAATCTGTAAAAACCTATCAAGATTCTCAGAAAGAGTGCATGCTGTGTTCATTTTAAAACTAAACAATTTATTGAACAGATTAACACGAGAAGGCAAAGATTTTGTAAGATAAAGATCTTCCAAAGCATCCCACAACTTTTCAGATGTGCTATGTTATATTACCTTCCTTGCTACATCGTCTGAGAGACGTAGCAAGATTTCACTATGGGCTTGTTCTTCCAGTTCCTGAATCTTTTCCTTGGAGGTAGCATCAGGGAACTTATTGGTGACTGCAACCCAACACTTTTCCTTCATAAGCACAACTCGCATCTTCACCTGCCGCATAGCAAAATAAGTAGTGCCATTGAAAGTTTTCAAACAAATAGAATCAGACATTTTTCTAAAGAAACATAAAATAATCCAAAAAAGTTCAAGAAACAAAGCACAAATACAGCGGAAGCAACAATAAGTCACAGAATAACCAAGAAATCAGAAACCAGGTTCATGACAAAGGAACCGATGCTCTGATACAACTTTGAAGAGGGTAATAGGAGATTCGTATCAAGCAAGACAAGCAAATATACAATCGACGAACATAGAGGCCGAAATATAGAACCAAGACACAAGAGTTTTTACGAGGTTCGGATCCGCGATCCTACATCCCCGGGGCCTCAAGAGTTGGCCCTAATCCACTATGATAATCAAAAGAATACAAGGGGGTTGGACAAAGCCAAGGTACAGAATATGCAAGTCTAAAACAAGAAACGAAAGCAACAACTACACAAACAAAGGAAGAAGAACTCCCTTCGAGGTTCTCAGATCTGGAGATAACGATCCAGATCGAGAAGGTAACCCATCAGGGAAGGCGGCACTGATCACCAGAGGAGCCAGCAACCTTGCACCACCCTTGGAGAGCCGAGGAAGAAGAGCTTCAGCGGCTGACGGCGGAAAGGGGATCGAAGAGCGAAACCCTAACCCTAGAACTCTCTCTTTCTTTTCAGAAGCTGGAGTGAACAGTAAGTTGGACGTCTGAAGAGTAACCCGATCTCAAGCCTTATATAGAGCTCAAACCCTAGTTGAAACGCAGCGTTTTGAGTGTGGGCCTGGACTTGGGCCAGTGTTGTGGTTAGGAGATCAAGCCCAATAAAGGCTCAATACTATCCAGTCCATAACACTTAGCCTAATCTAGCTAAAACACACTATAAGCCTTATTACACATATAACCTATAGTTATTGTTTTATTACACAAATCATATAATAAAAACATTACACAAGTTAGACAAATATATATACATATATCTCAACATTTGTCTTCCTAATCCCATATTCGCTGCGGACAGTGGCCGGGTTTAGAAGCCTGCTTGGGCTTTACCCCTATCCATGCTCATTCAAAATAGCGAGTGGGCGGGGCGAGTTCACCCGTGTTTGCCCAACTGTACAAGAGATGCTGATTTTTTGTTTCTTAAATGTCGATTGTAAATGTACAAGTTGGTGAAAGGATGGCGATGGTGCTTAAAATGGTCAGAATGTCGCAATTTTAAACAGATAGGCATTTAACCACCAACGCAATTCAGATCCATTTAATTGATGATGAGATATAGCTGAATAAAATCATTATCAATCTTTTATTAGTGTGTGAGTGTGTTATAGTGTTAAATCTTAATGATCTTTCTAGGGAAAAAAATTATAAGGAAATGGAGAAATTGATGGTCTATGACTCTATGCGGTGCACATTCTTCTCAAATCTAAGACCATGTTTATTGGTGAGCCCGCGGGCTCATAAATAAACCACATCAGCCAAATTAAAAAAAAAAAAAGGCTGACATGGCAATGAGTCCGGAGAAAGTTACTCCCACAGACGAGCCCGGCCCGTGGAGTAGAAGGTGGGCCAAGGCACACCTTTTAATTTTTTTTTTCAAAAAGCTTGTATTAAAATGCACCATTTTGGGCATTTTTGGGCTAAAACGCAGCGTCCATGCTGGTAGGGCCTGCATTGCCCAGCTGCCACTTGGGCGGCGCTATTTAATTTGTTTTGAAAAAATTGAATTTCAGCTAATTTTGTATATAAAATAAAAAGTAAAAAAATATTTTTGAATGTAATTTATTTTTATCTACCTATAGACACCCACTTTAAATATGTTTTTTCCAAAAAAAAAACGGAAATTTCGCGAGGTACCCCTGGGGTATTGCAATTTTCGCGAGGTATACAACTCTTTTGCATATTTCTCATGGTACCCCTGTGGTTTTCATTTTATTCGCCTCGTACCCTTTTGGGTTAAATCTAACAGTTTTTTTTATTCTCCCGTTAGTTTGCAAAAGAAAAGAAAAAAGAAAGAAAGAAAGAACGGTGAAGTGAGAGAGAGAGAGCGAAGAGGTAGCAAGAAGAAGTGAAGAACAACGAAGGCGGTGGCGGCCCATTGCCTAGGTCGGCGACCGGAGGTGGAGGAGAAGAAGCTACTGCTGCAGAGAGGTAAGTTAATGTCAATCAAAATTTTGAATTTAGGTTGAAATTGAAGCATTTGGGATTTTTTCTAATGTGAAATTTAGGGTTTAGGTTGAAATTTATGGATTTGGAATTCAATATTAGACGTCTTGTATTATTCTTGCCTCCATGTGATTGTCAAAATTCTGGAGCTCTGGGACACAGTTTATGGCTGTGCTCTCAATTGCCTTGCAGTATTATATATAGAAGAACTTGAATCGCAACCCTGGCTGGAGGAGATCGAAGGTTCGATATTAGACGTCTTGTATTATTCTTGCCTCCAAGTGATTTTCAAAATTCTTGATCAATCCTTCTGTATCTTTTTTCCCTCACTCTAAATTCCAAGACCATTTCTCTCTTAACATAATTAACCGGCTGCATTGGATGGATATTTGAAGGTTATATTATCCGATGCAAATGTTCCCGGAGAGGGTGAGCATAAGATTATGTCTTATATACAGTTGCAACCCAATCTTCCTGATTTAGACCTAAATACTAGGCATTGCTTGTATAGACTTGTGAGTATTTTGTTGCTGTCTCCTTTTTTTCCTTCACCTGGCGATTTATATCCTTTTTGTATCTTAAGCTTGCTTAATGTAAAACTGATTTTTTTTAAGGAAGCTGATTTAATCATGTTGTCTCTAACTAAACACGAGGTGCACTTCTCAATTTTTAGAGAGGTTGGATGTAAAACTGAATTTTTTTGCTATCTCCTTTAAGGATGCTGATTTGATGTAAAACTTGTTTATAGGATGACAGATTCTCGTCACTGTCAAAAGCCTAGTGTCTCACCTTCAACCGACTGTGTTACAGCGCTCCCTGCACTGATTGTGTTACAGCTGCTCCCTGAACTGATTGTGTATAGTACTTACGGATGAAAAAAAATTCTAGAGTATACACAATTATTTTGGAAAGAGTTCTGTTACATTCTAAATAGTTTGTATAAATAAGGTATAGGAAGAATGGCATCGTTGAATTTTGCAATTCAAAGGCATTTGCCTTGTATTTGGTCAACAAGATGTTGATGGTTTAATGCTTTGGTCAAATTTAAACTTGTGGCAATCTTCCATTTGCTATGTTTATGCATTCTTTTTCAAATATAAATCAGCTACTTTGGGAACCTTCAAATTATTATTAGATTGGTGAACTCCTTATATTGATTTGTATAGTTTGAAGAAGCTAGCTTTAGTTTGGAAAAGCTTTAGCAACATTGCTGATGTTAAGGATGTCATCTATGTATGGTTTTAAGCCTATTAACTCAAATGGTAGAGCGATGTGCTCATGCACAAAGATGCGAGTTCAAGTCTCGCATAGGCTAATTTCAACACAACTAAAAGTTCATTATATATTTGGGGTCATGTCTCAATATTTATTTTGGAGTTGATTCAAATAATGGGGGCCAAATTTGGGGTTTTTGTTTGAGTGGTATCTATTAGCATTAGTAAAGTTGTGGATCCTGAATGAAATTCCACACTACTTTAGAGTGAATGTCATACATCTTGAGAGTTGAACAAACTTTAACCGAAGGAACATGTTGTTTCTGCATTATTAAACATATTATTTCTGCATTCAGATTTTCTATTTTTCAGCATGGAGCTTTCTATTTTTCAGCATTGAGTTTTTTTGGAAGCTGTATTTAGATGATTTTTAGTTTGTGCATTCAGATTTTTTCAATCTATGCAATCAGTTTTTCTGCATTCAGATTTTCATTTTTTTCAACGTAGATTCAGTTTTTAAATGATTTTCAGTTATGATATCATTAAAACCAGGAAGTATTACATTAAAACCATAGCCAAGAAGACTTATGACATGAAGTATTACATTAAAACCATATCCTTTAAACATGACAAGAAGTATTGCACAAAAATTCCTCGTCCACGGCCAAGAAGACTTATGTTGCCAATTAACAAAGTTATGTTCGCTATGTAGTCGACAACCTATGTGGGATTCGAACCCACGTCTTGTGCCGAAGCACAATGCTCTACCAATTGAGCTAATAGGCTAACAAGGTCAGACCAATGCTCACTACTACCTTGTTTACTTTTCACATTGCTACTAATTTTTGTTGTATAAATCGATTTGTATAAATCAGTTCCAAATCATAAACCTAATGTCATCAGCACACCTCCATCCCTTTACAAGTAAACAAACACAAATTGGTCAATTATGAATGCTCAACCACTTTGGATCCCCTTTTTAGACAAATACTACTTAATGCAAACTACTTAGAATTTTTCACATTACCAATTTTACCACTGAATTTCAGAGTTGCAACTTGCAATTAGAAGCTTTAGCAATCATCCCCTTACCATGCCAATAAGTCGAAACATGTTCAATTCCTCTCCCTCATTCTATCTAAACAAATTAAGCATCAAAGAAATGTAAAATGCCAATATATGAAGAAACTGTCCATATTGATATTTTCATAATACAACGTAAAAATACCTATCATCAAGGGAGATACAAGTATGATTTCAAATCAGTATTAGATACACCATAGACACTACTGTCTATATAGACTTTTCAAGGTATCTGACCCCATGACAAAGGGTTAAAAGCAACCTGAAAACAACTGATAATGTTGAAGATTCGTAGTAAAAAGGCTAACAGAGGTAGCATACCATTACATTTTAGTCCAGAACAGAGGAAGAGGTTAAGCATCAACTGAGAGCAGGAAAATTGTAAAATGTTCATTTGAAATCAGCATCACCTGTAGACAAAATCCCAAAATCAGCATCTATCGATTTACAAAATCGGTAGAAATCAACATCATCTATCTGTAGACTAAATCCCAAAATCAGTAGAAATCCCCAAATCAAAATCTCAAACCCCTAAATCCACTAACGGTTCCCAATCAATCAAAAATTCAAAACAACTAAATCGAAATCCCCAAATCCTAACCCTAAATCCTCAAATTTCACATACACGTACCTGCTCCGAGTTACCACCAACAACGTACACCCGTCGGCTCCGCCTACATCGCGCCACCAACCCACTCATTGGCATCGTCTCCACAACTCACCGGCGCCTCCGTCGCTATCGAGGTTTTGGGCCGAGGCTGATCTCCATCTGCATCAACCATCATTTGCATCTTCTCCACAACTCACCGGCGCAGCAGCAAGAGCTCCGACCCTGCGTCGTCCTCACCGGCGTGCTCTCTCGTCGTCCTCACCTGTCTCGCCGTGCTATCTCTTCGCTTCCTTCTTTCCAAGCGTTCTTTCCTCTTCTTTTTTTTTTAATTCCAAAATTCCAAAAGTAACGGAGTTACTTTCATCTGTTAAAATTTAACCCCAAGGGCGTGACGCGAAAAGAATTAAAACCTTAGGGGTACCATGCGAAATATGCAAAAGAGTTGTATACCTCGCGAAAATTGCAATACCTCAGGGGTACCTCGCGAAATTTCCGGAAAAAAAAAGATATCAATACTCATATTTCACTCTTACCCATTAACAAATTTATTTATTTTTATAAATTTGAATAATAATTATAATAATAATAAAAAAATAACTTGCTTTTGTAAATTTGAAGAAAAAAAGGAATAGATTAAAAATAAAGCTATGAGTTCGGGACGAGGCTCACTAATTGTAAAGAGCGGGAAATTTTATAATATTAAATTATTAAAATAGTGATTTATAATCATTCCGCTTTCTAAGATTTGAGAGGTTTGGAATTTCCATCCTTAAGCTATTGGTTTTACTCTAAATCCTTCTAAACGAGTTCCGGCATTACTTAGTTGGAAATTTAAAATATAATTTATCTCGCTTCCATAGGCGAAAATTTAAAATAATATTTTGAGTTCTTTATTAAATTCGGAATTGGAAATTTGAAAATCTTTTTGAGTGGGATCGGATAAGGTCAGAGGGCGGGGTTCGAGATATGTTATTCGGATATTAAAAATATCTCTCCAAATTCCATTTTCTTTAATTTTTGTTTTCTTTCCCCCCTATATCTCTCTCGCTTGCTGGGACGTGGGGACCTTGCCTGTGGGTTTGCAATTCACATCTTAGACGTTTTGTCTTCATCTACACTCACCCCTCCTCCTACTAATCTACTCTCTTCTCCCTGCAATTTCCTCATTCACGAGACGCAAACCCACTCCCTTCTCATCATGTTCTCTGCCCAGAAGAAGCACCCTCCCTCCTTCTTTGTCTCTCTGCAAATCCACCAATCACTGTATCCCTCCGTTTGATTCCGAAAACAGCATCATCTGAGCACCACCGTCGCACCCACAACACCAGCTCCTCCCTCCTCTTTCTCGTTTCACCACCGGGAGCTCCGAGATCTGTTTGCCAAGAGCGGTACTGCGGAACCTCCCACCGCCGACCACCAGTACCGTCACCAACACCTCCGAAGCGCCCCCGTCTTCCCTCGTTTGTTTGATGAATGAGTTGTGCGCTCTTGCCTCCTCCAGCAGCAACGTCTCCCTCCTATTCCTTCCGTGAGCAGCCAGCAACCGAGCAAGTGCCTAGAGCCGCCAGGAGCCGTCGCAGGCGCCTGTCCTTCCCTATTTTCCGTCCAGAAATCTGGTAACCTCCCTTTTCACCTCCTTTCGCTCTAATAGGCCGTAAAGGTCCACCTTTACTCACTCCCCCTTCAACCCAGGCCAAGAGTTACTCGTTCCGACCACCAGCGGTGCTATACGGAGCCAAATCGAGCCGAATCGGTCCTTGCTTCGGCGAACGTTTCAACCCCGGTGAGATGTCTTTTCCTCATTTCTCCTTGCTATCGCTTCTTTCCTTTTGCTTGAGTTGGGGTCGGAATTGGGTTGTCGGTCGGTTGGGCGAGGTTTTGTTCGGAGACGGGACGCCGGCAAGGCCCTGCCTTCCTTTCTTCCATCCGTTTCGTTTATGTGGTAGCGGCTCTATTATTTTGTGGGGAAGAAGGCATACCTGGGTCGTCTATTCCTTCCTTGCTTTCTTTTGGGATTGGGCCGGGTTTAACTTTTTGGATCCGAACCCTATTCCTTCTTCTTTCTTTGCTTGGGCTTCCTATCCGGTTATCCTCATTACCGGGTTGACAGATCAAAATTTGGAGACTTCAGTGTTGGGCCTAATATTCCGGGTCTGGGCTTCTATTCGAGATTGGGCCGGGTTAATTATTGTTGTTGTTTATTTGTTAAGTTATGATATCACTTATGGTTATTATATTATACGATATGATTATGTTTAATTATTGTTAGTTATTAGATTATTATTATTATTATGTTATATTGTCAGATTTCTTGAAAATATACTCTTTTGTTTTGGAATTTTATATCTTATATAGTTATTTTGAAAAAAATGATATTATTTGAATACGTGTTGTGTGTAGTTTTAAACATGTGAATTAAGGAATTTGTAAATGACTTATCGGCTTGGATTTATTATTAGGATTTCTAAAAAGGATTTAATTTTGATATCCTATTTAGTTAAGTACATTTGGTAAATTATTTAAAAAGGGGTTTTCAAGTTCTGGAAATATCTCTTAAATGATTACTTGTTTGAAAACTAAAATGCCGGAATTAATTCTATAATATGATTTTTGAGGTATTGGTTTTAAGGTTTAAATGTTTAATGTCGGGATCCTTTGTCTTGGTTCGATGATGTTGGTTTTGAGAAGGAAGTTTGGAAACATGGTTGGTACGATTTTATCAATGGGTTTGATTGGAAGTGAATGATTTTGGTTGATGTTGATCGTATCGGAAAGACTTTGGAAATAGTTTTACTATCGATGGGCTTTGATTATGTCGAGAACTTGGATTTCATATGTATGAATATCGGTACGGTGGCTTATGGAAATGATTTGATGATAGGTGTGTATTGCTTTTGGATTGCTTTGGACTTGCATTTGGGCCCTTTCTTGTATTATCCTGATGTTCTGCATTTTTAGGTAAGTTCCCTAGGGGGCTTACTCAGGTTGGACATTCATGCATGTTGTTGCATTTTATGTTAGGTGTTGCATACGCATAAAAGCATGTCATGTAGTATCATGTTTAGGTTGCACTAATTGAATGAGAATCTGCTTACTTTATGCGTTTGAAACAGAATGGCCGTTATCTGTGATAGTCCTACAATCTTTGCTAGGGTCATAGGGTAGCCCAGCCTCATCGGGTACCCTGAGTCAATCGAGTCTATATGAGCATGATATGATAGCCCATCACCATCGGGCAACCGATGGGATGATATGATATAATGATGCCATGGCTTGTGCACCACCACGAGGAAATTGCTATGCTATAGCACCGAACTGGCCAGTCTCTGCACTAACGGGAAGGGGTGCAGAGGTAGGAGAGGGATGTGCCACTTGGCATTGTCTTGGGCCCTTTACAGTATTTTTACACATTATTATAACCAGGAGCATGCTAGTGTGTTTGACTTTCTTACTGCATTAGAGCATCTTTATTAGCTATAGCACATACTATGTGGCCTCAACGAGGACTGCCGGTCCCGCATGAGTGGCTCGATCTGACTCATTTCCCCGTTCTTCTTTTAAAGGTATTTTCTGCATATTTTGAGTGCTCGATGTCTATATGACGGGGTTCCCTTTTTGCGAATCGAAGAATCTGGCTAATTCTCTAACTCGTTATAAATGGTAATCACCCATTTATGATTTGGTTTTGACCCGACTCTGTTGTTGTGAGCTGAATCTGCCATGTTTTATAGTAACTTTTATATCGTTTTCTGCATAGTACAAAATCTATGTAGTTTATGTTTATTTGACAAATTATGGAATCTACACCAGTTTCTATTTAAATTCGCAGAATTCGAGGCAATTTACAGCAGTTCTGAGAAAGGATGAAAAGCTCGGAAGTCAACTAAAAAAGTCCAAGGTCAAAGAGCGACGGAACCAGGACAAATCGGGTTGAAGACAAGTGTTACTTGATATCGAGTACTTTTACTCGATATCGACCAAAGAAGTCCGAGCAGAGCACTGGTCGAGTAGGAGCTGGTCGAGGAACTAAAGACGAAGCCAACTTGAGTTCAGGACCCTACTCGATATCGAGTAGTTTACTTGATATCGACCAAGCCTTGATGCCATGCCTGGAGTCGAGGAAACAGCTCCTGATCGAGAAGTCGAAGAACTGGACATACCGAGCAGCACTTCCTCGATATCAAGTAGTTTACTCGATATCGACAAGACCAGCAGCATCTGTCAGGGCCAAGTCGAGAAGCAGTTGCTCGAGAAGCCAAACCAACAGAATTCGACGACAACCTTACTCGATATCGAGTACTTTTACTCGATATCAACCAAAGCTTTCCTGGGCTATGTTACGCGGTTAAGCTGTCCGAGTCAAGTTAGGCTTGCTTGGACACGAAGTTGTCCGATTCTATCCACATCTATCAAGACTTATCAAGATCTATCAACTCCATGGAGGATTTACCTACTTTAGATATATTTCCTTTTTGGATTTAATTCTTTTATTTCATCATTTAATCTTTAAGTAAGTAGATAGATAGATATAGATATAGATAGACTTTCTTACCTTGATTAGCAAGGGTTGGAAGCCTATAAAAAAAGCCTTGGGGCTGATTTCTAACCATTCAATTTCAATTACAATTAGTCACATAGAGAGAGAGTAGAGGATAGAGCTTGTGGCGAGAGAAGTTGGAAAGGCGAAAGCGGATTCGGCTTCGATTGGTTGTAAGTTCTCTTTAGTTTATTTAATGCAATTTGGTTATTTCTTGAAATCTTTGATGAGTTTCTTGACGATGAAGAGCGAGTAGTCCACCCACTTCTAGGGTCGGGGTGAGCCCGACGGTAGCCATCTGAGGTGATGCGGTAAAGGTACAACCTTTTTATGCAATCCATCTTCTATTCCTATGAGCATGATTCTTTTGCGAAAGTTGAAGGTGATCCTTGTTTGTGTTATTGAAGCGAAAGTGCTCTTAATGCAACTTGAGTTAATTATGTGAAAAGGGTTGGTAACAATTAGGGTTTATGCGAAAGCCTCTATATTCCTATTTGTTAATAACAAAAGTTATTTGATGGAAAGCATGATCTTTTATGCCTTTATGTGTTACTTTGCATGGTTATCGTTGTGGTGTTGATACCCTGATCTTGGAATTATTTTATTTTATTAATTTAATTCATCAAATTCTGTGTTATGCGTTTGCGATTCTAAGTTTCTGTCATCACTCGATCCCGAGGAGTTTTAGTCGATATCGAGGACTGCGTGGTCGATATCGAGGAAGGGTTTGTCGAGATCGAGTTACTGTGTCTGAGTTTGCTTTCTGTTCGTCGATTTCTGTTACTCCTTTGTCAATATCGAGGACTGTTAGTCGATATTGAGTAACTTCAGTTGCTTTTCTTTCTTTTCTGCTTTTATTTGTTATTTCTGTCTTTCTTTCTGTCTGTGAGATTTACAGCTACCTAAGATTCGCTGACGTGCTTCCTCGAGGATCGATCCTGACTTCCCGCTGCTACATCAGGAGGAGGTCTTGTAATTATTTGCGTGGGCTTAATCCGGTTTGATTTATATTATTATATTTTCAACTCGATTTCCTCCTACAACAAATTGGCACCATTGCCGGGGAAGCAATCATTCGCGCCTTAGGTAGTTAAATCTCACGTTTGCTTTGAGTTACTTCGCATGTGTATGCGCCATTCTTGTCAACCACCTAAGTTTGACGGCTTAGACGAACCGGAACGCCTTATACATATCCAAGCTAAACTAAAAAGAGCCATGGCGGCTGCAAAACACAGGAACAACTGATACAGAGGCTTCGAGCTGAGTTAGCCACCAAGGATACTGTTCTCGCCACTGAGAGAGCAGGCATGGAACAGAAAGCTGCGCGAAGAAGGCAATTGGAAGATGAGCTTGCCCAGTACCCAACCACCGCAGATGATTACATGCACCCGACTGTCATCGTGCCTGAATCGACTATTCTAATCCCTGAGCATAACTATGAAATTCACACTCTTTTCTTAATAGAAATTAAACATAATGCTTTTCATGGTAGGTTTAATGAATGCCCTCTTCAACATATTACCAATTTTACTGATATGTGTCGTACTCTTGCTGAAGGTACCACCTTGGAGTATATCTTGATGAAGGCTTTTCTTTGGTCTCTGGCTGGTCCAGCATTGAAGTGGCTTGAGGGTCTCCGTCCACGATCCCTCACAACATCGGCTCAAGTAAAGCAGGAATTTTTCAATAAATTCTTCCCTCCTACCAAGACAGTGCTCCTTCACCAAAAGATTACATCTTTCAAACAGCAGCCTAGAGAGCCGCTAGCAAAGGCATGGGAACGTTATAAGGACCTACTGCGCTCTTGCCGTACACATGGACAACAACCTTGCGTCATTCAGGAGATCTTCTTCAATTCTCTTGACTTGGCTGTGATAACTCACTCCCTTGATGAAAATCGAAATAGATGGTCCAAAGTCTTTGACAGGTTTCTTGTGTCAAAGGCCTTGGAGCATTGACAGTTGATGAAATACAAAACCTATCTTATTATTCGTATATTATTTTATCTTATTATATACTTCCTTTATATTATATATATTCGTTGGACTAACCATTTCAGGAAGTATACAATCGAGATTACATCCTTCCATACATATTGAAGAGATCAGTTCAAATTGGATCATGGCGTTTCAAAGTATCCTTAAATAGAAGATCCAAGATCCTACCTGATTCAAAGGAGCCGTTGGAAGATCTGGCGTTGAAGATCCACACGCTCCACACTATCTCTATGCTACTATATAAAGGAAAGGAAGGAGAAGACAGAGACAAGTGCTACATACGAGCTTCCATCATTCAAGCGATCTGTCTTCCAAGTGTCTCTCTGCAAAGCGCTCAAATAGTTTGTTGTTCATTTCAAAGCCTTTGAGAGTCACTGTGAGCTTATAGGATATATTCATTACAAGTGTTACTCGAGAGTTTATAACTCGGGAAGTTGCACTAGGCTATTGATTTGCGAGAGTTAGAGGATTGTACTAGATAGCTGAGAGAGGTGGGGCTCTTCTAGATTGGTCTAGGACTCCAAGGGAACGTGAGTTGACTAGATTGCAATTGTATAGGAGAGAGGTTTCTCGGTGAGCTATTAGGGTCCTAAGCTAAGCAATCAATAAAGCCTTTGAATCCTAGGGTTGTGGAAGAACCCTAGGCGGGGACATAGGCCAGTTGTGCTGAACCTCGTAAACAATTACTCGTGTCCTTTACTTTATTGCTTTACCTTATTTCCGCACTTGGTTCGAATTGTTTAACTTTGTGATTCAGGTTTTCTCAAAGGGTTTGGCGCGAGCTTCAAAAGCCTTGAGAATATTTGCGAAAAACGGGCATACTCTATTCAACCCCCCTTCTAGAGTATTTATTATTACATTGTTTTTACATTATCGAACCTTCAATTGGTATCAGAGCTATACTCACTGTTTTTGATCTAACAATCTTGTGAGTTTTCGATCATGTCTGGTGAAGCAAGTGGAGGATTTGCACAGGGAAGGTCCACAAGCAGACCGCCACTCTTTGTAGGAAACAACTTTGTCCACTGGAGATCTTTGATGAAGATGTTCATCATAGACCAAGATCTAGAGCTTTGGAACATTATAGAGAATGGTCCGAAGATTCCAGAGAAGGAAGGACCAAACGATACCAAAGTGGCAAAGAAGGAGTCTGAATACACTCAAGCAGATCTTGAAATCATCTCCAAAAACTACAGGGCTATTAACTTACTTTATTGTGGTCTTAGCACTGATGAGTTTAACCGTATTTCCTCTTGTAGGTCAGCTAAAGAGATTTGGGACAAATTGGTCGTCACCTATGAAGGAACGAGCCAAGTGAAAGACACCAAGATCAGCATCTTCCTTCGAAAGTATGAGCTCTTCAAGATGAAGTCCGATGAGTCAATCAAAGCCATGTTCACACGATTCACAGAAATCACCAACAATCTTGACTCTCTCGGCAAGAGCTTTACCAACGTTGAGAAAGTAAGGAAGATACTGAGGTGCCTTCCAAAGGAGAAATGGGGTCCAAAAGTAACAGCTATAGAGGAAGCCCAGGACCTCACCACTCTACCCCTTGATGACCTCCTTGGGAAGCTGATCACACATGAGATGATCCTTAATGAAGACGATGGAGAACTTCCAGCTAGTACCAAGAACTTGGCACTCAAGTCTAAGAAGGATGAGTCCAAGGATGGATCTGATTCTGAAGATGAGGATGACGATGAGGATGATCCTTTTGCTCTCATCACAAGAGGCCTTGCTAGAATTCTCAAAATGAAGAAGCAATTCAACAACAAGGATGGATCAGAGTCTTCAAAATTTCGAGGTAAGCCTCAATCCAACAAGTTTGAAAAGAAGACTAAACCGTTGTCTTGTTTTGAATGTGGTGAAACAGATCATTTTGTGAAGGACTGCCCTCAAAAGACTAAACCAAGAAAGGTGACAAATGGAAGAAGAAAGATATGGTGGCTACTTGGAGTGATTCTGACTCTGACTCAGACGATGAGAAGGCCAACATTTGTCTTATGGCCTCAGAAAATGAATCCCACGATGACAAGCTTGAAGCTACTGTAAAAGAACTTATGGAAAGTCCAAAAGAGGTATTATCGGAATTCCTTTCTAATATGATTGCCAATGAGGAGAAGCTTATTGCCCAAACTAACATTCTCATTAAGAGAACTGTGGATCAGGAGAAAACTATTGAGGATCTGTCTATGAGGGTCAAAGGTCTTGAAGCTTCTTATTCAGGTCTTGACATTAAAGTCAAGACGCTTGACTCAGAGAAATCTGAACTCAAGCAAGATCTCTCCTCTCTAAGAAATGTGCATCATGACTTAGAGAACGAGAAGATCTCCCTGAATAATAAGATTCTAGACCAACAGACAGCCCTCATAAGTTTTACCAAGTCCAAAGGCACTCTCGATAAGATGTTGGGTGAGCAACAAAGCTCTCTAAACAAAAGTGGTATTGGTTACAACCCAAAGTTTTTAAAGAAGCAACACATTACCACTTTTGTAAAGGCAAAAGGAAGCAGAACCTCTCCTATATGTCACCATTGTGCTAGAAAGGGACATGTAAAAGAGACCTGCCCCTATAGAAGAAAGGATCCTTATATTATTCGCAATACATTTCCTGTTCATTTGAGAAAAGAACGGATAACACAAGTTTGGGTCCCAAAAGGCACTATTTTACCAAATATGGTTTATCCCAACAATGGATCCAAATTTGCTTATTGGTCTAGCCACAAAGGTTGATGTTTGTTTTGCAGGAGATCACCAAGGTGAAAGAACACAAATGGATTATTGATAGTGGTTGCTCGAGGCATATGAGTGGGAAGAGTTCTCTCTTTCATGATCTAAAGGAGCAATCCACGGGAACAATCACTCTTGGTGACAAAGGGAAATGCGACATTGTTGGTATTGGTAGTGTTGGAAGTGATTCCAGCCATAGTATTAAAAATGTCTATCTTGTCAATGGTTTAAAGTATAATTTGCTTAGCGTTTCTCAATTATGTGATAGTGGTAACAATGTCAGATTTAACAAGAAAAGATGTATAGTGTGCAGAGATGATACAGGTGAAGTTATTCTAACTGCATACCGTTACAACAACATATACGCTGTAAATGCTGATCAAGTGGCACAAGGAAGCTTAACATGTTTAAAGGCCTTGACGGACGATCCAAAACTTTGGCACAGGAGACTCGGTCATGTGAGTCCACATACACTACAGAAGCTTGTGTCCAAAGGGCTTGTAAGAGGGCTACCTGAGATGGACTTCAAAGGTATTGACATGTGCAATGCTTGCACACGAGGTAAACAAACACGTAGCTCCTTCAAACCCAAAAAGGTTGTAAGTTCTTCTAGACCCCTTGAACTTTTACATATGGATTTATGTGGTCCTATGCGAGTCAAATCTCCCAATGGTAAAAAGTACATGCTAGTTGTTGTCGATGATTTTTCAAGATATACTTGGGTTGCATTTTTGAAAGAAAAATCAGAGGCCTTATTTGAGTTTTCAAAACTTTGTAAGGAGTTGCAAACTTTAAGAAATGAGCCCATAGTGTCTATTCGGAGTGATCATGGTAGGGAGTTTGATCAACTTCAATTTGATTTGTTTTGTGCTAAATATGGCATCTCCCATAACTTTTCTGCTCCTAGGACACCTCAACAAAACGGGGTTGTGGAACGCAAGAACCGCACCATAGAGGATATGGCCAAGACTATGCTTTCAGAAAATGCATTACCTAAAACCTATTGGGCTGAAGCTGTTAACACAGCTAACTACATTTTAAATCGTTGTCTTATACGTTCTATCTTAAAGAAAACTCCTTATGAACTTTTCAAAGGCCGCAAACCTCTTATATCTTATTTTAAACCCTTTGGCTGTACTTGTTTTGTTCATAACAATGGAAAAGATAACCTTGGGAAATTTGATGCGCGTAGTGATGAAGGTATATTTCTTGGCTATTCCACGAGTAGCAAAGCTTATAGAATCTTCAATAAAAGGACCCAGGTTGTTGAAGAAAGTATACATGTTATTTTTGATGAATGCAATGATGGTGCTTTGAGTGAAAGTGTTGCAGATATAGATCTTAATATCCATGAAGAGAACGAGGAAGGTGATGTTACTGCCACCAAGAACACAGAGAAGAAGAACATGCAGGAACCGATTCTTAACACTGAAGAATTGGCCCAAGGTGTTGAAGATGCGTCCAAAGCCTTTGGTGTCCAATTCAACAGTGTTGAGACGTCAGAAACTGCTGTATCTGAACCTAACAGGACCACGGAGTCAGATGTACCACAAATTGATCCTGATGGTGTGACGAATCAAGGAGCTGAGACTACCAAAAGGAAATTCAAATACTCCTCATCACACTCATTAAAGGATATCATTTCTGACCCTACTTCTAGTGTTCAAACTCGTTCTAAACTTAAAGATCTTTGTGCTTTTAACGCGTTTGTTTCTCTTATTGAGCCAAAGAAAGTAAATGAGGCACTTCAGGAGCCAGACTGGATTATAGCTATGCAAAGTGAACTCAATGAATTTGAGAGGAACAAAGTCTGGACTTTGAAGCCTAGACCAAAGCATCAATCAGTCATTGGCACTCGATGGGTTTTTCGAAACAAGTTAGATGAAAATGGCAAGATTGTGAGGAACAAGGCACGGCTTGTTGCTCAAGGCTACAATCAAGAGGAAGGTATTGACTACGAGGAGACCTTTGCTCCCGTAGCCAGGCTTGAAGCCATTCGCATTTTATTAGCATTTGCATCTTTCATGAGCATAAAGTTATATCAAATGGATGTCAAGTGTGCTTTTCTTAATGGTTTCTTAGAAGAAGAAGTCTATGTTGCTCAACCCCCAGGTTTTGAAAGTTCAGAATTTCCCAATCATGTTTATAAACTTGACAAGGCGCTTTATGGTTTGAATCAAGCCCCAAGAGCTTGGTACGAGCGCTTGTCAAAATATCTTTTAGAGAATGATTTTAAAAGAGGGTTGATCGACAAGACTCTTTTTATCAAAACCAAAGGAAAGGACATTTTGGTTATTCAAATTTATGTTGATGATATATTATTTGGTGCTACTAACACATCTTTGTGCAAGGAATTTTCTGACATCATGTGCAGTGAATTTGAGATGAGCTTAATGGGTGAACTAAACTTCTTTTTGGGGTTACAAGTTCATCAATCTAAGAAAGGGATCTTCGTCAACCAAAGCAAGTACACTAAGGATCTCTTGAAGAAGTTCAAGATGGATCAATCCAAAGCAGCCAAGACTCCCATGAGCTCAACACTGTCTCTAGATCAAGACAAGACTGGAACAAGTGTCAATCAAAAGGAGTATCGAGGAATGATTGGATCTTTATTATATCTCACGGCTAGTAGACCTGACATTATGTTTAGTGTTTGCATGTGTGCTAGGTTTCAAGCTGATCCCAAAGAATCTCACCTCGTGGCTGTGAAGAGGATCTTTCGATATCTCAATGGCACTAAGGAACTTGGACTATGGTACCCAAAGCAAAAGGATTTCACTTTAATTGGATATTCTGATGCAGATTTTGCAGGCTACAAGGTGGATAGAAAGAGCACATCAGGATGTTGCCAATTCTTAGGAGCATCTTTGATCAGTTGGCACTCAAAGAAGCAAAACTCAGTTGCTCTATCCACTGCAGAAGCCGAATACATTGCAGCTGGAGCTTGTTGCTCCCAAATCCTTTGGATAGCTCAACAAATGCGAGATCTTGGCATCAACCTCAAAGGTATCCCAATTAAGTGTGACAACACAAGTGCCATATCCATCACTAAGAATCATGTTCAACATTCAAGGACCAAGCATATTGATGTGAGACATCATTTTATTAGAGATCATGTTGAAAAAGGTGATGTGTCCATATCTTTTATTTCTACTGATTATCAATGGGCTGACATTTTTACTAAGCCTTTGGCAGAGGACAGGTTCACCTTCATTAGACGAGAGATTGGAATGCTTGACAAGGATGAACTTTCGTAGGGGGAGCTTTCCCTTTACGAAAGATAAACTCCACTCAGTGTCAAGACCTTTGAGAGCTATGTCAAGGTCTGTTAACTGAACAGTGGAGTACATTTAACGGATCATATATTTTTGGTTAATATCTTTTTAGATATTTAATCAATTATATTTGTTTTTATCGGATTTCAAAAAATTGCCTATTTTCATGTTTTCCTTAACCGTTAAGATTTGTTATTTTTTTTTGGAACTAAATTAGTTTGGGTTTAGTCCGAATTTTATGGTAATTTGAATTCAAATTTGAATTTGAAACCCCTCAACTTGGCAAGGTAATGATTTCTTTCCTTGGAACCCTAAACCCATCCCATCAATCCGTCACTCTCTCTCTACTTAAACCAAACCCTGTACCCGATTACAACCCACACTCAGATTTCTCCAAAACCCTTTGCACTCCTTCATCTTCAACCTCTCTTGACCCCCTCAAAGAAACCCTAACCAATTACCTCCATGGCACCCAAAACCAAGAAAGCCGTCACTCCCAAAAGACTTGGCGCCACCCCCAAGGGACGCCAGGCCACTGCCACTTCTCCCACACCTGAACCGGCTTCTCAAGCCATAATCCCAACCACTGTTCAGAGCACCATTGCTGAGAGCTCGGCCATTGCTCCAAAAGGCTCTCAAAAGCGCTCTGCGAAGAAGCCGATCAGTGCTAAACAGAAGGGTAAAAGAAAGATCTTGGCTGAGGAACCCGACGAGGAAGAAGAGGAAGACGACCTTGATGCCACCCTGGAAAGAGACGCTGCCAGGGAAGCCGAAGAGGAGGCTCTAAGGAAGAAAAAGGCCGATGAAGAGGCCGAGCTTGCAAAGAAATTGGCTAAGGAAGAGGCTGAACGGATTCGGAAGGAAGCCGAAGCCGAGGAGGCCCAGTCCGAGGAGGATCCTGAGGAAGAAGAAGAAGAGGAAGAGGAAGAGCACGAGGATACTGAAGGGGATGAGGAACCAGAAGGTGACGAAGCGGGGTCCGGTGAGGACTCGGGGTCTGAGGAAGAGGAGGAAGAAACTCCTTCTCCTTCTCCTCCTCCTCCCCCGTCTCCGAAGAAGCGGAAAGCCCCTGCTCCCGTCAAGCCTCCCTCCCCCAAGCGTACCAGGAAGGGCCCCGTCAAGAGTCTTGTGGCGCCTGCCAAGAAAGCTGCTCCTACTGTTGCACGCAGGAAGAATGCTGAACCCCCGGCCTATATCCAGGTAAATCAATCCTTGCCCTCCTCATGGTTTTTAGATGCTGAGACTGCTGGAAAATGGGTAGATGAGTTTCGTACTCGTAAGCTTAGCTGTTCGGATTTTTTAGATTTCAATTTCTTTGAAGCTTTGAAGATGCCCTGCATTGAGCTCCTCAAAAATTCCCCTGCCTGGACTCTTCTTAACCGAGAAACCGTCTACTACCCTGAGCTTACCCGACTCTTCTACATTAACCTCAAATCCAAAAACGAAACTGATGGTTGGTCTTTGGAGACTGTTGTCAAAGGGGTTAGAATCTCTCTCAACCCCAATGATTTTGCAGATCTTCTAGGCTTACCTACCCCTGTTCCACCAGCTGAAATCCACCCCTCCAAAGAGAATTGCATCATCCTAGCCCGAGCCAAATATCTCCTACCTGAAGCCGCCAACAGCACCTCTAAGCAACTCACCCACTCATCCCTAACCCTTGAGGCAAAAATCATCTTTAACATCATTGTTAAATGTCTCATACCCCGTCTCAACTCTGGCTCACTCCTAACCGACAATGCCATGGTCCTGCTCTACCGCATTCTTAATGGCCTTGACCTAGATCTGGCCAACACAATCCTTGGAACCATGGCCCATGCCAGAAAAGCTCGAAAAGGCTCTCCCCTCCCCTTTGCTACCCTCTTGACCCCTATCTTCAAAGCTTTTGGAATTGATCTCAAAAATGAAGAACAGCTGCGTCATACGGGTATGTTCGACTCTAAAGGCCTTGAAAAGATTGGCATCACTCGGTCTCCCCAAGGGACCTTGAGTCTTGCCACTCCTTCAAAAGCCTTTCCCACTGGTCCAGCTTTCGATGAACGCATGGACAACCTTGAGTTGGGCTTGGAGGAAGTTCGCCTGGATATTAAGGAGCTGCAGACGGAGGTGATGACGAAGATGAGCGGGATTTCAACGTTGCTGGAAGGACTATGGACGAGGCTCACTGATGATGCTCTGGATTGACCAAACCCAAAACTTTGACCCACCCTATCCCACCCTGAAACTGTTACTTTGCTGGTTGTTGGAAACTTTTTCAAAACTTTTGGAAACTTTTTGGTGACTGTTTTACCTCCGCCCTTTGTTGAAAGACAAAAAGGGGGAGATGATCGTTAGACCTTGAAAACCTCTGATTAAAGGTCTTGGAAGACCTTGCTTTTTGATTTCTGGTTTTCGGTTGGATGTTTTCTTACTTTAAAATTATTTGATCCAACATTTGTCTAACCCTTGCAGGTACTTAGTCTGATTTTGTTTATGATATATTTGTTTGACTAAGCTGCAGGGATGCACAGGTTTTGTCTTTCATCAAGGGGGAGATTGATAACTCACTCCCTTGATGAAAATCGAAATAGATGGTCCAAAGGCTTTGACAGGTTTCTTGTGTCAAAGGCCTTGGAGCATTGACAGTTGATGAAATACAAAACCTATCTTATTATTCGTATATTATTTTATCTTATTATATACTTCCTTTATATTATATATATTCGTTGGACTAACCATTTCAAGAAGTATACAATCGAGATTACATCCTTCCATACATATTGAAGAGATCAGTTCAAATTGGATCATGGCGTTTCAAAGTATCCTTAAATAGAAGATCCAAGATCCTACCTGATTCGAAGGAGCCGTTGGAAGATCTGGCGTTGAAGATCCACACGCTCCACACTATCTCTATGCTACTATATAAAGGAAAGGAAGGAGAAGACAGAGACAAGTGCTACATACGAGCTTCCATCATTCAAGCGATCTGTCTTCCAAGTGTCTCTCTGCAAAGCGCTCAAATAGTTTGTTGTTCATTTCAAAGCCTTTGAGAGTCACTGTGAGCTTATAGGATATATTCATTACAAGTGTTACTCGAGAGTTTATAACTCGGGAAGTTGCACTAGGCTATTGATTTGCGAGAGTTAGAGGATTGTACTAGATAGCTGAGAGAGGTGGGGCTCTTCTAGATTGGTCTAGGACTCCAAGGGAACGTGAGTTGACTAGATTGCAATTGTATAGGAGAGAGGCTTCTCGGTGAGCTATTAGGATCCTAAGCTAAGCAATCAATAAAGCCTTTGAATCCTAGGGTTGTGGAAGAACCCTAGGCGGGGACGTAGGCCAGTTGTGCTGAACCTCGTAAACAATTACTCGTGTCCTTTACTTTATTGCTTTACCTTATTTCCGCACTTGGTTCGAATTGTTTAACTTTGTGATTCAGGTTTTCTCAAAGGGTTTGGCGCGAGCTTCAAAAGCCTTGAGAATATTTGCGAAAAACGGGCATACTCTATTCAACCCCCCTTCTAGAGTATTTATTATTACATTGTTTTTACATTATCGAACCTTCAGGCTGCTAAGGAAATGATCAACACATATACTCATTATGAGTATCTGACAATGCCACCAGCTGACGCATGGGCTGCCCTCGACAAGCTAACCAACTATGACAACAAGTATGGGACTCCAATCAACTATGAGGAGAATGCCTATGCCAGGCCAGACCCATCCATCCCCCTCTATGAACCCGCTAAGGAGATCGACCCAGATGTCAAAGAGCAGTACTACAGAGATCAAAATAGGAAGCTCCTCAAGCAAGTAAATTATCTTTCTGTCAACCGGCCCTGCATCGAATGCGGATCACATAGGCACACCACTACTGAGTGCCCACACTTATAGGAAGTCAGGCTAGCAGAACACCATGAAGAGGTAGCTTATGCAGGGGGGGGGGTCCCAATCGCTATATGGGGGACCAAAGGTTTCAGCAACCACAATGGAACCAAGGTGCCCCTAGGAACCCCCCATCATACAGAGCTCCAGGACATCCGGAAATATGGAGGAACCATTCAGACACCAAACAATCCTTCAACTCAGTCTACACTCAGATATAAGGTGTCAACTCTAGGCCTGGGGAGATTGATATATGGCGGAAATCAATGGAGACACAGATTGGCCAGCTAGCAGCGGGCATCCCCAGACAATCAGGTTCGCTCCCTGGATCTTCAGAACCAAACCCCAAAGGGAAGACCGGACACATTGCTGCTGTGAAACTCAGGAGCGGCCACCAACTACGCGAGCCAGAGGTCGGAAAGCAGCAGGACGAAAGAGCTGAAAAACAACTCGATATCGACGAGCAGCAAGTCGATGTCGACCAGAATTTGGTCGATATCGAGGAAGGCCAACTCGACGTCAAGGAAAAACTGGACCACCCTTCGCCTGCACAGCACAGCAACTCGACATCGAGGAATCTGGTCGATATCAAGGAGAATCTGGTCGATGTCGAGGAGAACCAAGTCAACGTCGAGAAAGTTGCAACACCTCCGACATCTGTTCTGTCTCCGAACCAGAAAAAGAAGTTGCCATTCCCAACAAAATCTCCAAAGGATCCAGCAGAGAAGAAGTTTCTGCACTTCATCAAGATGCTTTAGAAGCTCAATGTCACCATACCCTTCACAGAAGCTCTTAATGAAATGTCATCATATGCCAAGTTCCTCAAGGAGATCCTAAGCAAAAAGTGCTCAATGGCTGAGATTACAGAGGAGTGCAGCCATATGGACATACTTGAGAAAAGACCAGATCCAGGCAAGTTTGCTATAACCATTGGATTTGGTCAATATAAATTTAATACATTATGTGATCTTGGAGCTAGTGTAAGTATAATGCCTTTAACAATATGGTCCAAGATTAAGATAGGTGCCCTAGAGCCTATGGATGCTAAGCTTTATATGACAAACAACACGGTGGTCGTCCCAACAGGCATGGTGGATAATGTGCCAGTGCAAGTAGGTAAGTTATTTGTCCCTGCTGATTTTCTATTTATTGATATGGCGGAGGACCCTGCTTGTCCAATTATTCTAGGAAGGCCCTTCTTGGCGACAGTGGATGCAAACATAAGCGTAAGGAAGGGAGTACTCACTTTCAACATCAGTGATGAGGTAATTGAGTATTCATTTAATAAAACTGAAAGGCACACAAGTCCCATGGAAGAGGTAAAAGCTATATCAGTTGGTTACATCACTTGCGGGGAGCCTACGGTTAGAATATAGACACCTAAAGAGCCGGAAAAGAGGGATATGGAAGCCCAGGTGGAGAAGATCATGGCCATCCTGAACGACGACACAGAGGATCTGCTCGACATCGACCAAGGTAAGTCGACGTCGACTAACTATTCCTCGGATGCCTTGATAGGATGCAAGTATGGGGTCGAAGTCACCCAGAATTCCTCGACATCGAGGAGTTTGGTCGACATCGACCAAAAGCAGAACCCTCCACCAACTGCAGCTTCGTCGAGCAGCAAATCCGAAGTCGAGAGTCGATATCGACCAAACACCGACGTCCTCGACTTCACCTTCCCTGACGAGCAATCCACTGGAAATCGAAAACTCCTCGATATTGACCAAATTGGTTGATATCGACCAAGCACCACCTTCCTCGACTCCAGCATCCTCGAGCAGCATTCCACCACATGAAGAAACCAACTCGATATCGAGTACACTTACTCGAGATCGACCAAATACAGTGGTTCCCGAATTCGATTCCGCGAAGGTAAGCCAAGGTGTGGATCTTTCTTCTCCTATTTCCATTAAAGATCTATCTATACATGGGAGAGGTTTGCCTTGGTATGTGCGATTATGTAGGATTTCCAATGATGAGCCTAAGGAGTATAAAGTTGGAGACAAGCTCTATGTTTCGAAATCAATGGATTATTGGTTTCCCAACAAATTCAACAAGAAGAATATGGGACCCTTCGTGGTGAACAAGATCCATTCCGGAGGACTACAGCTGATGGACAAAAATGGAGTTCTATTTGAAGCCCAAGTGTTGTGAGCCTAATTTGCCATGTTTTACACTTAATTTTATATCGATTTCTGCATACATTGCATACATTTGGGTTAGAACAATACAGAATCTGTGTATTTTACACTTATTTGCAATATATGGAGGTCTACACAAGTTTTGGTTATATTTCGCAGAAATCGGACGCACTTTGAAGCTTAAAGGAAACTCATGTAGAAGCTAAGGATGTTGCAGCTGGAGAAAACGCCATTTTTCACCATTCTTCGTTCTGAATCAAGCTTTGATGTCTTCATGAGAGTTGTATCACTCGAAAAGAGTTTTCCAACGCATGGTCATATGCGACAATCTGACGAACGAGGACTCGGGAAAGTGCGTTTCAAGAACAGAGCAGAAAGCTGAGAAAACTCTACTCGAGATCGACTAGACTCTACTCGACCTCAACGAGCCATGGTCGAGCAGACCTGGTCGAGCAGAGCTGATCGAGGACACTGAGTCAGAGACAACCCGACTCCCGGAACCCCACTCGATCTCGAGTACCCCTAGTCGAGATAGACGAGCCATGTCCGGAGTCGACGAGTTGTGCCGAGCCGAGAAGCCGAGGACGAAGGCGCAGACCACCTCTACTCGACCTCGATGAGCCCTGGTCGAGATCGACGAGCCCAGAGTCCAGATCCGGAGCACATCGAGGAGATCCGCTCGAGAAACCCTAGTCGGCGAGCCAGTCTACTCGAGGTCGACTAGGTCTACTCGACATCGACGAGCGCCAGGAGCCATGTCCGAGTCCGTCGAGCACCAGCTTGCCGAGACGACGAACCAAGCCAAGTCGACCACGGTCCCTTGTCGAGATCGACAAGAGCCTTGTCGAGGTCGACTAGGACTCCAGAGGCTGTGCGACGCGGATTGATCAACTCTACTCGGATTTGGATTGCTTGGGCGCGAAGTTGCTGAAATCTATCCGAAACTATCAAGATCTACCATGAAGAGAAAGATTCTATCCATTGAAGACATTTAGATATAATTCCTATTTTAGATATAATTTCCATTATGTCTTTTATTTATCTTTTAAGCTTTTTAGATATAGATAGATATCTTCTTTCCTAGAATAGATAGGGAATGAAGGCTATAAATAAAGCCCATGGGGCTCAGTTTTAAAGATTCAATTTCAGTCAGAGACAAGTAGTTACAAGGAGAAGTTTAGGGAGTTCGAAGGTTTTAGGGTTTTGGCAGTTTACGAAAGTTGATTGCCGGGATTGTAAAATCGTTGAATTTAGTTTAATGCAAGTTATTTCTTTCAAATCAAAGATGTCTGAGTTTGCGATGAAGAGCGAGTAGTCCACCCACTTCTAGGGTTGGGGCGAGCCCGACGATAGCCATGCATAATTGAGGTAAAGATCCGACCTTTATCATGTTTTGAGCATTTTCCTACTTGTTGATGTGTTTATTGCCCATCTAATGGAGATCCATGCTAACAACTTGGATTATAAACATAAAATCAGTAGAGACAATTAGGGTTTCTTGAGAGAGTTGTCTAATTGTTGGAAAAGGCGAAAGCTTAATCCTTTAATGCGATTCACATGATAATCTGTTTGGTTCCACCTTATGCATGCTTGGTTATTGTTGTTGCAAACCCCAATCTTGGAAGTCCTTTTACATTCAGTTTAGTTCGAAACCCTAAAAGCATTTGTTCTTTATTTTCTTTATTTTTGTTCGTTTTCGTCCCTGCCCTTGTCGATCTCGACCACCCTCTGGTCGACCTCGACGACCGATTCTCGACCTAGAGTCGCTGTTGCTTAAGTGTGCAGGGATCGACGAAGCCCCAACTCGACCTCGACGAGCCTTACTCGATCTCGAGTAGCTCTTTGTCGAGATCGACCACCCTTTGCCGACCTGTGCTGCTGTGTTCGACTGTCCGAGCTTCTGTCGACTAGACCCTAGTCGATCTTGAGGACCCTGTTGTCGACTTCTGACCGTGAGATTCGTCTGCTGCCTAGGATCCGCTGACAAGCTTCCTCGTGGATCGATCCTGACTTCCCGCTGCTACATCAGGAGGAGGTCTTGTATTTATTTGGCGTGGTCATAATCTGGTTTGAATTATATTTCTATATTTTGAACTCGATTTCCTCCTACAACAAATTGGCGCCGTTGCCGGGGAAGCAATCATTCGCGCCTTAGGTAGTTAAATCTCACGTCTACCTTGAGTTACATTACAGGTGTATGCGCCGTTCTGGTCAACAACCTTAGTTTGACGCCTTAGACGAACCGGAACGCCTCTTTCACATCAGAGCTAAATTACAAAGAGCCATGGCGGCCGGTGAAACACAAGAGCAACTGATTGCCAGGCTTACCAGGGAACTAGCTGAAAAGGATGCCGCTATTGCCAATGAAAGGACAGCAAGGGAACAAGCAGCTGAGCGCGCAAGGCAAGCAGAAGCTGAGCTTGCCCAGTACCCAACAACTGCAGAGGATTATATGCATCCAACGCTAGTCGTGCCTGAATCGGCGATTCTAATCCCTGATAACTCTTTCGAAATTCGCACTCAATTTCTTATAGATCTTAAAAATAATGCCTTTTATGGTAGATTTAATGAGTGTCCTCTTGAACATATTACTAATTTTCATGATATGTGACGTACTCTTGCTGAAGGTACCACTCTGGAATATGTCAAGATGAAAGCTTTCCGCTGGTCGCTCGCTGGACCTGCACTGAAGTGGCTAGAAGGGCTAAAACCAAAATCACTTACCACATGGGCCCAAGTAGAGCAAGAGTTTCTCAACAAATTCTTCCCACCTGCCAAGACAGCACTTCTCCGCCAGAAAATCACCGCCTTTAAACAGCAGAAAGGGGAACCGCTGGCAAGGGCATGGGAACGCTACAAGGATCTTCTGAGATCTTTCCCTACTCATGGACAACCACCCTACGTCATTCAGGAGATCTTCTTCAATTCTCTTGATAAGTGACTAAGGACAGGATCAACCAGTATACTCGCTACGAGTATCTGACGATGCCACCAATTGACGCCTGGGGTGTGCTAGACAAGCTCACTAACTACGACAACAAATATGGGTCTACTTCACATTATGAGGAGAACTCCTACGCCAGGCCAGCACCATCCATGCCACTTTATGAGCCAGCAAAGGAGATTGACCCAGATGTCAGGGAGCAGTTCTACAGAGATCAGAATCGCAAGCTCCTCAAGCAAGTCAAATATCTGTCTGTCAATCAGCCTTGCATCGAATACGGATCACAGCGGCACACCACTACTGAGTGCCCACACACAGAGCAAGTCAGGATGGCAGAAACACATGAGGAGGCAGCATATGCTGGGGGTCCTAATCGCTATATGGGGGATCAAAGGCCTTATCAACAGCAATGGAACCAAGGTCCCCCTAGGAATCCCCCACCCTACAGAGCTCCGGGACATCCAGAAAGGGATCAAAGGAAGGATGATCTACAGCTGATCCTTGAGGAGATGCGCCGGAATCAGGGCAACATCAACAACCAGTTCCAAAACATCACCACCAAATTTGGGGAACCGGACATCTGGAAGAGGGGAATTGAAACTCAGATGGGACAAATCGCATCGCAGATCCCACGACCATCCGGCAAGCTCCCTGGGCAAACAGAACCAAATCCTAAGGGGCAAACTGGACATGTCGCAACTATCAAACTAAGGAGTGGGCATCAACTACACCAGCCAGAGGTCGGAAAACAGCAAAGCAACACAGAGCAGCAACTCGAGACAGAGCAGACACTGGTCGATCTCGAGGAGCCCGTGGTCGACCTCGACAAGCCTCTACTCGACCAAGACCAGAAGCAGAGCTCGGACTCCGCTGCGCAGACCAGCAACCCGAGGTCGACTACCCAACTCGAGGTCGACAAGACCTTAGTCGATGTCGACAAGACTGTGGTCGAGATCGAGGAGCCTCTGGCCGACGTCGACGACTCTGCAGCACCTCCGACAGCTAATCCGGCTTCGAAACAGAAAAAGCCACTTCCTTTCCCTTCTAAATCTCTTAAAGATCCCACTGCAGGGAGATTCAATAGATTTGTTAATATGTTGCAAGAGCTAAACTTTTCTATTCCTTTTACAGAAGCCCTGCAAGAGATGCCTGGATATGTCAAGTTTCTGAAGGAAATCCTGAGCAAGAAGCGGTCCATCTCAGAAATCACAGGCGAATGCAAAGTACTCCACTTCCCTGAAAAGAGGCCTGACCCAGGTAAGTTTTCTGTTACTGTCGGTTTTGGCCAATATAAATATGATTCTCTATGCGATTTAGGAGCAAGTGTGAGGATTATGCCTTTATCAATCTGGCGGAAAGTAAAAATAGGGTGCATAGAACCTGTGGATGCTAAATTATACATGGCAAATAATACAGTAGTCATCCCTACAGGAATAGTTGAAAATGTCCCAGTCCAGGTTGGTAAATTCTTTGTGCCAGCTGATTTCCTGATTATTGATTGTGCCGAAGATCCTACTAGTCCTATTATTCTTGGTAGACCATTCTTAGCTACTGCAGATGTCAGGATTAGTGTTAAGAATCGATCGCTCACCTTCACCATAGGCGATGAGGTTTTGGATTTCTCTTTTGGCCCTGCAAAAGAGGAGATTTCTTGGCTGGAGGTGAAAAGCATCAGCATCGACGGGACTAAGCAAACAGCGGAGGAGGGAGCGAAAACCGTACTCGAGATCGACAAGCCGTCGTCGATCTCGACAAGCACTGTACTCGACCTCGACGAGTCTTCGTCGACCTCGACCACCACTGCTGAGCCTGAGACTTGCCAGGAACCTAAGTATGGGGTCCCTGTACTCGACCTCGACCACCAGTACTCGACATCGAGTAGCCCCAAGCCTGAAAACTTCTGTTTTGGGTCCGAACAGGTAAGTTCAGGTATGAATTCTACTCCCCCTCAGTCCATAAATAAATTTTTTAATGATTTGAAGGGAGCTAAAACACCGTGGCGAGAAAATTTGCAGAAACTAAAGGCTACAAAGAAGAAGAAGAAAGAGAAAGGAGATGATGCAAGCAACCACCTATCAGCTGAGCTTGCATACTACCATCAGGACCTAGATGATCCAGGAGAAGGGCCAAGAATAAGCGGGCCCCACAATAACGGTCCTTGAGAGAAAACGGAGAAGTCGGCCTAGCGACTCTAAAATCTAGAGCTTGTATATAAGACTTTATGAACTTTTGGACACTTTACTTTGTTTGGTTTTCTTGGTTTTTGGTTTTTGGTTTTTGTTTTTAGGTTTTATGTTTTAAAGAACTTCATATGGATAATCTTGTTTTTGGTATAGAATCTAACACTTGTAGGTCGGCAAGCACATAAGGATCGCGATAAGTGGAAAAGGAAGTCCCTGAAAATCAGTCGGAATCGACGAAGGCCAAGTCGACGACGACGAAGAGGAGAAGCCCAGAACTACTCGATCTCGAGTAGGCCAACTCGACATCGACGAGACCAGACACTCCTCGACTTCTGAAACCACTAGACGCAGAGCGAAGCTACTCGAGATTGAGTACCTTGTACTCGAGATCGACCAGCAGTCTACTCGACCTATCCAGTTTTGTCCTCCTCGATATGATCCTGTGAGTTCCTTCCTTTACTCTTGTTTTTATTTGTTTTTATACAGTGGGGACACTGTAAATTTTAAGTATGGGGTGGGGGAAGGGTTTACTACGTGCATATTTGATTTATTTGATCATATTTGACATATATGTGCATTATTTCTTTGAATTGCTACATGGCTATTTTGGAATTCATTATTGATCTATGTGCTTATATGCATGATTTCCAAAGTTAAGAAAAATGACCCCCATTGAAATTTTTGATAAATGTCATTGAAGCTTATATTGGACTCGACGATGCAAAATTGGATTCATTAGAGATATAGCATGAAATTGCCTAGTTAAGGGAAGTCACAATGAAGTGCATATTTTGATGAAAACCATGAAAGGAGGTAAATTTTGAAGTTGCTTTTGACATGTTGCATGATAAGATGATGAAGGACTTTATATTTCCATATAATGCTCATATTGTTATAATCCTAGCCTTACCTATGCTTATGCATCACAAAAGCCATAATATGCCTTATTTCAAATATTGCTCCACATGATCTAAATATTTGTCATTCTTTACCTTATCCGGGGATTATGTTGAGAATGATGTTACATTATGGAGATTATCATATGGTGTTTGTGTTGATGTTATCATTATTGGAGTTTGGAAGGAAAATGTTTGAAAAATATGGAAAATTTTGATGAGTGAAAGAAAATCCAATCACCTCAGGAGATAAAGGTAGATTGACCCTGCTCTCTAAGATAATAGTTTGGAGAGATGGGACACATTGTGAGGAGTCCGACGCACTAAGTATCCGGGGCCATTCATGACACCCATGTTTGCGACTCGCGAGAAGGCAGTGCTGAGGTTAGAGAGGTAAAAGCATTATTATTGAGAAAAGCAAAATGAAAGGTGATGAATTATATGGAGAAAGAATGTGGAATGAAACTCGTGTTTGGAAATACTCCATTTCCCCGGATCAAAAAAGCACCACATTGCCAAAAATTGCCCACCTTTAGCCTTTTACCAATCTACTCCTTATTTGAGCTTAAATAAAAGTCCTCTTGATTATTAATGCTTTGTCACGAATGAATGTGTTGCATAACCCTCCTTTTGTGAGTAGATGTTGCTTTTGTATAATTGCACATGCATGGATTTGTGACACTAGTACCTTTTCAAGGATGGTAATTGATTGCAGGGACATATGAGAATGAATCTAAGATGTTGAGAGTTTGAATTCTTCCCCTGAATGACAATTAAAAGTATTGCTTGAGGACAAGCAAGCTTAAGTATGGGGTGTTTGTTGTGAGCCTAATTTGCCATGTTTTACACTTAATTTTATATCGATTTCTGCAAACATTGCATACATTTGGGTTAGAACAATACAGAATATGTGTATTTTACACTTATTTGCAATATATGGAGGTCTACACAAGTTTTGGTTATATTTCGCAGAAATCGGACGCACTTTGAAGCTTAAAGGAAACTCATTGAGAAGCTAAGGATGTTGCAGCTGGCGAAAGCGCCATTTTTCACCATTCTTCGTTCTGAATCAAGCTTTGATGTCTTCAGGAGAGTTGTAGCCCTCGAAAAGAGCTTTCCAACGCATGGTCATATGCGTCAATCCGACGAACGAGGACTCGGGAAAGTGCGTTTCAAGAACAGAGCAGAAAGCTGAGAAAACTCTACTCGAGATCGACTAGACTCTACTCGACCTCGACGAGCCATGGTCGAGCAGACCTGGTCGAGCAGAGCTGATCGAGGAAACTGAGTAAGAGACAACCCGACTCCCGGAACCCTACTCGATCTCGAGTACCCCTGGTCGAGATAGACGAGCCATGTCCGGAGTCGACGAGCTGTACCGAGCCGATAAGCCGAGGACGAAGGCGCAGACCACCTCTACTCGACCTCGACGAGCCCTGGTCGAGATCGACGAGCCCAGAGTCCAGATCCGGAGCCCATCGAGGAGATCCGCTCGAGAAACCCTAGTCGGCGAGCCAGTCTACTCGAGGTCGACTAGGTCTACTCGACATCGACGAGCGCCAGGAGCCATGTCCGAGTCCGTCGAGCACCAGCTAGCCGAGACGACGAACCAAGCCAAGTCGACCACGGTCCCTTGTCGAGATCGACAAGGGCCTTGTCGAGGTCGACTAGGACTCCAGAGGCTGTGCGACGCGGATTGATCAACTCTACTTGGATTTGGATTGCTTGGGCGCGAAGTTGCTGAAATCTATCCGAAACTATCAAGATCTACCATGAAGAGAAAGATTCTATCCATTGAAGACATTTAGATATAATTCCTATTTTAGATATAATTTCCATTATGTCTTTTATTTATCTTTTAAGCTTTTTAGATATAGATAGATATCTTCTTTCCTAGAATAGCTAGGGAATGAAGGCTATAAATAAAGCCCATGGGGCTCAGTTTTAAAGATTCAATTTCAGTCAGAGACAAGTAGTTACAAGGAGAAGTTTAGGGAGTTCGAAGGTTTTAGGGTTTTGGCAGTTTACGAAAGTTGATTGCCGGGATTGTAAAATCGTTGAATTTAGTTTAATGCAAGTTATTTCTTTCAAATCAAAGATGTCTGAGTTTGCGATGAAGAGCGAGTAGTCCACCCACTTCTAGGGTTGGGGCGAGCCCGACGATAGCCATGCATAATTGAGGTAAAGATCCGACCTTTATCATGTTTTGAGCATTTTCCTACTTGTTGATGTGTTTATTGCCCATCTAATGGAGATCCATGCTAACAACTTGGATTATAAACATAAAATCAGTAGAGACAATTAGGGTTTCTTGAGAGAGTTGTCTAATTGTTGGAAAAGGCGAAAGCTTAATCCTTTAATGCGATTCACATGATAATCTGTTTGGTTCCACCTTATGCATGCTTGGTTATTGTTGTTGCAAACCCCAATCTTGGAAGTCCTTTTACATTCAGTTTAGTTCGAAACCCTAAAAGCATTTGTTCTTTATTTTCTTTATTTTTGTTCGTTTTCGTCCCTGCCCTTGTCGATCTCGACCACCCTCTGGTCGACCTCGACGACCGATTCTCGACCTAGAGTCGCTGTTGCTTAAGTGTGCAGGGATCGACGAAGCCCTAACTCGACCTCGACGAGCCTTACTCGATCTCGAGTAGCTCTTTGTCGAGATCGACCACCCTTTGCCGACCTGTGCTGCTGTGTTCGACTGTCCGAGCTTCTGTCGACTAGACCCTAGTCGAGCTCGAGGACCCTGTTGTCGACTTCTGACCGTGAGATTCGTCTGCTGCCTAGGATCCGCTGACAAGCTTCCTCGTGGATCGATCCTGACTTCCCGCTGCTACATCAGGAGGAGGTCTTGTATTTATTTGGCGTGGGCATAATCTGGTTTGAATTATATTTCTATATTTTGAACTCGATTTCCTCCTACAACACCAAGCTACATGTGATGCGGGACCATCCAAGACACCTTCGGATGATGTTCTTCTCAAGAAGAAGAAGAAGGCTCCACCATGGGAGAAGATACTTTGTTTAAATAACGTTTTGGATTCATTCAGAACTTTGACAGCTTGTTGACATCTCAGTAAAATGAGTCGTACGGATTTAATATTAATCGGATCGAGGCGTGCCATATCTTGTTGAAATGTGGACGAAGAGATCTACAACTTTGCTGTTGAAGGTTTTTCCAGATTCAACCTCGACATTGGCCAAAAATCACCATCTTAGAGGTGTCACTGTTTTTAGACGAATTAGCCTATTTTTAGTAACTTTTCTACTTGAAGTTATTTTAGGAAACTTTAGAGGTTATTTTATTAATTCCTTTGAATTGTTATTTTATCTTCTTTTATCTTCTTAGAACATTAGAATCGGCCCATCAGCTCTTAGAGCTCTATATATGTCGATTCACCCCTTTGTAATTCATTAGGAACTTAATGAATGGAATTAGTCTTCTCAAATTGTGTGAATCACATTGAGCGATTGTTGGATGATTAGAGTTGTGCTCATCATTCACGAATTGGTATCTATCTCAGCTTGGTTTGCTTGGTTGTGTAGGGTTGCAGAGGCGGGTTATATAGCCATTGGTATTGGTTCCTACCTTCTACGGAAGCCTGGAGTCTCTATCTTGTTCTATATAGATCGAATCAGTCCTTATCGGTCGTGTCTTTCAATTCTTGTTCTTGCTTTCGTTATCGAGTCTTGGTTTGCTCTTGATCGATCTTGAGGTTTCTTGGTCGAATCTTGATAGTTTCTTTGCTGCGTCTTCTTGTTTCTTTGAGTCTTTCTTGAGTTTCTTGCTTGTTGTCGAAGATCGGACCAACCTACGGCTAACCCCGTATCAACATGGGCCCTGCAAATGCCACCTTGAGCTTAATGGAGAAAGTCGGCCTAGCGACTATAAAATCTAGAGCTTGTAAATAGACCTTTATTTTGGGACTTTGGGACATTGTTGCTTTTATTTTTGGTTTTGAACTTTTAGTTTTTCTATTGTGGGTATATGTCTTCTATATTTTTTAGGTCCATGGGGATAGAAGCAAGCTAAGATCGGACTTGGCCCAGGCATGTTCACTCGATATTATGAAGCCCTGCACATCTGTCTAGTGAGTTTCTTTCTTTACCCTTGTTTTTATACAGTGATGACACTGTAATATTTAAGTATGGGGTGAGGGAAAGGCTTACTTTGTGCATATTTGACCATATTTGACATTATTTGTGCATTATTTCATGAATTTCTTATACATGGCTACTTTGGAATTTATTATTGATTTATGTGCTTACATACATGTTTTCCAAAGTTTGAAAAAAAATTACCCCCATTGAAAATTGAATTTTTTTTATTAGTGTCATAGAAGTTTAATATTGAACTCGACGATGCAAAATTTGATTCATTAGAGATATAGCATGAAATTGCCTAGTAAAGGGAAGTCACAATGAAGTGCATTATTTTCTTGAAAACCATGAAAAGAGGTAAAATTTGAAGTTGCTTTTGACATGTTGCATGATAAGAGGATGGAGGACTTTATATTTTCATATAATGCTCATTTTTATATTCCTAGCCTTACATATGCATATGCATCACAAAAGCCATATTATGCCTTATCTCATATATTGCTCCACATGATCTAAATATTTTCCATTCTTTACCTTATTTCCTGTCCGGGGATTATGTCGAGAATGCTGTTACATTATGGAGATTATTATATGGTGTTTGTGTTGTTGTTATATCATTATTGGAGTTTGGTAGGAATTGTTTGAAAAATATATGGAAAATTTAATGAGTGAAAGAAAATCCGATCACCTTAGGAGATAAAGTTAGATCGACCCTACTCGCTGAGATAATAGTTCAGTGAGATGGGACATATGTGAGGAGTCCAAAGCACTAAGTATCCGGGGCCATTCATGACACCCATGTTTGCGACTCGCGAGAAGGCAGTGCTGAGGTTAGAGAGGTAAAAGCATTATTATTGAAAAAAGCATTATGAAAGGTGATGAATCAAAGGAAGAAGAAATGTGGAAATTCAGTTTGGAAACACTCCATTTCCCCGGATCATTAGCACCAAATTGTCAAAAATTGCCCACCTTTAGCCTTTTACCAATCTGCTCCTTATTTGAGCTAAATTAAATTCCTCTTGATTATTGTTGCTTTGTCACGAATGATTGTTTTGCATAACCCTCCTTTTGTGAGTAGATGGTGCTTTTAATTGCACATGTATGGATTTGTGGCACAAGTACCTTTTCGATGATGGTAATTGATTACAGGGACATATGAGAATGAATATATGATGTTGAGAGTTTAAATTCTTCCCCTGAATGACAATTAAAAGTATTGCTCAAGGACAATCAAACTTAAGTATGGGGTGTTTGTTGTGAGCTGAATCTGCCATGTTTTATAGTAACTTTTATATAATTTTCTGCATACATTTCATGCATTTGGGCTAGAATAGTACAAAATCTATGTAGTTTATGTTTATTTGCCAAATTATGGAATCTACACCAGTTTCTGTTTAAATTCGCAGAATTCGAGGCAATTTACATCAGTTCTGAGAAAGGACAAAAAGCTCGGAAGTCAACTACAGAAGTCCAAGGTCAAAGAGCGACGGAACCAGGACAAATCGGGTTGAAGACATGTGTTACTCGATATCGAGTACTTTTACTCAATATCGACCAAATAAAGTCCGAGCAGAGCACTGGTCGAGTAGGAGCTGATTGTTGAACTGAAGACGAAGCCAACTCGAGTTCAGGACCCTACTCGATATCGAGTAGTTTACTCGATATCGACCAAGCCTTGATGCCATGCCTGGAGTCGAAGAAGCGGCTCCTGATCGAGAAGCCGAAGACCTGGACATACTGAGCAGCACTTCCTCGATATCGAGTAGTTTACTCGATATCGAAAAGACCAGTAGCATCTGTCCGAGCCAAGTCGAGAAGCAGCTCCTCGAGAAGTCAGGCCAACAGAAGTCGACAACAACCTTACTCGATATCGAATAATTTTACTCCATGTCGACTAAAGCTTTCCTGGGCCGCGTTACGCGGCTGAGCTGTCCGAGTCGAGTTAGGCTTGCTTGGATACGAAGTTGTCCGATTCTATCCACATCTATCAAGACTTATCAAGATCTATCAACTCCATGGAGAATTTACCTACTTTAGATATATTTCCTTTTTGGATTTAATTCTTTTATTCCATCATTTAATCTTTAAGTAACTAGATAGATAGATAGATAGATAGATATAGATATAGATGGACTTTCTTACCTTGATTAGCAAGGGTTGGAAGCCTATAAATAAAGTCTTAGGGGATGATTTCTAAGCATTCAATTTCAGTTACAATTAGTCACATAGAGAGAGAGTAGAGGAGAGAGCTTGTGGCGAGAGAAGTTGGAAAGGTGAAAGCGGATTTGGCTTTGATTGGTTGTAAGTTCTCTTTAGTTTATTTAATGCAATTTGGTGATTTCCTGAAATCTTTGATGAGTTTCTTGATGATGAAGAGCGAGTAGTCCACCCACTTCTAGGGTCGGGGTGAGCCCAACGGTAGCCATGTGAGGTGATGCGGTAAAGGTACAAGTTTTTTATGCAATTCGTCTTCTATATTTATGAGCATGATTCTTTTGTGAAAGTTGAAAGTGATCTTTGTTTGTGTTATTGAAGCGAAAGTGATCTTAATGCAACTTGGGTTAATTATGTGAAAAGGGTTAGTAACAATTAGGGTTTATGTGAAAGCCTCTATATTCCTATTTGTTAATAACGAAAGTTATTTGATGGAAAGCATGATCTTTTATGCCTTTATGTGTTACTTTGCATGGTTATCATTGTGGTGTTGATACCCTGATCTTGGAAGTATTTTAGTTTATTAATTTAATTAATCAAAATCCGTGTTCTGCGGTTGCGATTCTAAGTTTCTGTCTTTACTCGATCCCGAGGAGTTTTAGGCGATAACGAGGACTGCTTCGTCTATATCGAGGAAGGGTTTGTCGAGATCGAGTTACTGTGTCTGAGTTTGCTTTCTGTTCATCGATTTCTGTTACTGCTTTGTCAATATCGAGGACTTTTAGTCGATATCAAGTAGCTTCTGTTGCTTTGCTTTCTTTTCTGCTTTTATTTGTTATTTCTGTCTTTCTGTCTGTGAGATTTACAGCTACCTGAGATCCGCTGACGTGCTTCCTCGATGATCGATCCTGACTTCCCGCTGCTACATCAGGAGGAGGTCTTGTAATTATTTGCGTGGGCTTAATCCAGTTTGATTTATGTTATTATATTTTGAACTCGATTTCCTCCTACAACATCTGTCGTGGCACCTTGTATCTTAATTTTGTTTCCATCTTACTTCCTTTTGATTTGATTTTTGTGACATAGTCCCTAGGACAAGTTAAGGGTTCCCAACAACCCTGCGACACTTTTAGGGTTCGAAATCCCTCTTTATTACTGACCTTAAAAATAAGTTTGAAACCTCGACTCGTATCTGGATTGCAAGATCCGAACAAGAGGTTTCATCCCTTGAAACGTAACCCGAAAATCATAATTCTGGGCCATTACACTAATAATTTTCTGAAAATGTGGAAAACTGGGTTAGAGCTCATAAGCTGATGTGATAGTTAAAAGGTAAGTAATGAGTTCGGGACATGGCCCACTGATAAATATGCTCTAAAGAGGTTAGAATCTGCCACTTAGTAACATAAGAATACTATGTTGTGTGTCATAGAAGCCTTAATTTGATTGGAAAGGATCATCTCAGCAACATCGTAAAGACTATAATAATATAAGTACAAACTGATTCATTAAGAGCGATTTTTATAGGAAAGACAGCGGTTATTGAGGCGCTGTTAATCAAAACGATGAAAGATGTTTAAAAGCGAAAATAAAAAAGCGCTATAAAAAGCAAAAGGACATCAATTTTTTGTGAAAATCGCTACATGAAAAATTCTGTGCATACAATACTAAAACAATATTTATTTTGCCACCTTAGATCTCCAACGAAAAACAACCTTAGTTCCATTACAGGTCGTACAGAAGTAGAATATCATATGTATGCTATATCATAAAGAGCGTGGCAAGTCAGTTGGGACTCTTCACCCTTGATCAACACTTCAAATCCTGGGAAGAGATTATTTCTTGTGATGTATCAAGAATATGTATGCTATAGTTAACAAAATCATGTAATCAAAGGGGATATATGCTATAGTTAAATAGGAATTTAAAGGTTTTTTCTGTTTAATTAAAAAATTTATCGCCTCGAAGGTGAAAGACTAGATACCATGCAACATATTATCTCATGGGCCATGACAATCAATTAAACAGGTTGGAAGTGGATTTGATTGACTATCAATTAAATTGGTTGTTTAGTTGATTGATGAATCAAGGTGATGAAGGATTTGAGTTGAAGTGAAAAAACAGGATGTTTTGGTTGATTGACTGAATCAAATTGATGATTTGGGGAAAGATGGGAGAGGAAGTTTTTGTAATATTTGAAGTTTCTATCTGTTTCTCATTCGACCATGGAATGATTTTGGGAGAAGAAGTTTGTGTAATCCTTGAAGTTTTTGCTACAGTTGAAAAATACACATTCCTATATACGTAAGGGCTTGTTTGGGATGTGTATATAGATATAGGCTATGGGTATAGAAAGCTCAATATCTATATATCCTGTTTGTTATAATTACTCAAAAAGTATATAGATATGGATCCTATATCTCCTATCTACTTATTCTAGGACTTTTTTTCATTTGGATATCTGAACAACTTGGGGGCTATAGAAAAAAGACATAGCAACGATTTCTTCTTCTTCTGCTCGGTTCTATTTCCAGGTACTTCTTCTCGCTCTTCTTCTGCTCGCTTCCATTGCGATTTCTGTCATTCATGTTCAACCAATTGTTGTCCCTACTTGCTTCTGCTCATCCCTTCTACTCATCCTTAATTGATGTCCGATTTTTTTGTCCAATTTCTGTCCGCTGTGTTCAACCTGTTCAACCCAATTGCTGTTCAATTTCTGTGCGATTTTTTGTCCAATTTCTGTGCGATTTGTGTTCAATCTGCTCATCCTTAATTGCTTCTGCTCATCCCTAATCTGTCCGATTATTTGTCCAATTTCTTGCTGTTTGAAAATTTTGTGAATTTGTATATAATCTGTTCAAAAATTTTGTGTATAATTGTGTATAATATGCTCGATTATAATCAGTTCGATTTTTTTCTGTTCGATTTGGGACCATTTTTTTTTTTGTGCTGAAAATCATATGTTCTCTTCAAAAATTAGGGTTCGGACATTAGGAATTCTGTGAAATTTGTTTGAAAATTAGGACAATTTTTCTTGTTTTTCTCGGACTAGGGGTATGCCTCTTTTTAAGCGGTGGTCTGATTTTTTCCCCTTGAATTCCTCTTAGAAATGGACACACTTGAGCTTGATTTGATAAGGAGGAACGACGAAAAATCATCCTACAAGTAGTGATTGCTGTGGTGAAAACTTGGCGACTTTGTGCTTCTTCAAGCGGTTCAGGAGCTACAAGGTTGTAGAGGATACTACAGTGGATGGGTAGCGTGCTTGCAAGGTCATTTAATGCCACTTTGTAAGAAGTGTATGCCTAAACTTCTATCAAACGTACAAGGCTACTACTAGCCTTATTTTTGCACATTTTGGAAGATAGTATGTTGAACACTTAGATATTTGCAACACACCCATATGGTATTTGATGAAACATTGTGGTATTAGTAATATACTTGCAAAGTTCTCGAATTTTGATAATTTCCAAAGTTACAAAGTTTTTTTTGTTCATTTTTATTACATTTTCTCTTTTTGTTTTTATTTTGATATCTATATACCATTTCCAAACAACAGATATATGATATAGATACCAATCTCATACCCATAGGTGTATATCTATATCTCATACCCATAGCCTATATCCTATATCTATATACCCTTTCCAAATGGGCCCTAAGTGATTTATTGTACCATTTGCTAGTCAATATTATATTTTAACATTTTTTATTTTATCGCACTTATGGAAAAAATTGATTGTAAAAAGTTAAAATTGACGAACCCGAAATCGACCCGAAACCCGGTCAAATCCGGGTTCGAATCAACCCGGGTATACCCGAGATCCGTTTTACCCGAAACCCGAAGTGATCCGATCCGAATGACCCGTTTGACAAATCTAGTCATGACTAATCTTAATCAGTTATTGTGATGTTCCTGCTGATCAGAACTGATCTATGCTAATCTACTTATATACCTATCTTTTTCATAAGTAAAAAAAAAAAAAACAGTTTTTTTTTTTTTTTTTATAAGAAACAAACGATTTTTTTACACTAGAATCTTCTAACATTTTTTGATACAACATAAATGGGCCGGCCCAACTATCTTAGATGCAATGCTAAGCCGGTTTGAATATGAAACTAGCTTGCTCAAAAAAAGAATTTGAAACTAGCTCGTATGTGTTCGTTTGAAAACCCACTTAGTTATTTCAAAAGATATTTTCCCCAATAATTCTAATCTGTATAATTATTTTCTTTTTAATAAAATATTTAACTTAGTTTATGAATATATAAGTGAATCACTTAGGTGGTTTGAGACATTTCTTTATTTATTGGAAAAAACATACAAATAAATTTCGATGATGCGGTTACAGTTTTTCGACTAACCATAATTTTTTTTTAATTGAGCTAAGTTTCCTAGTTCGATTAGTAAAACAAAAATGTTGTCCGAGTTCGATTAAACAAGCTAAGTTTTAAAAAGTACTATTCCCTCCGTTGGTTAAAATATATTATTTTATCTTCTTGTACAACTTTTAAGAAAACTAATAAATACAAAAAAAAATTAATAAATTCGTAGTACTATTTTACTTTTATTTATTACATTATTTTTCTACTTTATCGAAAACTATAACTAACAAGCATTTTCGTAAAGTAAAATCCAAAATAACTATGATGACATATTTTTCTGAACAAAACTAACAATCTAACATGTTTTTGTCAATATTATGTCCATTGAGGTCACTAGAGATCGATAATCTGTCAAAAGATAGATTTATGAAGTAAACATAAAATATTCATACAAGGCCCGAGTCATATGTGTTTGAGGCCTTGTGCGGGCCGGCCTGTAGTAAAGTAATTGATCGTAACTGTTATATGTGTCTGTGACAGACGGATCAGAATATTCGATTTGAACCTCTTGCAAAGTTTTGAGATATCTAGATTCATAATGCACCCAAAAAAGCTTCCGCTGATCGATCAGTTGATAAGTACGAACTGATCTCAACTCAAATCAAATACATATGTGAAAAACGCAATCGAGGGAGAAAAATAAACCCTCAATATATGTATATGCTTAAATACAAATTAATATGAATTCAAAAAGCATTTACAGAGCAAGAAAAGAAGAAATCACTACACACCTGATAGAAAACCTCCAAAATAGTGGTCCTATACTCCTCCGAGTTCATCGAAATGTAACAATTCAGCAAGTACCTAAGATCCTTAGGCTCCTGAATCCGATTCGCGGCGATCATCTCCTCCATGGAGCGCCTGAAATCCTCTCGGGGATCGACGGAGCGCTTCTCCATCGCCACCACCACCACCAGACCGCCGCTACTAACATTGCTGGCCGCTACAGCTGCAGGCCTCTTCCCTTTCCTCCGGTGCTCCTCCCTCCTCTTAACCGCTGCATCCCTCTTGGCCTCGGCGATCATCTGGGCCAGCCGCTCCTGGACCATGGCGTGGGCTAGGCTGGAGATCGGGGCGTGAGTCGTCGAGGCCGATAGGGCGTCGGTGGAGTCAACGCTGAGCCTGCTGCAGGCGCAACACAAGGCGGCGGTGTTGCAACCGACGAATCGTCGAGCTCGGTTAGGGGTGTTGGTTGGGGATTTGGGGCTAGGGCGTTGCATTTGGAGACATTGAACTTGGATGGAGGTTTAATTTGAAGAGGGAGGAGGGGAGTGGGAAATGGTTGAGGGGGCCAATTCAAAAGGGGGATTAAGCCACTTAAGCAAATTTGGCAAGTGTATCTTCTATTCATCATTGTGTTTTTTGGGTAGAGTACTAGAGTTTGTACAGATTAGTCCGTATGGGAGACACTTTATCCTCTATTAATTAACTGTTGTGTTGTGTTCAATTATTGGTGAGTTAACTCTATATTTGTTTTATGGTTTTTAACTCCTCTATGTATTTCTTAATAATACCTACTCGAGAAGCCCGTTCCTCTTTACAGTACGTAGTCAAGGATGTGGTGTCGGGAAGTATCCAGGGTGGGATTCCGTGGTGTATGCTATTTGCAGATGATGTTGTCCTGGTGGATGAGACTAGAGTAGGAGTCAGCAGCAAGCCTTGATTTATGAAAGGATAAGCTTGAACAGATGGGCTTCCTTTTGAGCAGGACAAAGACGGAGTATACGGTTTTCAGGTTTGGCGAAGAGGAAGTGGGTGACGAGGGGGTCCTGTGGGGTGGGGACCTTGTTCCTAAGAAAGACAGTTTCAAGTATCTGGGATCTGTGATGCAGAGCGATGGATCGGAGGGGTCGACATGGACGTCAATGCAAGCAGCGGATTCAAGTAGGTTGGCAGAAATGGAGGGATGCATCAGGAGTCCTATGTGACAGAAAAGTCCCACTTAAGCTCAAGGGTAAGTTTTACAAAGTAGTGGTGAGACAAGCTTTATTATATGGGGCAGAATGTTGGGCGAAAATTAAGGCACATGTTGAGATAGTATAATTCTAGTTTACTAAGTTGTATTATATATATATATATCTCTTATAATGTCTTTTGTAGCCTTAAATTGGAATGGGCTTGCAGCCCATCAGATTTGGTAAAGGCCTAGCTCTGCCCAGTCCATCGACATCTTCAGCTCTAATTTGATGAATGGTAAGCATCCTATATAAGCCTCCTTTCTTCTGATCCAGCCACTGTAGCACAGAGGGCATTTCAGAGGCGAAAAGAGAGAGCGAGAGAGAGAGGCCAAGGGTTTCGGAAGAGAAGCTCGAGCACCGCCGAGAGAGCTTGGGA